>LPNX010276468.1:192570-240802 GCA_001517045.1 Pseudotsuga menziesii
TGAAAACCTTGATGTTTTTTAAGAAGAGTTGAAGGGCTACACAATCTGCTGAAAGATCTAGTATCCACTGATAATTTGATTTTGATTTGATGATGCTCAGGGCTGAAGCATAAATTGATGCTTATTAACCATCCAAGGTCTCACTGTGGATGTTGAACTCCCCTTTAAGTCATCACGCTTAAAGTTGAATGCACGAGAAGCAGAAATGATAAATCTTGAAAAAATAGGACAGAAATTCCTAATAAGCATGGAGTTATGTTTGAGCCATCAGCTTTGTCAACTCATAACTGCGAGGAAAAAAGTGCAAGTAGCAGGAGGAATAAAGCTTTGACAGTAAGTAGATTTACACAAAGAATTAAACAAAATTGATTTTGGTTTTCCAATTGCAATGTCTGTAGAAAGCTTTACACTTTGAACCATATCTTGCATATTTCCAACTTTCTCTTCCACCTTCTACAAATGCCCATGTGCATTTGCATTTCTAGGTTTGCCTTTACTCAACTCATAAAATAGCCCATGTTTGTTTTATTCAGTGTGGCAAAAAGTAGGGAGTGGATTGGCTATTCAATCTCTGGCAAAGAAATTGGCTAAAAGAATTGCTTAAGATTGGCTTGCTAAAAAAACACCAAGATTTTTAAAAAATCACATGATTTTTCAAAAGTTCCCTTCTCTGCAAGTTGGCATCTGCATCATATCATTTAAAAGCAAATTCTGGTGTAGTTTTTATTTAAAAAATTTACTTGCTGATAATTTGATTTTAAGCTGATTATGCTCAAGGGCTCCAGCATGAATTAATGCTTATTAAGCATCAATGGTTTAACTGTGGATGTGGAGCTCCCCATGAAGTCATGACGCTTATGATAAATATTTGAGAGAGAGGGAATTTACATAAAGAATTCAAACAAGTAGCAGAAGTGTAAAGCTTTGAGAGAAAGGAAGTTTACATAAAGAATTTAAACAGTTATGACCGCAAAACAGGTAATTACAATTTAAAGTATGTCCAGCTGCGGTTTAGTGGTTGACATGGGGCATCCCCACGTTAATGGCCTAGATTGGCTGGCATAGAGCCTTCACAATTAAATTGTTGGCAGACTTTGAAGGCATTAGGTTTAATGGTTGAGATAGGACGTCCCCAAGTTCATGACCCAGATTCAAGCCCCGACAGGCATAGAATCCTGGCAATTAAATTGTTCACATATTTTGAAGACTTTACATATGTGTCATTACATAATTTAACAAATTATTAATTGACTTGAAATATTTTTGCAGGAGATTGTTAAGCTACTATGTCAAGGACAAATGACAAGTTCCAGGACGCAAATAGATCTAAAAGAAGAGGCTTCAAGAATTAACTTGAAATATTTTTGCAGGAGATTGTTAAGCTATTATGTCAAGGACAAATGACAAGTTCCAGGACGCAAATATATCTAAAAGAAGAAGAGGCTTCGAGAAAGCTAATGGCAAATATTAGAACTGTTATATAGGAAAATGACATATCTAACAATAGCCTGTGGAAAGCAGCGCATTATGAACTACATTTGCACGGGTAGTCTAATTAGCATAAAATTGGAAAGGAAACAAAAAGAACAAACCACTGAATCTTGCTTTTTTTATCCTTTGACTACAGAACAATATTAATTAGCAAAATAGAAATTAACCCTCATTCGACACTCTTAACACTAAACCTTCTTGTTTCTCCCTAGATTTTGCCAGATGACCCTGAATATTGGAGCAGCTCTACTTTTTCTTACCAACTCGCATTTAAATGCAGCAATTTTCTAATTTTTTCTATTTTGATATTATTCATAGAATAAGTTCAATTCATTATTCCAAATAATCTATAGCACTACCATCCCAAAAATTTTAGTAAAACTATATATGCAAGCAATCCAAAAGGGTTACACCTTTGCATCTTCAGCCATGCAACCTATACATTGTTTATTAACATAAGGATAAAAGGCTACACCCTCCTCAATCCACATATACAACTCAAGAAGAGACTGCAGTGTTGCAACCATATACAACTCAAGAACAGACTGCACCCTACACAAAAAAGTAACAACACTGCGACACACAGTGCAATCACACCAGCTAACCTTCATCCGAATATTCCAGCCATTAAACATAAGATAGGGGTGGCCCTCGTGGGAATGGATCACCCTCTCCACTACTACTAAATCAAGTAATATAATTAAACACTCATGAATTCATTCAAACAATGAAGGACCATGCCCAAACTCTTGGCAGCCCAAGCCAATAAACACATAATTCCAACGAGTGAAGAGGGAACTCGACTCTGCTCATGAGGATGCTCCTCTGTTTTAATTAACTAATTCATGTACAAGAAATTATAATTCCTATAAGCATTTGGTCGTCAGCCATTATCCTACCTTCTAATTGTGGTTTATCATTACATTTCTTTCAGCATAACAACATAATTATTGTAATACTTTTATTCCTCAACATGATCCATATTGAATAAGATTTCTGCAGCAGACTTTATATAAGAATACAGTCTTAATCATGAATAACATTCAGATTAGCAGAAGTGAATAAAACAGAGTAGAGTTCACTCTGTACTTTATCAATGGCTACAAAAAATCAACTTAATAATTATTTTATTAATTTAGTTTAATGAGAAGTGGGATTGTGCATCTGAGGTAAGTGCATGGGTGACGTAAAAGTGGATCGTTTTCCATTTCAAACTGTATATGATTGTTACATAGATGCTATGTTTATTGCTATAGACCTCCAAGTCTGACTATAGCACTGCATAGGCCTGGATGATTCTGTGACTCCCCTAATCCCATTGATACCTATAGAAACAGAATAAGTAGAAGATCTTGACAATGCCAAGACGTTGTTTGGTTCAGATCAAAGTATGCAACATTTGGGATCATTGGGTATGCACAAGCACACTGATTGTGGAACATGTACACATAGTTATTTTTTTCAAGAATGTGAACAGTGGAAAGGAAACACCATTTAGCTTTGTAGTTCTCATTTTCTTTCTATATTCTTTGGAAATTGCTAACGTGGTTTTCTAAATCTTCACAGGGGATGAATCAAGTGGGGCATCTCATTCCGTAGAGAATGATTCTGGATCATCACTAAATTCCACTGGAATTCCATGTTACTGTGACAACTCGGCCACTGCAAGAGTTGAACAAAACAGACATACAACCACATCCCAATATAATACAACAATTGAACCTGATGTTGATGCAGCAGCAGCTGCTGCTTTTGTGGCAATAATGAGATCTAATGAAGAGGGGAGTATGATTGATCAATATTTGCTGATTAAAATATTGAGTAATCCACAAATAATTGAAACACTGATTTCTCAGCACATAAAAAATAATAACACAAAAATGGAGTGCTCTCCTACTTGATTACCAGTTAACAATAAGCCTAATGGGAATGAATTTACACAGAGAGCAGCACAATTTTAACCCTGGATGGGGCATTGATAGTCCGTCAATCCCACAAACAAACCAATAGACCCACAGTTTAAGAACATGCAGTATTTTATGCCTCAAGAGTCAAAACTGAATCCGAGTTTTACGTGACAACACCCTATAGACTCATGCTCTACTCTGATTACAAGCAAAAGCATACAAATTAAAACATGTTGGAGACGTATACATGAACATACTGAAAGCAGAAAAAAGTAATACGACCCAAAAAAACCAAGCTTTATTTTTAACAAAAAATCCATTTTGGAGGTGGAGTGGGGCTAATCCCCCTGGACGTGGACGTTTTTCTTTGCGGATTTTCAAGTAAAGGATAAGAATCGAAGCTGAGCTAATTAAATTTCCCACTAATCTATCACTAGACCAAAACAAAGAACGACAGACAAGATGTAGAGCTCTACTTGCTAAAAACACAAAGCAGTATCTAATCAAAATATTTTGAAACCGTTTCAACAATTGAAAAATATATCAACTATGTATATTCCCTCTATATCTTTCTTGCATTGCAAATAGTGGTTTAACTATATTTGCAAATTCTCACCGCAAAGCACAGCATTTAACTATTTCTAAGAAAACCCTGGAACAAACATCGAAAGCTATTCATTTATCAACCTGGTCGAAACCCTCAACAGCGGCAAGCCCTAACATGTGCCGCACACGTAGAAAGTCCTAACTGTTAACGGCATCTAAGAAAACAATATAATGGAAAATATGAGGTTGAAACCTAAGATACAGGTGTTCACATGAGGGAAAAAATCAATCCCACAAACAAACCAGCCGAAAAACAGCCGGAACCGTTGAAACCCTTAATCAGGCAAGGCAACGAAATGTAGGCATGAATTTGTAAGCTATTCAGGGGTTTCAAAATGAGGGGTTTTGAAATGAAATTGCATACCTTTGTTTTTGTAGTTCTGTGGCTGTTTGAATGAAAATTCCTGCAACTTCTCTTTGCAAATGCACGCAACTTCTCTGTGCAAACCCATTTATGCAGTAGGGAGGGACGGTCGCCATGAGAAGATGTTCAACAACCTCCAAACCGAGAATAAATACAGACTCAACAGTCAACAATCACTGCAAAGCTAGAGTTTAATGTTTTTTCTTTCAATCTTGTGCAGGTATGGGAAGAGGTACGATTCAGTCCGCGAAATCCTGCACAGAGGTATGGGAAGAGGTACGATTCAGTCCTCGAAGGTATGGGAAGAGGTCCATCTAATAAATGGGGTACAATTCAGTGCATAGAGGTATGGGAAGAGGTTCATCAGGTATGAGGAGAGGTCGAACACGCTAGGCAACAGATCGTCCACATCAAACACGCGTCCACAGCAAACACGCGTCGTAATCTCAAAGCTTTGAACAGTTCTCCGACTCATAAGGTCTGTAATCATCTCCTGTCTCCCCGGAGCTCGTAAATTTGTGAGTCTGGAGTCTTATATACTTCAAACGCTTCACATTCACATTTTCTGTGTTCTAGAACTTTCCTTCCAACCTCCAATTCCTCTGACAATGCATGCTCCTGAAATTTTGCTTTGTGTGTTCCTGAAGTTTACCCAGCCTCGCCAATTTGCATCAAATCCCCCAGAGTTGTGTTCCAACGAGGAAATACAATGGGAACTGTATTCGATCGCTGCACATTTTTAATGGCTTCGCTCTGGCGGTGTAAAGAGGTTCATCGGGTATGAGAAGAGGTCGAACATCTGTTTATCGAACATGCAAAACACGCAACAGATCGTCCACATAAACACGCGTCCACATGAAACACGCGTCGTAATCTCATTGGTTCCATAGACGAAAGTGAACAGTGGTTTTCCGAACTTCTTCGGAGAGAAACACCTTACGGCGTAATTATTTCTGGATGGATAGATTTCCACTGATGCAGTTTCAGGTGTTTGAAATTCCTTATAAAACTTATGAAAATTCCTTGTAGAATAGTTATCTTAGACGTTGAGAAGAGGGAGAGTATCTATCTATATATTCAAGTTTTTTTGGGTGCTATATACATTAAAACAAGGAAAATAATTCATTATTCCTGAATGATGGTTAGTTGCATCGTTGTCTATATCAAAATCCATTGAAAATATTTGAAACTAATGACTGTTTTTTTTTTTAGCAAAGATTGAAAATTTTATATTCGGCACGAATGAGTAAAGGAACATGAAAATTTCACTCATAACTATTAAAGGTTTTCACTAATATTTTATCCTTAAGGAGTTCTTTACTTAATGATAACTCTCACTTTTAACAACAATCCTGACTGTTAGACTTAATTTAATTGCATAATATTTCGTATTCGACAATATAACATTAGAAATATTTAACTTATGAAAATTGAGGAAGGTTTTTATTTGTAAATAAATTTGAATCTTACTCGAGAGTTTCTTCCATGTAAATGTAATAAATTCAATAATAGATAAGGATTTTTAATTCAATGGCTTAGCTTTATTACAACGAGTGCCATTTGACAGAAGGTTGTCATAATTCAATGGCTTAGCTTAATTGGTCTTTGCCGAAGTCTAGGGTACTATTGTTTTCAATAATTGTTGACCAAGTATTATTTTGCTCCGACTCAAATGCAATTTACCATTTTAAACAAAGTTTTAAACTAATATTTTTTTAATTAATATAAAAATCAACTTTTATGCCAGCTGATTGGCTTATAATTTGAAGTGTTATTTCTGTAGCGGCGGCGTGGATATTGAGAATAACTCTTGCTTCTGACAATGCTTTAACTCTTTTGACAACGCTTTAACTCTTCTTTGATGAGCATTTGACAATGCATGGTTTCCTAAGCTTCTACTTCTTGCTCCTAAACGCAATCATAAATGAATTAGTTTATCAAATAAACTGTCCACTACGTAGTCATTAATGAATTAGCTAATTAAATAACCTGTCCAGCCCATTTTAATGCATGTGATGCATCATCCTTTGAGTTCTCAGGTTTTTCCCACTCCGCTCATGCCGTAGAGGCAAATAACGCGAGCTTGCAATGAGGCTCTATAAGCCATGTCTGCAGTGTCATCTGAGAAGATTCAAAGGCAACGCTACCCATATATGCAAGTAAACTAGACTTTAATTATAGATTCAATTAGCTAGTGCAACAAAAAGGGGTGAACAAGGACATAGATTTCCATCGTATTAACCCTTTATTTTAATACCTCAACGGGTATTAAAACGGAAGCGAAAAGACGAAAATTCTACAAATCTAGTTTATTAATATTAACACGTATAAAATCTTTCTTAATTTAGTGACTGGTCTAGCTTGACTTATCTCGGCAAAGTTGCTTGACAGAATCCAGTTCAAATCCAGGGATTCGAATAAAAAAAGATCTACCGAACCTAACTATTATTTGCATCACATATTATCGCTTCAAAATAAAAGAATCATTGAACAATTGAGCATAAATACATGACTTAAGTTAGATAATCAAATTACAAGTATGTGTCATGTAAAGGAAGCAAAGATGCAAATGTCCTCTGTGAAATCGAAACTAGAATGAATGGTGAGAATGGGAAATTCGCACAGCTAAGAAGTGACAATACAAACATAAATTAGCATCAAAACTTTAAAGCCATAATATAAAGAGAATTCTTACAACTTATGCTTGTCACTTTAATGATCGTTAGTCATTTCAAAGTTTAATGCATAATGTATAATTTTGGTTTATATTTAAATTTTGTTATTATATGTAATTTTATTAGTAATAGAAGTTATTCCTGCCAGCTTTAAAAAAATGTGTTGTATTTTGAAGAAGCCCTCCTGCCTGGGGCGCTGCGGTGGACACAAATTGACCAGCATTGGAAGTTATTGAAAAGACTCCAACAAACTCTTGAAAGAGTTTATCAAATCTCATCCTCCAATCTCTAGTTTGTAAAACTACAACAAGATAATTTCAGATGGAAAGCTAGATTTAACCTTTTACCTCTCAAAGGGAAGTTTCAGAATAAAAAAAAGCACCCCCCCTCGTCGCCCCCTTTAGATGATGTCTACCTCACAATCAAACCAGACCTGAAATCCAAACAAGAAAATAAAACCCGAGCCTCCCTCCCACACCCCGACACTCTCAATCATTCACCTTACACTTACACTTATCAGTACAACAAGATAATTTCAGATGGAAAGCTAGCTTTAACCTTTTACCTCTCAAAGGGAAGTTTTAGAGTAAATGTACATGTTGTCAAAATAAGACTTAGGAAAGGAAATGGGAAAGGAAATACTTTGCAAGAGAGAATGCTCAAGAAAAAGAAAACCAAACGTCTAATTGCAGACATGGAAGAAATGATTGCACGAGAAGTTTTCAGATCCATTGCAAACTGCTTAGAATAAATGTTTGAGCCTGTGTTTATTCTAGTCTCAATAGTATTGAAGCTTTATTGAGGGAATCCATAATATGGAGAGGCATCCTAGGTTGGTGCATGCAGACATCAAGAGATGCTACCCGAAATGCACTATTAATGCATATTTTGTGTGAACACATATCGGATGGACCGTTATTGAACCTGATACAACTTTTTGTAAAACCATGACAAGATAAATTGAGATGGAAAGCTAGCTTTAACCATTTACATCTCAAAGGGAAGTTTCATAATAAATGTACATGTTGTCAACATAAGACTCGGGAAAGGAAAACCTTTGCAAGAGAGAATGCTAAGGACAAAGAAAAACAAACGTATAATCACAGACATGGAAGATATGACTGCACGAGAAGGGGTACACAGATCAAAAGAAGGGTATCACCAACACAAACACCGTGACGCTGAGCATTAAAACAACCCTACAAAGGAATACAAAGAGAAGATGACGAGGCAGTCGAGGAAGGATGGTGAGGCTTTTTTATTGATATGCATGTAAATTATTCACGAGTGAATGATAATCCAAATGATGAGCAGCAACGAAGAAAAACAATTACCATAACGTTTGAATAGTGAAGTGAAGAAGTTAAAGCTTAATACCATATCATATGAACAATACAATGAAGAGGTTAAAGCTATGTCACTATTGAACAATATTTTCTCCTGTATTGGAATATTATGGTCATGAATGAGGGTTGGGATGCTCCCTCTTTTGTTGATTGAATTGAAATAGGTTCTGCTACTATGAATACGGAAGCACATGATGACGACGACCCTACCATATATTTTCCTCTAACGATTCATATCAACGATGTGAACATTCTTACCATCTTCTAACCATGAATTTCTGGTATTTACAATTTTAATGAAGGTCATTCTGATCATCAATACCCATGTTATCTATGAGAGTAGGTATCGTTGAGACAAACAAGGAACGCGTATCACTGACAATCAATTGATAGAGTGTTTCCACATGCCTTCTATGTTTCCTCTTGGCATTCACATCCTGTGATGCGCCCATACCTATGACAAATGGCTAACCTCAATGATCCTAAATTACATGCAAAAATATGTTGATTATTTGTTTAACTCTAAGATGGCTATGACAATAATGTGGGAGATCGATATGTTTAGATACTAAGAAAACATATATCACTGATGATCAATTGAGAGAGAGTCGCATGCATGCCTTACTTATTGCCTCTTAACACTCACATCCTGTCATGCCCCCACATCTATGACGAATGGTTGAACTCGATAATAGTGAATTACATGCAAAAATAACTAAATTATTTATTGATTTGTGTGCATTCCTATGAAAAATAATGCTCACTATTTGATGAGTTGACCACAACACCGTATTTCCCTTTGCGACAAGAGGTTGTAGCCTGGTTTGTTTGAGCATGCCTTCATTTTCTTTTTTGTCGACCCGCTCTTCTCTAGTCGGGTTTTTAGCGGGGCTATTTTTGGTAATGCTTTGGTTTACTTTTTTACCTTCCTTGTCTTATAATAGACACCTTTATAGGGGCCTGGGTATGGAACTGTTCGTGCTGCTTCAACAAACTCTACTGATGCATATACTACCTTTTCTTCTATTGTTCCTTCTATGCTACTAGGCGAGGTGCTTGCTTTGGATCTCCATCTATATTTGAATATGAGACTACAAGCTCTGCCTTAACCTTTGCTATAGTCTCTATCACCTTCGATTCCTTTGCATAAGGAGATGGAAGAAAGGCTACAGGGCTAGAAGAGGCAGCTGAAGAACCGTAATAAAAACCTGCAAAATCATGGGTAGCAAAAGTTGGAGCAACAAGAAATAAGTTTTCGATTGTTCAGTAAGCAAGTAAAGCATTTTATCTTTGAGTAAAGCGTTTAAAAACTAATAAGTGAGTTATTTTACTTATATTATCTATTCCCACCCAACCTAAATGAAGCTTGTATCAGTAGATAAATCCTCCTAGGGCACTTACATGAGTTGGATGATCAGGACTAATCCACAATCCAACTGGGGGTTTATTGTCTATTGTGATCTAATGGGTGGGGGCATCAACTAGGGGAAGAATATCCAAATATGGTCTTGCATATTGTGTTCCCGTGGAATAACAACTTGAGGAGTTATCTTATATATTCTCTATGCCCAGTTTTCCTGATCCTTTGCACATGTCTCCAAAGACGCATATGCTTTTGTACTTTCTTTTATCAGTGGGTTATAGCTGGAAGATTCCATAGTATGATCCAAAATCTTATGTAACCATTCCAGTCGCCTACATATATGAGGCGTGTAATGTAATTAGAGAGTGTTTGGGAGAGCGTTATTGGTTAGAGTTCAGAGCTTTTGTTGGGTTGTATAAGAGTAAAGAGGTGTAATACCCCCTGAATTAATAATTATTAATTCTGCTGGAAAATACTTTGATTATTATTTTATTATTCTTTGACAAGAAAGTCAAGAATAGAAGATTTTGTAATAAAACATTCCTTATTAATAAAAGATGATGAAGGAAAAGAAAAGTGGAAGTAGTTGTTCAAAGAGTGTTCGCTGACCCACGAGAGGGAAATGACAAGTGGAAAAGACCACCGAGAGAGAACTCGAGATGCAGGAAGCATCATCCCCAAAAATCAGATCTGCACTCCTAGTGGAGTTGCTAAAGAGAAGGAGGCTCATAAATGACCAAGTCTTAGGCACAATACTATTTAATAGTATGTTCATGAGAAACAGGAGGCTAGCATTGGATGGGGATTAACATCTGTGTAATGCAAGGGATGGCGCATTAAGATATTTTTCTCTTATGGTTCAACGAATAGGCTCAAGAGTTCTGGAGCAAGTAATTTGGCTGCTATGGGAGTTGATTGGGAGGAACAGCTTCTCCACTTTTATTTTTCCAACATTGGTGCCAGGTTCCTACTCTGTTTTTCTTATAACTAATTCTAGTTATAATAGGATGTGTATGTGAAATTTTTATGTACAGTTACGTCTCCAGGTAGTAGGATTATGCATTTCTGTAGAACAAATATATATGTTTCTCTGAAGCATTCTAGATCTGTACAAAGTTATTACGGTAGTGATTAATAACTCGTTCTAAGCATAAGTTGATAGAACCGGTTGTTGTTGATATAGTTTCGAATCCAATACTTGAAGATTTTAGAACTCATGATTCTATATATAATGGATCGAATCCTCAGTTTCTTTTTAAAAGGTACTATGCATTCCTACTTTTAACTGGGCATTGTCTATTCGTATCGTTTTCTCTCAAACTAATTATTCTTATTGAATGTGTACTAAATATGTAATGATAGCTATAGCATAGATATGTATTATGCCTATGTCGCAAATGAAAATTATTTTGTTTTACACAGAGGAAACCTTAAAAATTTGTTGTCTGGACCCCTAATGAACTTAGCGCAGTTAGGGATTGACTTTTAAAATTATGAACAATGAAGATGGAATCAAAGAAGGGTTAAGCATCAAGTTAATATTCAAATTGATTTAGCTGACATTAAATCAAAAACCCCAAATCAAACCATAATCCCTTGAATCCACAAAGTTAAATGTTGATCCACAAAATTAGAAGATCAACGATCCAAATCAAATCTGCAATGAGATCAATGATTCACTGAAGTTGCAGAAGATGGATTGTGGCGGTTTAGTTTCGAAAAGTTGTAAGGAAACCCACTTTCCTTAATCCGCAAGGTTAGAAGTTGATCCACAAAAATAGTAAATCAACGGTCGAGATTGCATCCACAAAGAAGATCAATTGTTGATATTGGTCACGAGGTTCCATTATGGAATCCGTAAAGAATCAGATCAAGGGTTGGGACTTAAGCTGCAAGAAATCAATGGTACGAGAAGTAAAAGGTTAAGTTCACAGATTTTGGAGTTCCGCAACCCGCAACCCATAATTCGTATTTGCGGAATGCAGAATGTGGAAGGCGGGAAGTAAAAGATTAAGTTCACAGATTTTGGAGTTTTGCAACCCGCAACCCGCAATCCGCATCTACGGAATACAAATGCAGAAGGAAGTAAGTAAAATATTAAGTTCGCGTATTTTGGAGTTTCCACGACCTGCAACCCACAATATGCATTTGCGGAATGCAGAATGCGAAAGGAGGGAAGTAAAATATTAAGTTGATGGAATTTTATAGGTTTCTGCAATCGAAAACCTGCAATCCACATGCAAAGAATGCGGAATGTGGAAATTCAAGGATTAATTTAATGGAAATTGGAGTTTTTGCAAACCACAATCCTCATCAAGGAAATATCGACGGTCAGGGTTGATTCTGCAAGAAATAAACTATGTAGAAGGTAAATGATTTATTTAATGGAATTTTGGATTCCGCATTCTGCATTACGGAATGCGGAACACGGAATCAAAACCACGGAATGGTTCTTGCGGAAGAAAAGTAACTTAGATTTTTGAGTTTTTGTTTGGAAATATATTCTTTTTGAAAAGGGTTTCTAAGTTTTTAAGGAGATGATGATCATTTCATATGGCCAGGTTATGCTTTAAACTCTCTATTTGTTTGTAATGCCTCATAATAGCTAGGTATTTTATTAATATGTCAGATGATATATGGTTATAGAATTTTTTATGTTTGAAATTTGAGGTATGTTACATATGGTACCAGAGCACGGTTTCATCACTAGTCCTGAATAGGCTCAACACACTACTGCTATAGAAAACAACAAACTAAATCATGCTTATTTTGTCTTGAAAATTATTTTATACACAACAAAGAGAAGTACAAATATATTTTGCAGGAAATACGGCAGATGCAGGAATGTCTGCTAAAGAGGAACGTTGCCCGTAGCAACCTTTAAATAATGTAGAGGGAAATATAAGGGACAAAGAGTTTTGGGTATATCTAAATGAAAGTCAGGACACTAAATCTGAATAAAAAAGGGCTATGGATGAACTAAGGTCTGAATTAAGAAAGTTTATGGAGGATAACGAGCGAATTATGAAGTCTTAAGAAGAACTGAACACTATATTGTTAGAAAAAAACCATAATGAAGAAAAAGATAAAAATGGGGATTTTGATTAGGAATTGCCTAAAACTGCCCCATACAATAAACATAAGGGTAGGAAGATGGAATTTTCCAGACATAAACCTGACACTTCAAGTGAAGAGTCAGTTAAACATCATAGAAAATCTCAAGAGTCAAGTGAAAGTAGTGACAAAAATAAAACGAAGAAAAAGTGCATAACCTATGAGGAAATATCTGGGGAATTCAAGAAAATTAAGCCACCCATATTTAATGCAGATATCGAGAAGGGAGAGGAGGCAGAGGTCTAGCTGTTCGGAATGAAAAAGTACTTCCAAATATATAATTACTCGAATGATTTGAAAATTTATAATTTGACCGAAAATGAAGATATATGGTGGCAAGACATAAATAAAGTTAAGGGTATAAAAGAAAGTTATGTAACCTGGAAGACTTTTAAGAAACTGTTTAAGAGGAAATATTTATTTGAACATTATTATGAAGAAAAATCCAATGAGTTTTATGAACTAAGGTTAGGGGCCATGACAATGAAAGAAATCTATAGTCACGTTCTTAAGCTTATTTCACTATGTCCCCTACATAATTGATGAGAAGCCCAAGATACAACCGTTCCTTAGCTTCCTTCCCCTCATGTTTAAAGAACAGATTGAATAGGACAATCCAAAGACACTAGAGGAAGCAATGAGGAAGGACAACTTCTGTTATGACCAAAACAAGAAAAAAAGATAAAGTATACCAGCTTGGAAGAATCAAAGGCCAAATAATTTTTATTCTAAATAAAACAAAATAAGTTTCATAAAAAATGGGAAATAATCATAGAGGGTATCAGGGTAACAATTACAAAGATTTTAAACCTCAAGATTATGTGGTACCCTCAACTGTTCCTAATAAAAACCCATCACAAAAATAACTCTTAAAATGTTGGGAGCAGGGAGAGAAACACTAATTTAAAGACTGTCCAGCAAGGAAACAAAAGTTTAATGTTCATTATACCCAGGAAGGAGTTACAGTTGGGGATATGGTCAGGAGCATGCCCAGAATCTGCGCTGCACTGAAAAATTGGAAAGCATACCACCGGACTTCCATGGTCAAAATTGAAGGTATGATAAACAAATCTCTATCTTAATTTATCCAAGTGCAATCCTGAGTTATATTTGACCTAGAGTAGTTGATTTATGCAATCTGGTATTTGAAAAGTTTGATAAGTTGTGGTTAGTACAATTAGCCATAGGTACAAAAAGAAAGGTTACTAGTATTGTTAGAAATTGTAAGATAACGTTGAATGATTTCCTTATACACGTGAATGTAAATATATTTCCTTTAAGATCTTATGATCTGTTAATATGAATGGATTGGATTGAAGAGCATATAGTTTTAATAAATTTTTTTGATAAAACATTTACACGTATTGAGAATAATGGAAATACTATAAAAGTGAAAGGAATTCCTAGGAAGGTAACCATTAGAGAAATCTCTGCTCTGTAAATGAAGAGATCAATAAGAAAAGGATGTAAGGTATTCATAGTATATAATAAATGACAAGGAAAATGATATGAAACCTAAATTGGAAGACATACTTGTTTTAAAGGAGTTCAAAGATATCTTTCTGGAAGAAGTCCCTAGATTTCCTCCAAAGAGAGCTATAGACTTCACAATCGATCTGATACCTGGAACGGTACCAACATCAAAAGCACCATATTGAATGAACATAATTGAACTCATAGAACTAAAATCACAATTACAAGAACTAATCAATAAAAACTACATTCGACCAAGCGTGTCTCCCTGGGGAGCATCGGTCTTGTTTATGAAAAAGAAGGACGGTACACTTAGGTTATGTATAAAGTAGATGCAACTAAATAAAATGACTATTAAAAACCGATACCCACTTCCCCGAATAGATGATCTATTCGATCAGTGCTGTGGATCAACTATCTTTTGAAAGATAGATTTAAGGTCGGGTTATCATCAAGTGCGAATAAAAGATGAAGATACTTTTAAAACAACATTTAGGTTCCATTACGGTCACTATGAGTTTGTCATAATTCCCTTTGGGTTGACAAACGCACCTGCTGCATTCGCGTGTTTAATGAACAACATCTTAAGTAAGTATCTGGATAAATTTGTGGTTTTCTTCATTGATGACATATTAATCTACTCTAAGAATGAACAAGAACACAAAGAACATATGAAAATAGTTTTACAAGTATTAAAAGAACAACAACTTTATGCAAAGTTCAGTAAGTGTGACTTTTTCAAATATAATATTCAATACCTTAGACATGTAGTGTCCAAGGATAGATTCTCTCAGTCGGCCTAGATAAGGTAAAGGCCATCATGGAGTGGCCGTTTCCTAAAAATGTATCTGGCATCAGATCGTTTATGGTAATCACAGGATACCACAGGAAGTTCATAGAATGATTTTCTAAGATTGCCTACCCCATAAATTCCTTAGAAAAGAAAAGAAAAGAAAATCGAGTGGTCTAAAAATTGAGAGGAAAGTTTTAACAAATTAAAACACCTATTAACCACCGCCCCGATCTTAAAAATTGCTAATCCATTCAAGGATTTCACCGTATGTACTGATGCTTGCAATGAAGGGTTAGGTGGAATTTTACTGCAAGACAATTATGTTGTAGCTTATGAATCCAGAAAACTAAAAGATCATGAGAAGAATTATGCAACACATGATCTAGAACTTGCTTCTATAATTCATGCCTTAAAAATGTGGCGACATTACTTAATTGGGAGATATTTTTTACTTATGTCAGACAACATAAGCCTTACATATTTATTTGATCAATGATAATTTGAACGGAAGACAAGCTAGATGGTTGTCCTTTCTAAGCGAGTATGACTTCGAAATAAAACATATAAAGGGAAAGGAAAATAAAGTAGCATATTCTTTAAGGCGTCATGCGAATTTACTGTGTGCAAGAAGCAACTATGAATCTGATCTGGGAAATCAGATTTTAAGTACTAGGAATTCTGATGGTGATGATCAGAATTTAACAGAAAAGACCGCTAAAAATGAACAAGAACAAGTAAAAACAGACTTTAGCATAAACAAACAAGGACTATTTTTGTATAAAGACAGGCTATATATATCGAACATAAGATTAATTAAATTGAAAGTCATGGATGAACTACCTAAAAGACCATATTCAGGGCATTCGGGATACCAGAAAATGATTACCATGATCAGAAAGGACTTCTTTTGGCCAAACATGAAAAATGAAGTGGCTGAATACTTAGCTCCCTGCCTTGAATGTCAGCAAGTTAAAGTAGAGCATCAAAATCCTGTAGGATTGTTGCATCCACTACCCATTCTATAATGGAAGTTGGAGACCATCAGTGATTTCATCATCGGATTTCCCAAGAATTTCAGACAACATGATTCCATCATGGTTGTGGTTGAAAAATTAAGCAAAGAGGCTAATTTTATACCTGTCAAATCTACCTACAAAAATGTTAATATTGCAAACATATTCATGAAATAAATATTAAGGTTACATGGCGTACTGAAGGTAATGGTCTCGGATAGAGACGCGAAGTTTACAGGTAACTTCCGGAAAGCCTTCTTTAAAGGCTTGGGTACCCAGTTAAATTTCAGTACTGCATATCATCCACAAACATATGGGAAAACTGAAAGGTTAAACCAGGTTCTAGAGGACATGCTAAGAATGTATGTTATGGAAAACCCAGGTAAGTGGGAAGACTACCTATAGTTAGTTGAATTTGCTTATAACAATAATTTCCAAGTTTCTGCAGGTACAAGTACATTTGAAATTTTATATAGGCGTAAGTGTAATACTCCAATCTCATGGAGCAGCCCTGTTGATAGATTAATGTTAGGACCCGATTTATTAGAAGATATGGAACTAACTGTGAAACAGGTACAAAAAAACTTGAAGGCTGCCCAAGACAGGCAGAAAAGTTATGCTAACTTAAAAAGAAATCCTAAAGAGTTCCAAGTGGATGATCATGTCTACATAAAGGTAAATTCCAAGAAAAGTACCTTGAGACTAGGAAAGTATAAGAAATTGGCACCCAGGTATTGTGGGCCATTTGAAATTCTTTCTAAAGTGGGGTTAGTTGCATACCAGTTAGCCCTACCACCCAATATTAAAGTACATAATGTGTTTCATGTTTCTATATTGAAGAGATATGTTCATGATGTTTCTCATGTGATTAATTGGAATGTAATCTAGGTGGAACCCAAGGGAGAGTTCCAAGTGGGACCGATGCACATTCTTGACAGGAGGTAACTTTTACTCCGGAACTGTACCATCGAACAGGTAAAGGTACAATGGAAGCACCTTAGTCCGGAAGAAGCTACTTGGGAGATGGAAAGTAATACACAGGAGGCATATCCAGACTTATTCCATGAGGTTGACGTGGATGAATAAAAGGAAAATTTATAACATCGAGGACGGTGTTATCTCTTAAGGGGAGGTGTATGTAATACCCCCTAAATTAATAATTATTAATTATGCTGAAAAATACTTTGATTATTATTTGCTTATTATTTGACAAGAAAGTCAAGAATAGAACATTTTGTAATAAAACATTCCTTATTAATAAAAGATGATGAAGGAAAACAAAAGTGGAAGTAGCTGTTGAAAGAGTGTTCGCAAACCCACAAGAGGGAAATGACAAGTGATAGAGACAATTGAGTGAGAACTTGATATGCAAGAGGCATCATCCCCAAAAATTAGGCTTGCACTCCTAGTTGAGTTTCTAAAGAGAAGGAGGCTCATAAATGACCAAGTCCTAGGAAACATATTATTTAATAGTATGTCCATGAGCAGCAGGAGGCTCGCATTGGACGGGGATTAACATCTGTGTAATGGAAGAGATGGCGCATTAAGTTATTTTTCTCTTGTGGTTCAACAAACAGGCTTGGGGATTTTGGAGCAATTAATTTGGCTGCTCTGGGAGTTGGCTGGGAGGAACAACTTCTCCACTTTTGTTTTCACAGCATTGGTGCAAGGTTCCTACTCTATTTTTATTATGACTAATTCTAGTTACATTAGGATGTGTATGTGAAATGTTTATGTACAGTTACATCTCCAGGTAGTATGATTATGCATTTCTGTAGAACAAAGAATCAGATCAAAGGTTGAGACTTAAGCCACAAGAAATCAATAGTACGAGAAGTACAGGATTAAGTTGATGGATTTTGGAGTTCCGCAACCTACAACCCGCAATCCGCATTTGCGGAATGCAGAATGCGGATTTTGGAGTTTCTGCGACCCGCAACCCGTAATGTGAATTTACGAAATGCGGAAGGCAGGAAGTAAAAGATTAAGTTGACATAATTTGGAGTTTCTGCAACCCGCAAACCGCATGTGCGGAATGTAGAAAGTCAAGAATTAATTTAACGAAAATTGGAGTTTCCGCAACCCACAATCCTCATCAAGTCAAGATTGACAGTCAAGGTTGATTCCACAAGGAATCAATGGTGTGGAAGGTAAACGGTTTATTTAACAAAATTTTGGATTTCGCATTCCGCATTGTGAAATGCAGAATGCAGATTGCGCAATGTGTAATCAAAACTGTGAAATGATTCTTGCGGAAGAATAGTAACTTAGCTTTTTGTTTTTTTGTTTGGAAATCTATTCTTTTTGGAAAATCTAAGTTTTTAAGGAGATGATGATCATGTCATATGGCCAAGGTTATGCTTTAAGCTCTTTATTTGTTTGTAATTCCTCATAACAGTTAGGTATTTTATTAATATGTCCGATGATATATGGTTATAGAATTTTTTTTATGTTTGAAATTTGAGGTATGTTACAAGAGCCCCCCCCTAACTGAATGAGTGCCTCCATGTATAATACTATAATTATACTCTTAGTATCACAATAATCTAAGCTAAGATGGTGAAATAATATTACAACACATGATGGCATACATGCTAATGCATTAATTGGTTTGCAGTTTCAATTTGGGTTACTGGAGCTTTGTAGGAAATTTTAGAGGCTTAGGGTTTCCCACAATGGAGGAGTGCTACAGGGGGTGAGAAGCAAAAGGTCATGGAATTCATTCTTTTTTAGCAAGTGAAAAACCTTGCTTTTCCATTCCAGTAGCATCAACGAGAAAACAATGGAGAAGAAGAAGAGTAGCATAAGTCCTAGCATAGAGCCCAATGAACAACATTTGGTGAATTGGCATCAACATCCCTCTGCCACCTGCCAGCTCATTTGCTTTTCTGGATGGCCGCACTAATTTAAAATCAAACCATCTCGCAAGAGCCATGCCTGGCCTGATTTCAATGGCTCAATTGGTCTGAACACACATATGACAAGGACTTGGCCACCTTGTGGCACTTGTTACAATGAGTGTCATCTGACGGAATGATCCGAAAACAATATCTTTTCTACTCTATGACGTTAACATGAATTGCATAAAGAGCATGAATGAAGCTCACAAATCCATAATAAGAGAACCAAACAGCATAGACAATATGCACATAAAGAAAACAAGTTGATAACGGAGTTCGTCCAGGATGGACTATGTCTTCGGGCCTGCTTCTCAATAGGAGGGTCGATCTATAATCTCAGCATGAAGGCAAAATACATGACAATGATACAATTATACCCTGGTGACAATGGTCAGGAAGAGAACCGCTGCCCAAAACACAACAAGACTGCTTCCAGCAACTCCGAAGCCTGAAGACGATGTAAAACGAGTATAAACACTCGTACCTTCCTCCTGCAGAGTTATGCAATCTCCGTTCTCTCCTTTAGCTACAAAGTCTCCACTCCAAAGCATGAGTGGCAAATGGAAAATGAATGGGCTTATATAGGTTGGCTTGCCCTTCTTCACATGACTCTCATGGATTCCTTTGGTTGCAACTAATTTGCCTATCTTGGCCTTGGTTACAACTTCTCCAAGTTGGTTTTCATGTGGTTGAGATTTTTAATAAATAATAAACAAACATATTTAAAATACCTTTTAAAATGGCATGCCCTTTTGGTTGGTTTTTAATATGGTTACAACCATATTATAATAAGAATCATACAAACCCACTTTTAATCTTAACCCAAATTTCTTTGTGCCATTTGTGGTGGCGCTCCAACATACATTAGGTGGCATTTTATTCGTTTGCAAAACCCACTTTTGTAGCCATTCCCAAACAATAAAGTTTGTTTTTAACCCATTTTAAAAACCATAACAAAAGTTTTAAAAAACATGTGGTAAGGAGTGGGCGCGTCCCACGTGGTGGCTCCTCCATGTGAAATAAGGCGTGTTGAAGGGAAGGTCGAGCTCCACGTGATTTACGGGTTATCACAACCTTGCCACGTTGAAAACCATGGGTCGGGGCTTGCCCCGGCCCCCTTCTTGTGCCATTATAACTCTTTTAAGTTTAAATAAAGAACCTTACCACTCATGCCAAGAACCACCCGTAGCCCGAGTGGTGAAGGCGCCCGGCCTTCTTTGCAGAGGTCATGGGTCGAACCCCGCGGAGGCCAGGATTTTTTGCATTAGACATATTGGCCAATCCCGTGCTGCCATGTGGCGGCCTGGGATTGGTCCACCTCATGCCCAGTCAACGTCCAATCAACCGCCTAGTCACTGCCCATACTGCCACGTCACCGTCCGTATGCCCAGTCAGCAGTATGCCAACTCGGATCCGTACTTCCACGTGCCACCTTGTGATTGGTTCGTACACCTGCCATGTCACCTTGTCTGTACCGTATGGATGCCACGTGTCACCCTGTTAGTGGTGCCACGTGGCACCTCTTTTTGTCAATTTTGCCTATTGACCTTATAGGACAGAACGCGATAAATTTCTCATACAGAGTTTGTTTGAGGTGAAACAAATGCCATTGGAATCGTCTTGACGAGCCCTTCGATCTGGTGCTGATTTTTCTAAGATTGGAGGACTTCAAAAAAATTTCCTCCTTGGATCCTCCTGGATCACGGAAGGTTGTCATAAAGTGAATGTCTCACTATTGAGTCGTGAAATAAATTTATACTTGAACAAAGATTGTGTTTCATCTTTAAACTTCATAAATAAGTAAGAATTAATGTTATCAATATTATTAATTTGATTCTCAAATTTTATATTCCAACACTTAAAATTAAGTTTTAAAATCTTTAATACATATTTTTTTTGCTCATTTTAAAATTATAATAAAACGCTTATACTTACTCACCTTGAATCACATATACTTATATTCCAAAATTTGTAATCATGTATCTTGCCCTACTTCAATAATGAGAATCAAACAAGTAATGTTGAATTGATTTTAAAGTTATAACCTATAAAACATTCTTGGAGTTGCTTAATTTTATTCCAAGTCTTTTAAAAGTCATTGCAAGCCTATAGTTATATAATAAAATGTTTAATACTAATTTTTTCTTATTTAATTTTGATGCTCAAAATTTCTATATATGTTTTTATGGTCATAATTATAAGCTTTTCAACCTTGAACATTATCTTCTCAATATATTGACTCCAATTTAAATGGAATTTAGTTAAATTCAATGTATTAGTAAGTTTGAACCTCTTCAAAGGTATTAGATCAACATATATATTTTGGATTTCTCAATGCTTTCATGGTGATTTCATGAAGTGAACCATGGGTTTATTTCATAAATTCGTGAGTTAACAAATTATGAAGATCAATATTGTTATAAATAGTACATAAGAAGGGCATTTTAAGTTAGAGTGTTTTTCTTCTTAGCTTCTATTTTTTTTTATAACAAATATTACAAAAATTTTCAACTCATATCGTTGATTATTCAATGCCCAATTTGACTATTAATTTCATAAAAGTTCTTTCCTCTTTAAATGGAAATATTTTATGTTTGTTGTAAGATTTCTGTGGTAATTTAGTTCAAGTTTATATCTCGAAAAATCCTGTTTTGTCTTCGACGTTTCCAGTCCAGAACATAACTCATCATAAACGACAATTTTTCAAGTTGGAATAGCAAGTGATCTTAAGGTATTGTATTCCAATACAAAGAATACAAAGAAGTGGAGATAAATGAGTGTCTACTTAGGAATAATGTTTGTGTAGAAATTAGGGTTAAGATTTTTTATTTTGTTTTATGTTTGTTTTGTAAATTAAAAAAAAATAGTTAAAAATCAAAAGCTAATATAAATTTGATTTTTTTTATAAAATATTTAATATTAATATATTATTAACATTTTAATCCTTGAGTAATATAGATTCATATATAATATTCTAAGCATAGAAATCTTTTATATATAATAAAATTATTAATGTTCAAGTAAAGAAATATAGTATTATCATCAAATTATTATTATTATGTTTTAAAATTATTTATATTTTAATAAAGTTATAAATGTTAAAATAATGTTATTAATATTAATATATATTTTTAATAATTAATATTATATTAACATTAATATTCATAATAGTATAATATTAATATATCATTAGTATCTATCAATTAAATAATATTAATGAGTATTATATTAATATTAGTCTTTAATATTAATAGTATTTATGAGTTTTATATTAATATTAGTCCTTAATATTAATAAGATGTCTTAATGTAGACTTAGAGGGAAATAATGAGTTTAAGATAGTAATATTAAAATATTAATATTAATGAAGTTAAAAATTATTAAATTATTAATATTAATATATGGTTAAGAAATACTAATACTATAGTAATATAAAACTAATATTAATATGAATATTAATCACTCATTTATGGATCAAAGTTTAATTATTTTTTAGGTTATTTTTTTTACTTAAAAGAGAGAGGAGGTACCTATTGCTTAGTTCAAGGCCCCCATCCGTATTTAAGTTCTTAGAGTGCTTTATTATTTTTAAGACTTTCCTAAACTTTCTTTAAAGGTAGTGATAATCTTTTCTTAGGATTTTGGTGTTTTTAAAGAAAATTTGGTGTTTGGTTTTGAAAGAATGTTTAGCTAAAGTTGAGGTTTTGTTTAATATTTTGGTGTTTTTTAAGAAAATTTGGTGTTTGGTTTTAAAAGAATGTTTAGCTAAAGTTGAGGTTTTGTTTTGTTCAACTTTTATTCTGGTGTGGAAGGTGTGGAAAGAATGTCTATATAACATTTCCCACATGAATATGTTACCTTGTAGACACATATTAATTTTGGTCCACCTGGTTTTTTATAGGTCTCAATTTTTTTTGAGGATTCTAGAAATATTGTCAAGTAAGTAAACCCTTGTGTTAGGGGTTTACTTGTGGTCCACTATAAACGGATAAGTTGGGGTGAGATTTGAACTTGAAACCTCCTTTACAACATTCCTTCATTTACACCAAGCACTTGCCAGCACCCCTGCGGGCATAACATTACTTAAACATTAATAACTTTATTATAACATATATTTTTATACTTAGTTCAATTTTACATTAACTATATAATACAGTTATCATGGATTAAAATAATACATTAATATTAATAGTATTATTAATATTAATAATATTAATGATATACTAATATAAATAAAACAATAAAAAACCTTATTCAAGGTTAATAACCTTAGTGTAACATTAAATATTTTAAAAAATAGATCAAATTTATATTTTTAATTTTATAAATATAAAATTAGAAAATTCTTAATTGTAATTTCTACAAATAAAGCATTCATTTATTTCGATTTCATTATATTGAAATATTAATACCTTAAAATTACTTGTTCTTTCAACTTTAAAGAAAACTAATAAAATATTTTATAGTGTTAAAAATAAAACCTAAAAAAAACCATCCGCTTTTAATGTTAATGGTAACGGTTCTAATATTAAAACCTTAAAAAGACCATCCGCTTTATCTTTAAATGTAGCGGTAAACAAACTATCTATTACAAAAATAAGCAAACAATCTATTACAAAATTAAAGTTCATAAAGAAGTGAAGTTGAAAGGTGCAAAGAAAGAAGTAATAGTACATTTGTGTCTCTTGAATAAAATCAAGCCAATAATAGGACATTTGTGTCTCTGGAATAAAATCAAGCCAATTGTATGAGTTAGAAGGATTATTTTTATATACTTTATTTTTGTTAAATTTACTTTTTAAATAGTAACAATACAAGCTATTGGGCTTCATGCATAGACTTTTTAAATATGTAGAAAATGTGGAAAATGCAAAATTTCTTTGTATTTTTATATATATTAAAATATACGAAAAAGATTAAAGATTAATATTTAAAAATAATTAAATTACAAAATATTAAATTATTATATATATTCTTTTTATTAAATTTAATTGTTAAATGGTAACAAATACAAGCTATTGGTCTTTCTGCATAGACTTTTTAAATATGTAGTAAATATGTAGAAAAGACAAAATTTCTTTATATATATTGAAATATAATTTTTTTTTTAAGATTAATATTTAAAAATGATTAAATTACAAAATACTAAATTATTTTTGATATATTAGCCTTAGATTGTCAACCTTAAATATGGTACCAAGAAAAAATTATTCTTTATCAACTCACAATGTGAGTTGATATAAAGAAAAAATAAATATGGTAGCAAGAAAAATTTGTTCTTTATCAACTCACATTGTCATGATATAAAGAAAAATTTGAGCCTCTTAAAATTTGTATTTCTATCATTTATTCTGTCCACAAAATACATCAAATAATATCAAATTACATTAACATTGTCATATATGACATAAGATGGGAAGGAATTCAATGACAATGATTACAGATAATATCTTCATAACTCTGAACTCTCGTATCAAATGAAAAACACAACAACATTTTATTGACACTGAAAATTAATTTTTTCTATCATCGTTATCCTTTTTATAAGCAACAAAATATAATTATATATTTATCTGTGCAGGCGGTTTTCTTATCATAAGTAGTTTTATCTTGAGTTATGGGAAAGCAGCTAAGAATTCCAATGGAAACCCTAGAATCCTTTCACGACATATAATCCTTTCACTGATTGAATAATTTCCTTTCAACGTGAAATTTTGTAAAGTTGAAACATTATATTGCAGGTGTACTGTCTTCTCCTTTTTCCCACTACTTTAGATGCTTTTCTACTTAATATAGTTTGACATGATATTGTGAAAAGATAGAGTAAATCTCAGTAAACATCTGCATTCCAGTTTCTTATTAAATGACTACAAATTTAGCCAGGCTTCAGAAGAATTTCCACTGACATGGAACACACAGACAAAAACCAGAAAGCATAGTATCCGCTGAAGCAGATTGAATAAAAACCGAGGTAACCGAAAACCTAACTGTAGCTGAAACATCACAGGGCTTAATTACCATGATCGTCTTTAGCGATTGCAGGGTACATATTGCAGATCCGGCCCTCCAAATCCAACTGGAGTTGAGCCATCCGGGATTCAAGATATATGAACCGTTCTTCCAATGCGTTCTGCAGCTCGTCTATCCGTTCCTCCAAATACTCCCATTCTTCTGGCCGGTTTGGGGATTCTCCACCTTGTCCCCTGTTATGCTGCTCACGTCCTTCAATCATTTCTGCACCTTGATGTTCCATGGGGATGTCTAGGGTTGTTGAAGCTTGATCTCTCTCTCTTCACCGCTCTTCTTGCACAAATCTCAGTGGATACTCTTGAAGAGCGAACAAGGCAGGCAAGGGTTGTGTCTTCTGAATTTAATATAAACTTCTTGTATGGCCCTTGGCTTTCCAGCTTCCACAGTTATGATAAAAGAAAAACATAGGGTGGGCTTTCCAACTTCAATTGTTAGAGGGCTGGCTAGACCCGGCTAGGTCAAGTCGCCTCTATGCAGTCTCTTCCCTTATCATTCACAAATATAAAAAGTAAATAATAAAATAATAAAAATAGAAATAGTAATGATATTTTAAATATAAAATAATTATAATAAAAATATAAAAAAATATTGATGATGATGATAGTCATAAATTTTTATTAAGATTAAGATTAATTTTGGTTTATAGATGTTTAAGAAAGAAAGGAATGATTTTTTTTAAATTTTTTTTTTTCTATGTTCAATAAAGCTTTAAAGCTTTAAGAGAAAGCATTCATAAATTGCCATAGTTATAATAAGTTAAAATGTTAGGATTGTAAGTGTTGTAGCAAATGTTTTGAATTTGTGTTTTAATGTGGGTGTATGTAGAACATTCGATGAGAATGTGATTTTTGTAATCAACCCTTTTTGTGTCACAAAGATGACAAATTCTTTCATCCCATGACATTTTAGGAATTGTCTAGCCTTGTGTTTCATTATGGAGCTCATGAGCATGTTGATTTTTTTCTTTACACTAGTTAAAATAGAGCTATACATTTGATCTTCGAGATTAAGGTTGATCACCTCCTTATAATATATTATTTGTCTTTTATCCTACAACTCTTTAACACACCACATCTTTTACTTAAATTTGGATGTAATAATACTTTCAATTTTCTCACTATTTTGTAGAGTGACCTCTTCTTCGACTTCCCAATGGTTTAGCCAAGACTTGACATCTTTATGCCAGCCTCGTCACACATGGTTTTGACTAGAGTATGAAGCAATATTACGAAGTCTCTTGTCTCCGATATTGTTTATCTTGTTCTTGTACATTAAGTACCTAGTCATAGCCATGTTCTCAATCAAGGTGAAACTCACTTCGATGAGAAGAATAGGATAGAGCGTATTTCCTTTAATTTTGAGATTGTGTTATAAAGCACTTTTGGATTTGCTCTATCCATCTCCAATATTCTCTGAAGATGTTGCATCTCCAAACTTCACAACCATATAAGATAACAAGATTGAAGATAGTCTCAAAGAGAAGATTCCTCTTATCCCAAAGCCATAGGTTTGTGGATTTACAATTGTTAAGTCAAGTCCATAAAAATATTTTCATCCTCCATTAATTCTTTTCTCAATGCTATAGCTCCAGTTAAGATTATGATGAAGATCGATTCCTAGATATTTATGTTGAATCATTTCCTCCAAGTTGTTGTTGTGTCATACATGAAATTATCAGAAGTGAACTTTTGGGATTTGATTATCATAATATTTATTTTGTCAATGTTAATAGTCATGTCCATACTACAGCAAAAATACTTGAGATTTTTTAGTTTCTTATCAAGATCATAGGGACTCCTCATCATAAGAACAATATCATAAGCATAGACAAGAAGGATAATGACTATACCGACCAAATTTATGCCAGCACAACCTGCCTCTTCCAAACAACCCTCTATCTTGTCAATGTAAACACTAAAGAGGTTAGCAGATAGTGGAAAACTTGATTGACTCATATATTACAATTACCAACTTCTAATAACCTTCTAGAGTTCCTAAAATTGGAAATAACCTTCTTAGACAACCTTATCCCAAGAACTCTCAACTTTAAAGCGACTTTTATCCATTTTAATATATTCCAAAGGTTACTTCTAAGTAATGTATCAAATGGTTTTCTAGTGACAACAAAGCACAACAAAGCAACATAGAAGATTACTTTTAATATTGTAAGACTCCTCAGCAATGGTCCTAAGAGTAAAAAGGTGGTCCATAGTTGAATGATAGTCTCAAAATCTCAGCTTGCTTTTAGCTCATTTTCCGTGTATTTTTAGCCATATGTGAATCTTCTTTTCTGGAATAATTTCATATAATTTCATTAAAACATGACTAATCATAATGGACATATAATTAAATAGATTTTTTTATCCGTACAAGTTAAAAATAGGAACAATGAGGATTTCTGTCTAGGGTTTGTGGAAACCCTACTTGACTCTTAAATTGAAGAGCTTCTGAATGTGAGGGATGAGGATAGGCCCACCCATTTTTAAGATTTCTTCTTGGAACCCTTCAATATCCTTAGCTTTTCCTTTTGTGACTTGCTTAACCCCAAACTCATTGTCTTCTAAAGAGAAAACTTCTTCATTTGTACAAAGGGTTTGAATGTTGTCGAGGACATTTGGTGATTCGTATATATTTTTAAGGTATGAATTCAAATCCCTAAAGGGAATTTGGAATTTGTCCCGAGAATTTCTTAGGATCTATTTCTAGATGTGTAAAACATTCTCTTGTTTTTATTTATTTATATAACACATAATTTTCCTTTTAATTAGCGATTTGTACCTAGAGATCTTGTTGATTTTAAGGACTCATTGGAAACATCCTTAATGGATTCTAGCAAGCTAGCACTCTTGATCATACTGAGGGTTGGTTGTTCTATTCTTCTTTTTACATGACACCATGATAAAAATAGAAAACTTGTTAATTGAAGTAGAGAGGGTTCTGGTAAACCTATGATAAAAGTCTTTAATATTACCTTTAGTTATTAGAATGTTTTTAATTTATTATTTAAATCTCTTAAAAATATATCAATTTTATTTTTATTGAAGGTGAAGTGGTTTTTGTTATTATAATTCTCTATCATGGAACTTATATGTCTGTCAATATTTAGAATTAAGATTAAATATCTATAATCTTTAAAATGTCCAAATTTACTATTTAGATTATATAATAATTATAAATGCTTGATAAAATAAATTATTATAAATCCATTTAAATTTTAAATTTTAAACTTACATTATCATTTTTTATAATAATTATAAATATGTAATAAAATTTATTATTATAAACTTATTTTAATTTTAAATTTTATAATCACATTAACATTTTCGTGTGCATAAAAACTTTCTAATTTTTATAACTTGATTTAGATATTTTTGTAATTTTATGTTAAACAAATATTTTATATTTAAGATAAATTTAGATGGTTTCACTTTATTGGACTTTTTTATATTTATATTTAAGATAATTATTATTGTTTCACTTCATTTGATTTGTTATAAAAGTTTTTAAGATGAAGTTTATTTATTTATATTTTGGTATTTAAAATTAAATTAATATGGCTTATTATTAATTAATAAATATTTTAAAAATAAAGTTATTAATATATTATATTTATATAAATTATAAAATAAAATGTATATGAAAATACAATAATACTAGAATATATTAGATAATATTATATTAAAAGTTATGGTAAGTTAAGAATGTTTGGTTTTATTTTTATTTATTTTTGTATAAGACTAAAATTTCAAAGCAAATTAAATAATTATTTTTTTATAAATTAAAATAAACTAAATTTAGTTTTCTTAAACATAACTATCATCATCTTCATCATAAATTATAAATTATAAAATAAAAAAATTAATGTTTTTTATTATTATTTTTTTTTATATTTACATAGTTAAGTTTACAACTGCATTCATTTTATCATTTCTTTTGTTATGCTTATATTAATTAGTTTAATGTTTATGTTATACCATAAATGGATAACTATAATGATCTCCTAATTAGTTTAAAGTTTATATTTTGTTTAACAACTAGCTATTTCCACAAAACTAAGTTGATGTCAACATTTATCAATGTTCACCAACCACTTTACTTATAGCTATGCTAGTTATATAAAATTATAAAAAAACTTCAAATTAAAAAATCATTTAAAAATAATTAAATAATAAGAGTCCCTCTTTAATCCTATTTAATGTCAACGAACACCAATTGTGAAGGTGTCTTGAAAAAGAAAGAAAACGATCATTCATAATTCAATCTCTATGAAAACTGCTTTAACTTCACCCCGAAATGCATTAGTATTTGTAACACCCCAGAATTAATTATTATTATTAATTCTAGTGGAAATACTTTATTATTATTTTATTATTTTTAGAAAAGTCAAGAATACAACATTTTGTAATCAAAACAATTTTTTTATTAAAATATGTTGAAAGGGGGACAAGAGTGGATATAGTTGTTCAAGAGTGTTTGTTGAACCACAAGAGGAAAAAGACAAGTGGAAAAAACCACTGAGTGAGAAATCAGGATGACCCAGAGTGAGAAAGAGGCTCATAAATGACCAAGTCTTAGGTAGAATACTATATATTAGTATTTCCAAAAGAAATAGGAGGCTAGCATTGGATGATGATTAAACATCTATGAAATATAAGAGATGTCACATTGAGGTTTTGCTATTGTGGTTCGATGAACAGGCTCGATGGTTCTGAAGCAAGTAGCTTGGATGCTCTGGGATTTGGTTGGGAGGAACAACATTCCCACTCTTGTTTTACGAAAGTGTTGGTGCCATGTTTCTACTTTACATTTTAATGCTATAGAATACATTTGCTTAGGTTCGTAGTTGTTAAATTCTAATTGTTATCGATTAATTTATTGTTGTTATATTTGAAACAACTCGAGTAAATTCATTTATACTTAATACACACAGAAATAGATTTATTCGACTATATATTCCCTAGATGCATTGTTTTCCATATATCTTCATACTCTGCATATTAAAATTTAATTGATGACTGGAATTACAATTATTTCTAATTTAGGTTATGTGTATAGATTTGAAATCTTTCTTGCTAAGCAAATGAATCCTTTTTATGCCATGGTTATCTCTTGTCACTACATGAATCTAAAATAACAGATTTTATAATATTAGTATATAGATCTTTGGTTGTTAGCTTAACTATAAGCTAGGAATTTCTTTAAAAATAATAATAATAAGTATTACAACTTATAGATTAACTAAATAAGTATTAAAGTGTTGAACAAGATCTGTATAGAAGGAAGCATGGTTAAATATCATAAGTAATTACATAGCAAGACAATAACTAATCTATACCAGTCCTTTAATAAAAACTAAGGATCTAAACAACTTCATAACTAATAATTTTTACACATAGATTTCAACGAATCGAGGGTATTCTCGCATTAAGATAACATCTACAAGTATGCTAGTTTATTAAACCCCATTATTACAAATTGGTGAAAATACCAAACTAACCGATCAAGGATCCTTAGTATACTATAACTTTAGATTGCAAGATCTATAAACGGATCTGTAGGGTTGTTTATCATAAAATTATCAACATACTAGTTACATACTAGTCATAGGATCATAACCATTCGATACTCTTATCTAAAAATTTGTATCGAGGATCCTTGATTACAATCTACAATTAGAATTAAAAACAATACAAAATCAAATCAATCCTTGTGATACGCTTGCCATCACTATATTTAGGCCGACAGAGGAATCGACATTGGATCGAGTTCACATCGTGGCTACTAAACGATGCTATTAAAATTTACCACTATAGCTTTTAAAAACTTACAGTTTATATTTTAAATGAAATCATTACAGAGCCGAAGCCTCATTTCTTTTTATCTAGATTCCCTCTCTTATTGAGTTTTCGGGATCAAGCCCCGTAAACTTTTTGGAATCAAAACCACTTAAAACATTTGATTAGCATTTCATAATAGTAAAGTTTAAAATGCACTTAATCGTAAGTCCATACAGTATGACTACCACTATTATTTACTACAAGCAAATCTTAACCAGGTTACAACTTAAGTGACTAAATCAAGAATTTTAACGATTTTAAGTATTTCCACGAAGCTACCATCACAACATACATCCACAACACATGTTATAAAACTATATTAATAACAAAAAGAATGTTCCCTTTCGCAGCCATAATACCATCTACGATGGCAGCTGAGGGATTCATTACAAACCACGAAAATATTTAATATACATCATTTTACTCTCAGCATTGGTTTTAAACCAGCCAGGTTAGGATCCCTTTGCGTAAACTATCAAAAGGGAATTAATAATGGCTTCCACCATAAAAATCAAACCAAAAATGTATTGAAAGAACTACATAGGATTGAGACCCGTCAAGGGCACCTCAAAACCCTACCAAGGTTTAAGTAAAATCAATGGAGATTAATTCATTACATCATAATTCCCAGCCATGGCTTTTAGTCAGCTTAACCGGCTTGGGGTTTCATGTATTAACAGTAACTAGTTTAAACCTAAATGGGAAAAACCACTTATCTTAGGGGTTGCGACCACCAAGAATCCCCGTGACCCTTCTCATGAGTCCTGCAATATCAAATGGTTGGATTCAGTATAGGTTTTACAGGTTAAAAGGAAGTGTAAAAATAAAGTTTTGAACGAACTAGGGTTGAGGATCACTTACAATGGCACCCTAAGACATGGGCCTACGATAAGGTTACCATGTCTCCTTCCTCCCAGTGCCAAAACATGTGAAGGCACCAAGCTATACTCAGTTTGTAAGCACTGGATTTTTTTTTAAATAGCATAAACTTAGAGCGTTGGAGTTCTTACCTTGATGCTGAACGTTAATGGCCAGGGGTCGACTCCTCCAAACTCCCTTATATCTCCATAACCTGCATTAAAACCTTTAAAACCCTCATTATCCTCTTAATAGTATAGTTTGACAAATGGATGAATTGAATTAATAGTAACGAGTTTACTCACCTGCCGAGACAGGTTAAATGCGTGATTAGGAAACTGGACTGGCTCATTGAAGCTTGGCAATGACGAAGAGTTGGTTGAAATAACCACCAGTAGATTTACCTCATATAAAGTACATCAACCGAGTAAGAGGGAAGTGTGACACACCATTAACACATGAATACCTGAGCAAGTGCAAATCTTGGTCGCACACGATCTCCAACCACCAACATACCCAAATGTGATTTCAGACACATTAAATCCCTTTTACAAACCATTTCGAAACGTTAACCATCACACTGTTCAGGTGTAGGGAAGGGATGTAATCCCGTATTTTCCTAGATACAGTATCAACTCGTAGCCAAGACATATTAATGTAAACCCTTTTCATATTAATCATAGGGCCCCATCATCTAAAATGAAATCATTACAAAACCAAACATAACTTTCGTTGCAAGATCATATCATAAGAAAACATCAGACCAAACCTTAAACCTTTTCACCATGCTACCTTATGGCACTTTGTGTAGGGGGTGTGGTATTATGGTATGAAGCTTTTTATATTATGTTATGCATAACCATAACCATTAGTGCAAGGATTAAAATAATCCTCCACCCCTTGTTATTTATAGCATGGAACCTTGTTGTAGCACAAAACACTAGTTAAGCATGTTTTTAAAATTAGGTTTGAAAGCCATAAATACTTTGAACAAATTCATGATATTATCCACGCCATGGAGGTTAGGGACTCATATAAATTAAAACAAATTGTTTAGAGCTATGCCATTAAGAGTAAATAACCTTGTCATATTTATTTAAAATCATATAGAATCACTGCATGGAGAAAAACGCTTCTGTCAAACCCTCTTTTTATTAATGGCAAGAGATAAATGTGGGAGAAATTGGAATTTACAAACCCTAATCCTTTCGTGCTTAGAGGCATGTCTCATCTTGCAACAATGTAACTATGCCAAGGTTAACCTTTACAATAAGATAATAAAACACATAAACACATAATAAAAGTACATCACCTGAAGGTGTATGTTTGAAATTTCCGGAAGGAACTCACCATCTTAAAAGTCAGCAACCCTGTGATAAGAAGAGAAAGAGTGGACATTAGAGACAACAGTAATATAAACATAGACTGCTGGTAAGTAAATGTAAAACAAACACATGTAAAAAAAAATTATGTACGATCTTTAGGTGTGTTACATAATGGTATAAAAAGCACGGTTTCAACACTAGGCTTGAATAGGCTCAACACAAAACTACCACATAAAACAACAAACTAACTCTTGTTTATTTTTGAAAACTCTCTTACACACAGCAAAGAGAAGTGAAAATATATTTTGGAGGAAACATGGAAGATGAGGGAATGTATGTAGAAGAGGAACATCTCCTGAAACAACCTTTAAATAATCAAGAGGGTTCCTTAAGGGATGAAGAATTATGGGTAAATATAAATGACAGTCAAGATAATAAACATGAATTAAAACAGAGTGTAAATGAACTAAGATCTGAACTAAGAAAGGTTAAGAAAGATAACAAGCGAATTCTAAAGGCTTAAGAAGAAGTCAGCACTATTTTGATAGCAAAAATACATAATGAAGAAAATGATAAAAATAAAGAAACTGAACAAGAACTACCTAAGACCGCCACGTACAACAAACGTAAGGGTAGAAAGTTGGAATTTTCCAACCATAAACCTGACACTTCAAGTGAAGAGTCAGTTAAACACCACAAAAAATCATAAGAGTCAAGTGAAAGCATTGATGATAATAAGAAGAAAACAAAATATATACTTTATGAGGAAATCTCTCGGGGGTTCAAAAAAATTAAACCACCCATTTTTAATGGGGAAATCGAGAAGGGTGAAGAGGTAGAGGCCTGGTTGTTCGGAATGAAAAAGTAATTTTAGATATATAATTACTCAGATGAGTTGAAGGCTAATATGGCCATCTATAATCTGATCGGAAAGGCAGATATATGGTGGCAAGACTTAAATAAAGTTAAGGGTATAAAAGAGAGGTATGTAACCTGGAAATTTTTAAGAAACTCTTTAAAATAAAGTACTTATCTGAATAGTATTATGAAGAAAAAGAAAAAGAATTTTATGAACTAAGGCTAGGAGCCATGATGATGAAAGAAATATGTAATAAGTTCTTAACTTTACTTTGTTATGTTTCGTATATAATTGATGAGAAACCAAAGACATAGCGGTTCCTCAATTGTTTTCCCCTCATGTGTAAAGAACGGATTTAATATGACAATCCAAAGACGCTAGAGGAAGAGATGAGGATGACAAAATTTTGTTATGACCAGAATAAGAATAAAAGATAAAATATGCTAGCTTGGAAGAATAAAAGGACAAATAATTTTTATCCTAAAAAGAAGCAAAATAAATTCCATAAAAAATTAGGGAATAACTATAGGGGATACCAGGGTAATAATTATAAAAAAGTAAATCCCAAAACTCTGCAGTAAAAGAACCTTCAAACGGTCCTAACAAAAGATAAACACAAAAAGAACCTTTAAAATGTTGGGAGTGTGGAGGGTCACACTACTTTAAAGACTTCCCAGTAAGGAAAAATAATTTTAATGTACATTTTATACAAGAAGCAGTCACGGTTGGAGACATGGCACAGAGCATTCCCAGAATCTGCACTGCATTGGAAAATTGGCAAGAAGAACACCAAACCTCTATGGTCGAAATTGAACGTATGATTAAAAACCAACCTATCTCTATCTAAATTGATTCAGGCGCAATCCTGAGTTATATTTCACCTAGAATAGTTGAATTATGCAAATTAGTACCTGAAAAACTTTGATAAGTCATGGCTAGTACAATTAGCCACAAGTACAAAATGAAAATTTAGTAGTCTTGTTAGAAATTGTAAGTTGATGATGAATGATTTCGTTACGCGTGTTAATCTAAATGTATTACCTATAGTATCCTACGATTGATTAGTAGGAATGGATTGGCTAGAGGAGCATAAATTTTTTCTAAACTGCTTTGATAAAACATTTACATGTATTGACAATAATGATAATAACATAGAAGCAAAAGGAATTCCTAGGAAGGTAACCCTCAGAGAAATATCTTCTTTGCAAATGAAAAGGTCAGTAAGAAAAGCATGTAAAGTATTCGCAGTTTATATAATGAATGATAAGGAAAACAATATTAAACCTAAATTGGAAGACATACCAGTTTTAAAGGAGTTCGAAGATATCCTTTCGGAAGAAGTCCTCGGACTTCCTTCAAAAAGAGATATAGACTTCAAAATTGATCTAATACCTGGAGCGGTACTAGCATCAAAACTTCACCAAATTTTAACTTCTTAGAAATCTTAGAAATCTGTGACTAAAAAACTTCACCAAATTTTGACTTCTTCACATAAACCTACTCTACTAGTAACTTATATTCACCTATTTTCGGTGGATTTGATTATTGGAAGAATATGCAAATACTTACGGCTAGGTCAAACACTTCAAGAAAAGATGGTTAAAAGTAAAGGTTTTAGTTCGAATTGATTGACAGAATTCAGTTTCAAGCATCAAGTGAAACAAATATTTTTTTGTAGTCTTTGTTATGTTATATATTTTACCCTGTTGTTTCTTAAGTAATAAAATGTTTCTTATATATCTTTTACTATATTGTTTCTTAAGTAATAAATTTTTTTTATATATCTTTTACCTTGTTGTTTCTTAAGTAGTAAAAAAATTTCAGTTTGAATGAGTGGCTAAATACTTGACATTTTGCAAACAGTAAAAAGCTCATGTTGGTAGTCTATTAAAGAAAATAGCACGAAGTCAACCAAACTGCCCCATCAAGTTTATGAAGCAATGCCAATGGACTATATACCCTGTTTACCTCTATTCTACCAAGCAAGAGGAAAGGGTTTTGCTTGTCTTTGCAGATGTACCTTGCATTTCTGCAACTGATGCAGGATTGGGAATAATAAAGAACGTGACTTATTTTCAATGCCAGAGAAGTTGTGGAAGGAGAAAGTGAACCACCAAAATACAATCAGATATCTTGATTGAATTTTAATTTGATCTGGTGAAAACTTAAATTGATTGCACCCATAGTAGCAAGGTGCATCCACATATAAGTTATCTGGAAATATTCAACTTTAATATGTTAAACTGAAGTTTTTCAAATAAAAAATTTAACAAATAACTCCATATTAACCATATACCTTTTAGGTACTGAGATCAATTCTTTTGATTTCTGTGTTTATTAGATCCAGAGTTAGTTAAGATGAATCTTTACTACTGAACACAATATCCCATGACTTAATTCATGTGATTTATCTAAGGCTAGTCTCAGAAATCATAAATCTAAATGGATTGCACAATCAGTCTAATTCAACATAATAGTTGATAAAGAAGAATGACTCAGAACATTAAGGTGATAATAGTAAGTTTTACAGGGAAAATAGTAAGTTTTACAGGGCAAAGCTGAAAATGCAATACATACTAATCCATAGATAGAAGTAGTAGCACACGCTTGGAATTCTCAAGTCACCCAAAACACATTACCACCTGTGTCAAGTGCTACAAGTAAGCTTACGTTGGGAGTGCCCAATCACAAGTCACCCAAAACAGATTACTGCCCATGTCAAGTGCTACAAGTAAGCTTACATTGGGAGTTCCCACTTAAACCCTGGTGTAGAACAAACTATCCAGACCACAGAACAGTAAGTACCAGAGAAGAGAATGGATGACTGCGGTAAACTGCTAGTACATTACCTGACCTTTTAATTCGAGGTTAGTTGGAAATACTTTCTCGACAAAGGAGGGGAAGGACCCGGAGGGACTTTCCCGAGGCACGGGGGGGGCATGGGTTGGCTATGGATTTGATTTGTTAACCCCTATTCTTTTATTTTTTTGTTAGGGCGGGAAAGAGAGAGAAGAAAGGATCTTCCTATCGGTAAGAGAAAGAATATTCCTAACTCTTCCATCTTAGAGAGATGGCTGAGCAGACCAAAGCGGCGGATTGCTAATCCATGTTAGGAGTCTAATGACTCATTGAATTACAATAATAGGGAGCTTTCAAAACTAGAAAGCCAGATCTTTAATTGTCTAAAATCTATGGATTATCATATCTATGATCTATTGAAAAATTAATCGATTCCTTCTAAAGTTAGGAGCCAAATGACTGATTAAATTACAATAACATGGAGCTTTGGTATTTTTTCTATTGAACTTCAGTAACACCTTTGAAAACTAGAAAACCAATGCTTTAATTGTACAGTATCCTACCATGAAATACCATATATATGATCTATTGGAAAATGAACTGATCCATTCTTAGGTTTTACAAATATCAACCTAAATTATTTTATTTTGGGATCATTCCAAATTGATGTGCAATATAATTAATAGAAAAGGAAGTAGAACTTACTATCCCAACTGTGCATTTTTCTTTGTCTCGTTCCCTTTTAAAAATATCTAAGACGGGTATTTGGCCAATTTATGACCATGGAGAGCTGAATCATGATAGAGTGCTCTGTAATACTCATTGCTTCCCTCCAACTTTTGAGTAAGGAAGGATTTCTGGTGAAAAAATAAATTGATTGCACCCATAGAAGCCAGGTGCATCTACATATAACTTATCTAGAAATATTCAACTATAATATGTTAAATATAACTTCTCTTGTTAAAGACATTGTAAAGGTCTATGAAATAATAGGATTGAAATTCAACAGACGTGGGTATAGATCTATAGTGCTGAGAGTCCCTGATGTTATTATCACAGATTCGAAACGTTGAAACACTGGCTTTATGGCAAGTGAAGCATCAAGGAAACTAAGCTGCAAAACCATAAGCACATTATAGACAAGAATTCATCTTTGTAGATAGAATACCCACTGTATTTTGTATGGCCTAAAGTATGAAGATAGACAGTGATATAACAAAAATGCTTTATAAAACATGTTATATAACGACAAGCATACCTGCAAAATAGGACCTAGAACATTAGGCATTCTTTCATCAAAAGGCTCAATGATGATAGAAAACCCATGGTTGTATGTGCCTATCAGTGTTGCAAAATAAAACACTATTTGGATATGCATAAATTCATCTGTGTCAGTTATTTCTAGCGTCACCAGAAGTGAATGCAAGCGATCATAGCAGAATTTCAACATTTTCTTGTCAATGCCATCCTGTGTATTAACACTAGCAACAAATGGCACAATCCCTTCCATTTCCACATTCTCAGGTCTTAGATGTATTTTCAGATATTGTACTAATCTTTTTAAAATAGAAAAAAAATGTTCAACTCGTCTAATATTTCCAGGTACGGATTCCTTACAATATCATCTAGTAGAAGAGGATTGGCAATCCATGTGTCTGAGACTGTAATGTAAGAACATTCCAACTGTTATTGCAAAATAATGGATATTCCAACCTCAAGAGATTTCTAACATAGAAAAAATATCACTTCTGCATTTATTTGTTCCAACAATTCAAGAATGAAATGAAATCTTTCATAGCTCACAGAAATAGCTACTTGATATAATGGACAGATATTGATAGGGATAGAGGTGCAACAATTTCAAAGATTTCAAATATTTTAATTTTTTTTGGATAACAATATAATGATAAAATCAAAACATGTAAATTTATAATCATATGTGACTTAGATATATGATATATTGAAGCAAAAGAGAAGTCAATTACTACAGGATTATATCTGAATATGTATTTAGTGTGTTTTGTATATTTAGAGCTTTATGCATCTTGAGTTACCTCTTCCATTATTGATAGTGACCAAGTTCCCTTTGCCCACTGATGTTGGATCAATGTATTGCTGGCAGAAACTGTGGGGATTTGTTCAGTTTATGCCCCCAATTACCATGGTAGAAGAGCCCAAGTGTTTGAAAGGATGTCTCCTTCCCTCCAAACCACTGAATGGATTATTCACAGAGACTTTAACATGCTAGAGTGGGATGTATGTGGGCATGCTAATACTCTCAAATATGTGGAAAAGCACACCTGGTTACATTATATGTTGCCCCTTGGAATTTCAGACATATATCTCCGATAAAACACCTTGGAGAGTGGTAAATGGTAACACCTTGGAGAGTGGTAAATGGTACAATTGGTCTCAGCAAACTGCCTGGGCCATACTTTACAGAAGTTTATGTAGATTTTATGACAACCAACATCATGCCACCATACTAGCACACTTCCCGACATTATCTTCGCTACATGAGACCCCATTATCTTTCCCTTCGATGTATCCTTCACTTTGACTGAAAGAATGGATATTTCAAATGGATTCTTTGTCCAGCTGTGGAGACTGCTATGCTCCCTGCCATTCTTTGTTTCCTTGGTTTTACTTAGTACTCTCAAAGGTATGTTTTCATATATATAGTACTGAATCTATGGTATCTATTTGAGTTTACTGGGTGCTTCTAAATTGTAAGAATGCATCCTGAAACTTTGTTTTCTATAAGTATATAGATGCTTCTAGAAATCAGTTGGTTCTAGGATGGTTATTAGGGATATATTAGGTTTTTGTTTGGACTTATTAATCACATTAAATTATTCGATATATGAATTTGAAATTAAGATCAACTTCCGGTCACTGTTAGATTATACTAGCTCTCTAATTTTTATTGTCTTGATTTGAAAGTGAAGTAATTATTCAAAATGTTGTTGTAGCTGCAATAATCGGGCCAGTGGCAACCATTGTCATTACAGTTGGGAATTCAAGTGTCATTCTAGGGATGTGGCCTACACATGCAATTTGGACACACTATTGTTTGGCTAGCTATTAACTTCAACTACTTATTTGGTCTTTTTTTCTTTTCTAAGTGCTACCGGGGTTCACTTCCTACTGATTTTTATGTTAAGGTAAATTTTGAGATAGTGTGCCAGGAAATGGTTACAGAGTATAATTCCTAGTAATTGGAAGTAGAAGACATCCTAGAACTTGATCATCAATGAGAAACAATAACCTGTGGGTGAAGGTTTCCTAACTTGCTAGACTCTATGCTCATCTACAATTCTAACTATCGCCCATGTTTTGCAATTCCTCTTCACAGTGTTGTTTTTGCTAGTTTTTTTAATCTGGTTCATGGGTAACAATGGAGAATGCAACATGAGAAGTGGAGAGTATGAACGTGAGAATCGGAATGATGGGATGATTCCTTAAGGGATAGGAGAATGAAGTACAATTACAGTTCCCCATAATGATTACACTTTGTCCAGACTCCATGCTTACACCATACCAGCACACTTCCTAACATGTTGTGTTTACTGTTTCAGACCATTTAGAAATCAGTACCACTGCTTCAACTGGAAAGGCAGTTGATTTTCCTCAACATTGCATTTTATTCTTTTACTTGAATCATAATAATGTATTTAACTCTAAGGTCCAGAATTTCCCAAACTTCCTGAATTACAAACTGCAATGGTCCATCTTTACAAATAATTTATTTTTCTGTACCAAAATATATTCAGAGGTGGATTTGGGGAAAGGTTTACCAGATGTAATTCTACTATAATTATTTGGATTTGAATTGGTAACAGAATTTAGACTCCAAGAAATTAATTTTCATTTGTAGAGTTTTCCATGTAAATGGTGATGTGGCTTCAGTTTCGTAAAATGAAATCAAGACAAGTGCTAAGAAGTAGATTTTATTTGTCCCAAAATATATATAGAGGTGTACTTTTGGAAAGGTTCAACAGATGCAATTCTACGAGAACTTTTTGGGTTTGAATTGGAAAGAGAATTTAGATTCCAAGATGTAATTTTCAGGGGCAGAGTGTGCCATGGGTATGGTGATATGGCTTCAGTTTATTAAAAAGAAATCAAAGCAAGAAGTAGATTTCATCTAAGGGAAGAAATTCAGGTTAGAAATGTTGTCAAATATGCAAGTAGAGAAAGAAGATTAGGTGGGAGTGATAACTTCATGGCATGATGAGTTGGGAATGCAGTAGAGAAAGATACCTCTCAGAATTAGTCATGGTGTACATACAGTCCTCTCATATTCCTTACTGTGTAACAATAAATCATTACTGATGTTGATTTGATCTGTTGAATGATCCATTATGGAAAAAGGGAAAGAAGCTTGATGGTAAGGCAGGACATGACCCAGGTGCTAACAAAAAATAAATTCCAATTAGTGAGTAGGAAGAACCCAGTCAAAAGTATTTGGAAACATTTTTGAGAGAAATCTTCCCAGTGAAGAAAGGGAAAATAAAGATATCCATTGTCCAATAAGGAGGAAAAATAAATTCCAATTAGTGAGCATGAGGAATCCAGTCAAAAGTATTTGGAAACATGGTTGAGAGAAAAGATTCCAAGTGCCCAACAAAGAGAGGGAAAATAAATATAACCATGGTCCAATAAGGAGACAAGAGGAAAACACCTTTGGCTCAGGAGATGAAACTAGAAGTAGAAAATCAGGAGATGAAGCTGATTTTTAACATCAAAATGGAAAATATTAATGCAAAAAGAGAGTCTCATATTTGGCAAGAAATAGGGCTAAACTATAACGAGGATTTCGTTTTCAGGCCTCTTTGCAATAGTACTTGTAATTGTGAAAATTTGTTTCCCTAAAAGGATTTTAGTCTAGAATGGTTTTATTATAAAGGGTGACTGGTTCCCCTCCCTCCAAATGTAGTTTCTTATGAAATTAATAGAAGATGTTGACTCAGTTAAAGATCAAAATCTATGTTTATGTTTACATAAATCTCTTCTAATCTTTTTGATTTTATGCCTAACACATATTCTTATTCAGGAAAGTCCTTTCTTAGAATTTGGAAGTATTGCTATTTAGGCTTCCAATGATGATTATTGATGTTTTTTCCTTGTTTGCTAGAAAAGAGAGATAATTATGTTGTCGACCCCTTTGGGATAAATATTGTAATTTGTAAACTGAGAGGGTCTACCATGTAGACTCTCTTCTTGATCATTTTCCAAACAACAAGCAAAAGGATTAATAAGTTGGGCAATTCCACTAGTAAATTCCAACAACTTTAACTGAAAATTCTTAAAAGTTTAAGTTTATACAAATTTTCTAGTTTCTTTCTAAATAAGAGACATAAAATGAAAAGAAAATGACTAAACAACCATTAGTTTCAACTTTCTTCTTAGCTTTTCTATGCAGATTCGTCTCTATCTACATTTTACCTTTCCTTCTCTTTGATATTTCTTGGTCATGGGAATCTTATTCCTCCTAGAGGATGTTCAGATCTTTGGTTATTCTCTAATTTTAAACATGATATTTTTTCTTGGTTTTTGAAGATTGTTCCTATGATGACTGTGATGCCGCTCTCCAGAGTGTTCATTCTTCTGATCAAGACTTTGTGTCTTTTTGGAGTTCAGTTAAGGTCTTTTGGAAATTCTATTCCATTCTCCTTATAAGTCCACTTAAACCTTCAAGGGGTTCGTGTACCTGTTGTTTGAATTGTGTGGCTACGATGAAAATATTATGCGCTACCCTTCAAGTTGATGGCATCATTTAGGCAGTACTTATGTACAAGGAAACCATCTATAGCTTAAAATTCTGCACAATTGTTGGTTCTATAAATTTGAAAGCCACTGTAATTAGGGACGACATCTATGTTGGGTTTTGTTGAAATTCAAAAAGTATTTTCACTTCTGTAATTATAGATATAAAATATTATATTATGAACTCTCTTTTCGGGTTGCCTTTCATTTTCCATTTTGAGTTCCTACAGCCATAAGATTGGAATTGGATAGAATTTAAATCTCTTATATTAAGGCAGCATAGGGACTTAAATAATATTGTGCCAAAGTAGAATATCCCTAAATATACCACTTATTTTTCAATAAATATGATGACAATAATAGGTGCAAAGTTTGACCTTTGTGAAACTCCATCCTTAGAATTAATATTTACAGAGCAAGATATTATAAGGATTATGCTTTTAGGAATTCAACGAAAATCCACATCTTTTGTGATCTTGCATGGATCAGCATATGATGAGTGCCAACAAGATGACATAATACTCCAAATGATTATCAATAGAACCTTCTCTCATCACCAATGAAATTAGACTTACAAAAAATAATATATCTTGTTGAAAAAATATATATACTATATTCTAAAATTCAGAGTGAAGATTCTACATATGCAGTGATGTAGCTCCAACAACATGCAACAGAGCTTTCCAAGAAAACCACCACAACAAAAATATGATTTTGGGGAGGGATCAAATATATCATTAAAAATTATAAAAAAATTGTAGCTAAATGCAGAAAGTACTAAAGGCACAAAACTAGAACTCTAGCGTGGCTAAGACTGTGGCAATATTTAATTGCTGCAAACAAAAGTGATAATGTCTATGAGCTTCACAACTAGTATACCCAAATCAAAGGTAATTATTTCTTATTTTTTTGTCCTTGATCACAAAGCCGAAGAAGCACACTTTTTTCTTTATTTCTAGGTAATCATATCCCAAGGGGAACCTTCTGGGAAGTTCCCCTCATCTGAGCATATCACCCAAAGTAAACCCTAGATTCTTCAAGGCACAAGGTTAGGAAAACAACTCATGAATACATCATATATAGCTCATTAACAATTGGCCCACTAAGAGAAAACATGTCACGAGGTAGGATTTTAACCTGGGCAGTGAGAGTAATAGTTTTTCATCACAACTGATTGAGCTACACCCAACTAACTAAAGGTGCACACTTTATTTATCTTTATTATACCTTTAAAGCAATCATATTGTTGATATTTTCATCAATTAATTACATTGGTTAGATGGGATTTCTAAAAGAAGGGTAAGATTTAAATGACCACAAAATACCATTACTTTATGGAAAGTTTTTCAAGTCACCATACCATCCTTGAACAGAGATTGGAAATAAATGTTTCAAACCCTATTTCCAAAATGTTGGAGATAAACAAAACCAATACGGTCGAATCAATCTTGTAGAAACTTGTCAGACCAATATGACTACAGGACTGCCAAATTGATTCCTTTCATGACACTAATGGTTATTTTTTACCAATGATTAGAGGCTATCTCAATGTATAGAACATACACAAGAAGATAAGGACTTCCTACAAGAAGCACATGATCTCTTGCAAAATATGAAAGAAAATTTAAATACAACAATATAGAGGATGAAATAGCAGGTAAAAAAATACAGAACATGTCTTAGTTTGACCAAGGAGATTGGGTCTAAGTCAATGTTATCAGAACCAAACCGGTCATCGAACCGGCAGAGCCCAAAAATCTGAACCGGACTGGAGCTGAAAAAAAAATGGACCGAAAACCGGTTGACCAAAAGCTAAATAAAATATTCAAATTTTGTAAAAAATATATATATATTCATATGAATCCATATGAATCCAAACCATTACACACAAATATGCATAGTTTCTCATGTATATATCAAGTATGGTTTGTATAGCCAAAACAACAACGAGTGCAATGCATCTTTGAACCAAAATACATCAACAAAGAGGCTCTAAATGGCCCCTAGAGTCCAAAATAATTGTAGTGCTAATCAATGACTATGTTCTAGTGTCTACAATCTGATCATATGGTATTACTAGTTTATACTCTAATTGTGCATAGTAGACACCCTATAATTTTTGATGAAACTTCCTAATCCAAGCATTAAAAAATGGAGGAAAAAATTTGCATGCCTAATAAGTAGTTTTGCTTGAGTGAAGGGTACTTTTTTCCTAAGGTTATGACAAAGGAGTTAAACAATCAACACCACCAACATTGAGATACATAGAGGAGTTGATGGGCTTCCTTAAATGCCAAATATCCCCTACCCTCATATATGATAGAATCCAGTGGAAGTGTTGCAATCTTGAAACCCTGAAAACTGTTAAGTTTGTTGAATTTTGAATGGGATAAAAAATTATACTTTTTGCATATGAAGTCCAATGAGGTTGGAACCACTCTCAAACATCCTCAAGCAATAAATGGTAATGTAAAAAATATAAGTAAAATGATGCTTTAGGAATTTAATATTACCATTTAAACGTTAGGTTTTTTGTGGTTAGTGTAGGATTTTTTTCCTATTTTCTTAAAAAAATATGAATTTTATGGCCCCCCCAACTGTGATTGTATGATGTTGTACAAAAAAGGCCAGTTTTGTACCAAACCAGCAACTTTGGTGAAAAAAGGTCGGTTCGGTATAGAACTGGACCGATTATGATATCACTGGTCTAAGTATGGTTTTACAACCTTACAATTAGTCTATAATGGATTTTTAAGTTTTGAGTATAAAAAGGCTACACTGGGGCCTAATTAAGTTTACAGGACTTGAAATTCACAATTTAAAATCATCTCTAAAGATGACTGTAAGTGTGGCAGCATATGTTACATTGTTAATATTCTTGATTTTCTATGTTAAATTTTCCTTATGGTGATCAAATGAGTTCATTGTGTCACACATTACGAGTGCTCTTATTTCAATGCTTGTTAGTAATTATTATTCTTGTTCCTTTTAGCCAATTTAGGTGGATAACTACAAGTAAGATGGGTGTTCTTTTTATGGCCACTGGTCAATTAGCATAAAATTTGCTTTTGAATTACCAAAGGAGAACTCTAGTGATATTTCCCTGTTGCAACTCCACAAAGATCGTGATCTCATCCTCACCTCTCTCTCTCTTTGTCTCTCTCCATTAGCATTGGGACATTTCAGTCTTGGATTCTCACTCTCACTTTGTATCACTACACCCATGATACTATTATATCTTTTGGTATTGGTTAAACCAAGTGATTAGCTCAGTCTAGTTAGAGACTTATCTGCAGCAGCACTTTTTATTTCGCTTTCCTTTCTTGTCTTGAGCATTATCTAGGAGTTTCTCTTGCACTCCCACATTTGACTTATACTGGATGTATCTTTTAGTCCCATTGACCTATTTTTGTGGTTATTTGTTGGAACTTGGACATTAATAAATTATCTATCTTATCTAATATTTTCTATAGTCAGTATTAGTTTCCTAGTTCATTTCTATAGGCTTATCGAGGCTTAATTAGAGCCAACAGAACATTGGTTGAAACATAAAATCAATTAAGAATGTTCATTTAATTTTTGTTCATGTATCATCATTGTTTTAGGATTATGTATTTTCTATTGCCTCATAGGGTGTTGTTGTTATGACTCCAGAATTTTGTGCTTAGGACAATCAACAAAACTAGTTGGATTTTTTGGTGGGATACTGCTATTAAACACATGACCAAGTTTCTTAGAGGTTAGGAAAGATTGATTACACAATGTCATTGAAAACGGGAGTGGCAGCTTCAACAACTCACACAAGCCATAAAAAAAGTGGAAGAAACATTCAATCCCACCGAGAAAATTGTGTTTGGGATATTGGAAGTCAACTACCTGGTTTTGACAAATACTGCTGGAAAAAGCATGGATACAATGTTATTGTAAAGTTAACATATGGTCATAATTTTTTATAGAGTTATGTTTACTTTCATAATATGGAGTGACTTAACATATATGTAAATCACATGTTAGCTCTGAGGGTTGGATCAAGTAGCCATGAGCTAGAGCTCCAAGGATTAAGAAGTCATGAGCCAAATGTGAGATGTCTCCCCCTGATGTTGGGGAGGACATCGATTAGTTTCTCTTTGATCCCCTGGGGTCAAGTTTTTTAAAACTTAGACAACAACGGTTTACTCTTCTTACCACTCATTGACAACAGTGAAATATCTAAGGGTTTCCCATGTTATGTTATAAGAAAAAAATTAGTGTTGTTAAGTCATATTGAGTAGATATTAAAGAGGTCCAAGATTTCGGTACCAGATATTATCTCCCTTGTATGTATTAGCATCCACAATATTGTTTAATGAATCAGGTATATATCCATGTCTCTTATATTGTGACTTGCATTCATTGTTCACATATTTGTGTGGCTTTATGACATGGTATCAAAGACATGGCTGAAATGTACCCATGAGGAAAGAGGTTGAAGGGCCTAGGGACAACATTCATTAGAGCCAAAAAGCGTCACTGCTCACAAATCTGATGCTATGAAAATAAGCAACGAAAATCCTACTTGAAACAAAGCTAAGTATGAACTGCTTATAGAAAAGCCAGTCAACTAATCACATGATCATTTTGGGCATCAAAGATGCAGATGAAAGACAGTAGACATATATACGCATATAAACTTCCAATGAATTTGGCATTCTAACTACAATATTGAAGAATTTAGTATGTTATCTGGGGTTAGAAAAAAATTTAAGAATTTGAATCAATATCCACATAAATGAGAAACATAAATTCAAATTCAAAAAAATAACAAACCTGTTGATTTTGAATGACAAAATCTTCCTCTAGTGAAGGTCTGAGTAACTCCATCATTGTAGCATCACTAAATTCATAGAATATATGTTCTAAAATGTCTTTGTCGGCAACAAACCCCAATGCTTGAAATACAATAATGCCCAAAAACACAATGCCCAATAGAGAAACAACAATCGCAATTAAAAATAGTGGTCTATCCCAATGAAGTCGCGTGATGCTTCTACCAACCCTCACACCCAAAATATTCATCCCCAAATCCCTCATCCACCAATCTTCATTCCCAAAACCTTCATTGTCCAAACCCTGGTGCTTCAATTCCACATTTTACTCAACTTCCAAACCACGATTTCCTTCTTCTCCAACACCTAAATCCATCCATTCATCAAATTCCTTGAATTATCCTCCTTTTCTCTCAATGATTTGAAATCTGATCCCAATAAACTATCTTTAATGTCATAATGGTTTTGAGATTCAATTGGCATGCCCTAGTTGTGGCTCATTAAGAAAATGAAGGTATCGGACTCAAAACATTCTAAACCCTGTACGCAAACCCAATTCAGACCATTTTCAACGTATGTTGATGAATTCAAGGATACATTATTCTTCTCTACATACCCGATAGCACCAACAAATCCTTTGGTGTTGCAGTTGTGTGCATATATGGCAAGTATGGGCATGTGTTCACTGTCGCGGAATTGAAGGATGATGGTTCAGGAAAATCAGCCATCCGCCATGAATGTCGTAGAGGTGGTGGAGAGCTGTTGGGTCAAGAGTTGAGTCGACTGTTGTTGCAAATGCAAATATATATATTTTTCTTTTATCTATTTATTTTTATTATTTCATTATATAAAAAATTTTGTTTTATTTTTATTATTTTATTATATAGTTTTTGTTTTTGTTTTAT
>LPNX010276468.1:242087-372002 GCA_001517045.1 Pseudotsuga menziesii
TGGAATCCGGTCGTCATCGCCACTTCTCAGCCAAATCATCGACTCCGATCGGTACCAAAATCCAATCAATACTCTCCAGGACGGTGACCAGTAACAACCACAGATGAGGGCCCTACATCCCCTCGAGAACCGACCATTCGAATGCGCCTCCTGCACGTAGACTTACCAAATGCATCCAATACATGACCAAAAAAACACGTCAACTTCAGATATGTGGGTTGAAGGCATCGTTCGGCCTCTACTCTATAATGACATCTGCAACAAGTAAACCTTCTTGCATAGTTTATTCACATCTTCTAATGTTTGCTTCAATTTTCGTTTGGAGCGTGTGAGGAATGTCGATGGGAAAAAACCAGTGACCTTTGCAAATAGTGGCATAGTAGGAGGGTGCTCATGATTTTCCCAAGTTGAAAGCTCAAAATGCATATGGTTGTGAGTGCACAGGATGGAGATGGTGATGACTGCGAATGCGAAGTGGAAGCAGTAACTTCAGAAGCATTAAAACCTGTAAAAATCCATAACAACTAGTTTTTTATTGGAGTCATGATGAACACGATTGGAGTGGAAATGACCATACCTTTGAAGTGCTCCGACTTGTCACTGTGAGATCCTGAACTGGCCTATCATCTGCAAAAATAAGGTATCAAGTGCAAAAACAAGGGAGCAGGGGTTGAACGATACCTTTATCCCACATATCCGAAGTGGACATATTTTTTTGGCCATGCATTGGATTCATTTGGTAAGTCTATGTGGAGGAGGCACATTCGAATGGTTGGTTCTCAAGGGGATGTAGGGCTATGATGCTTCTAGCTAGGTATCGATATGGTACTGGTTCTAGTACCTAATTCATAATTGACGTAGGAACCTAATTTTCCTTTGGAACACGCTTAATCGGGTTTTCTAATTCAATGGTGCAGCAGGGATAAAGATGGTCAAGAGAAAATTCGTGCAAATGCTTTGTTAGATCTATGAAGATTGAGGTGCATCACACCAATATTACTAATAGAAGGTAGAAAATTTACAGAGTTTACACTTCATTGTCAAATTTGCAATTTTCCATGACACAATTAAAAATGACTAATTCATATTCTTCTAGCTAGTCATTTTTTATGTCGTGACTAAATTAGTCGTTTATGTTAGTCATTTTTAACACCGTCACTTATTATCTAGTCATATTTGTTAACTGGTGACTAAATTAGTTGTTAATTTTAGTCGTTTATAATTGGGTCAATCAAAATTGTTCATATTTAGAAGTAAATCACTTGAAAAAGTTGTGGTGACTAGAATTTTCAGTCACTTAGTAGCTAATTCTTCATTTTGTACTAGTGAACTTGATGCTTGCTTGAAGGATCTTTTGAAAGAATGCTTCTGGTGGGCCTAGGGTTTGATTTATAAGCCCTAATTTTTCAAATTATCTATCTTTCAGTTTTGTTTGGATAGAAATATACACCTCCTCAAGGAAAGATGAGAAGCATACTTATTTTCCCAAAACCGTGGACAAAACTACAAAATATTTGGTGCCCTAGTTTTCTTCGGCAACAGTGTTAGGCCAAAAAGTAAAAGTCCACAGAATGAGAAACTTCTTACATAGAGAGATGCTCCCTTCTGGGGAGAATTTGATGGTACTCCTTCTTCAACTGATTGGTGGAGGGAAGTTCTTGGAACAGGAAACCCTAGTTTTCTCTAGTTTCTTCTCTAGAAATGAGTCATCTTTTTTCTGCTACAGATCCAAATTTGCAGCTTCGTAAGGACTAAAAATTTGTCTTGAGCTATCTTGGTATGTCTTCTTTCCAACCCCACATGTTATAGTAGGATTGGATTCACCAAAAGGGACTTATGTGAATTTTACCAAGGTGACTTATTTCAGGACTGTTCAGCATAGAAAACTTGTATGGACTAACATGTGTCACAGTTTCCCCTTTTGGGTCTAAAACATTTACCACATAAACCATAGTACATTTCCTATCTGTAACAACTTGATAAATTTCATTTGGACCTTCCGAGCCCAATATATAGCGATTCTCCCTAGGTCACATGTTTAAGGATGAATTCTGGTAGAGGCTGGAACCCTGAGTTGGAGGAATCATATCTCCTACATTATAGTGAATCTGAGGCTGAAAAATTTACATAGAGTAGAATGTGAATTTATCTTCAGTATTTCAACTTTTTAGCTCTAAGGACTTCTCCAATCTCTCATTATGATGAAAGTACCAAAATTACTAGTTTTTGTCTTCTATGATTTTCAATCATGAAACCCTAATCTTTAGTAGATGTAGCTAAAGCAGTGTTTCGGTTGCACAAACACTTATTTTAGGGTGTCTCTGAAACCATGTTATATTTCTAATGGTTATACAATATCTAAAACATTTACATCGTAACATAATAACCATAAGCAAAGGATCACTGAAATAAAGACAAATGCAGTAACACGAGAGAACACAAGAGAACACAAATATTTTCCTCGAGGAAAGCACAAGGGATAAAACCCCGCAAAATTTCGTCATTATAGAATTCGACCAAGACAAAGTAAAACCCCAAAAACAAGAATAGTTGCTCATCTTTCATAGTATGCTCTCTCTCTCTCTCTCTCTCTCTCTCTCTCTCTCTCTCTCTCTCTCTCTCTCTCTCTCTTCAATGCAGTACTTGAGTGTAAGATATATCNTATATCAGAATGAGAGAGGCACCCCACCTATTTATATTCATTAGGTGAGTGCCTCAAATAACTAACTAGGTCGGCCATGTTCCCTAATTATGGATGACCTACATTGGGAGACTCAAAATACATTTTATATATTACTTTTGTGGGTACTATTTCCCCGACTTACAACGAGGGGTTTACCTCGTGAATTTTACATGACCAATTACATCAAGGAAATCTCCGACTGGAGGAATAACATCTCCGAAGGAGAATACAACAAAAGTACAATAGAATATCTTCTGAAGTTACAATAATTTTAACAAAAACAACAACATCTAATGGCTAACGCTATTAAGCAAGCTTGTATTCTATCTTTGTTACCTTGTCTTTATAATGAAAAACTAATTTTATCCATGGAAATAAGCCTACTCCTTAATCAAATCAGATTTGGATATATGTTCAATAAAGATACATATCTTTAGCCTATCATTGAAAAAGTTAATAGGATTTCATTCTTGGAAAAGAATTGGATTAAATTCTTTTCGTTTCATTCATTTCCAATCAAATATTGAAATTTTTTGAAATGTTTTGACCTTCCCAGAGGGAATTCTTTGGGAGAATCCATTCTATACATTCCATCTTTACCTATTTATTTCATCTATACCTAACCTATTTCATCACACAATAAGTTCTTTCTTCAATATGGTGGAAAAACAATTACTATCTAATACAACTATTTGTGAAAGTGTATTACGATTTGGAAGTAGTTTCCTCTTGTACAAATATTGGATGAATATGTTATAAGAGACTCGATTGGCATGGGCTATTGCATTGATCTGAGTAATCCAAAAATGATGATGGAAATTAAGGCTCTAACTTCCCGTTGGTTAACAGTTCAATTTTTTTTTGAATGGTCCCCTCGAGATTATGATACAAATGCAAGAACTTTTTTTCGATGTTTTCGAGCTATATATCCACGTTTCACTCTATTCATTGAAGTTTACTCTCATGAATCACTAATATTTTTCTAAGTTAGTCATTTGTTTGGTCCATTGAGAATAACACTGATTCTTCTTATTTAGAAAAGAAAAGTTCCAATGGCTTTTGCTACTGCAACCTTCCCAACCATAATTTCATTTGGATAGGCATCTTCCAAGTAGGAAAGGACCAAGACCTTGTACTGAGAATGAGAAAAAAATCATGGGTTTCATTGTTTATAGGGTTCTTTCTCCAACGGTAAGGTCCTCTCCCTACACAAGAGCCTCTTATTCATTTCTAAAATATGAGATGAGTATGCTATCAGTAAATTGCATGGTTTACCATATCCATCTCTACTCATGAATCACCAAGTAATAAATACTCTCATTACAAGATTCTATTCATACAGTAACAACATGTAATTTTGGGGTTGGCCAGGTAGCTTACCCCGTTGTTCTATTCTCATAACAATATCAGCATAAACTTTATGCTTCTTAAATTTGCATGACTTCCCTGCTCAATGTATTGATAACTATTCTCTACCAATGACGAATTGGTTTTCATGCCACATCATGCTGATTTGATTTGCAACAATGGAAACCATAAATTTCATCCCCAATAAGGTAAGGTGATTGATCTGTACTTGGTTACAGCAGGGAAATTCATCTGTAATTCTATTGTAAGAATTTCCCATTCTATTTCAGCTTCTGGTCCAAATGAGTCACACATATACCCTAGCACATACTCCTCTACGTTGACGACATCCTCAAAGAGCAGGAGATTTTTTTCTATTCTCTACTGGTTGTTTTGCTTTTCTAATAACTTGTTGCATAGTGGGCATTCTGGATGGATTGTATGCAAAATTAAGTGGTTTGGATTGATCCTAAGCATATTAAGTGATTATTAAATCAATCACTTTCCCTTTCCTTTTTTTGGAAAGGGGACAAAGAGATCAAATTATAGTTTACAGTTCATTTGAAAAATCAATTGCAAAGAAGATCTTTTGCTACGAGATCAACCTTTCGCTATGGCATCAACGATTCCATAAACTTGGGATTATGTTGCTAACATGAAAACATCTCTGTGCAGGTCCAGTTGAATGAACTCTCTAGGGTTACTCGTTCTTTCTATATAACATTTTGTTATGTAATCGCAAAGCATCATTATGTGTTTCGATTCGTTATGAGAATCTGCAGTTGGTTCGTCATAATAGGAATTATTAGGTTGGTGGATCATAACCCTAGATGGCTCAATCAGTGAAATTTTCTATCAATCATTACTTCGTTTTCATAATTACACCAATCTCCATCCCCGGATATGAAATACTTTGGTAAGTAGTATGGAATTCCTGTATATGGCTCATTGTAATTATATATTACCTTTGGAAACCTATGCCAAAACAATTTCTAGTGGGCCCAATAAAACTGCTGAGAAGAAGATTTGTGAATAAAGGTACTAATAATTGAGTCAATGCAATCATCATAATCACAAGAATGCCATGTTCATTCAACTCTAGTTCCATTTTTTTTCTTTTCTTTTTTCATCTTTTGTCACTCTATGATCCCATCGATTTGATTTTATATCATTTTAACCAACTATTAGTCAACTCTATAGAATGCTAAAAAAAAGTTCCCCATTTCTCACAAAACAAAACATCGTGCTTCTTCCTCTGTTCCCCCCTTCATACATATATAATTCGACTATCCTTAGAAACCCCATAACACCTATCCAGAATGCCAGCCAAAGACTAAAGGAAATACACAGAGAATAATAAACAAGAGGCTCAAATCCGACTCTGGTCTAAGGCTCCCAGCCTAGAGCGAGCAGCTACGACCGAGGAAGGAGACTTTCCCAACTGGGCATTCCTTGCAAATTCCATAGCGATGTTGTCATAGAGCACGGTGTCCTACCGATTCACCATCCTTCACGAACCTGCTGCCCCATCTTGCGCCAACCCCGAATGATAGAACTGAATGACCATGTGAGAATCCATGGCATCGATTTTTTTGTGCATGAGGCAACAATCCTTATTATTCTCCTTCTAAGATTTAACTAGCTTCTTGTCTCCTTCTCATTTAACAGCCATGGTCAGAGAGGAGCGGGTGAACAGGTTCATATTGACCCAATATAACATGACCATACGGTCATAGGCCGTTGCTCTCCCTGCCATGTTTCCAAGGTCAACTACCCAATTCTCCATTTCCCTGTGTAATTATTCAGCATGCATGCGCTTAAATTCTTCCCACATATTTCCTACAACCCTTTCAATTTCCTTGCGAATGGCTAGAGGGACATTTTCTTTAAAAAAATTGGCTGCCTCCTAGGCATGCATCTGGGCCTTCATGTCCTATCATGACTTACCTGTCTCCTTTATAATCCCCTTTCCCTTGTTTCCATGGGTAATTGAGGCCTCCCCCAGTCCCAAATATCCTCTCTGAGCATGCTTAAGGGCCATGAACATGATACAGCCAGAGGTTCCCTCACCAAACCCTCTAGAAACATCATAACCTCTAGGATCCCACTTCTGAGCACTTAATAAACTTGGCACAAAGAGACTAATAACTAAGAAACTCCTTCATGCACATATGAGGGGTGGTGGAGCCCTTCTAGAATATAAGGTGGTAGGCACCATCATAACCCAAACTAATTTGTACTAAACTCCTGTCATACCAATCATGCCTTCATCACCCTTCATACCATGACATGAACTTAACATCCTATCAACCTTTAAGACCATATCGCCTCGTCGATGTGTATCCTCCTTTCCCATCGCGTCACTCATGAAGCCGTACCAAGAGAGGGTGTTGAGGGATTGGCATAAGAGAGCTAGTCCTTTTATCCATGGGAAACTACGTGGCATGGTTCTTTACCTTCCTGAGCCATCATCCACCCCCTGTCATCATCCCTATTCACATACATAGAGGCCTCCACCTGTGGCATTGTGTCATAATCACGAGAGGCCAAATGTCTACACTGGATCCCCCATCCTTCAACCCAGAAGTCCTCCAATATGCCGCTTCGATGGGCCCTACCCCTGTTCACACCAACGTTAGACAACAAGTCAGCCATCTTGTTGGCATCACAATGGATGTGGGAAAAGGAGATGTTTTATTGTTCAACAACCAGGGTGTGAAATGTGTCAATCCGACTTTCCAAGCACCAACTGGACGAGGTTCTTTCAGTTGTCCTCACATTGGCAAGATGTCTAGCCATTTGAATTAGTATATTGGAGTCTCTTTTAGTAACCACAGGTAGGAATCCTTCCCTAGTCATGAACTTGAATCCCTGTATCAAGCCTTCCAGCTCGACCGAGTTATTGGTGTCAATACAATGGATCCATAGTAAATTTTCATAATCCTCCCCGTTGAGTCACAAAAGAGCCCTCCATAACTAGTGGGCCCTAGATTTCCTATGGAAGCCCCATCGAATTTTAACTTAAAAACTTGAAATGGGGGTGGAGACCAAGAGTTCGAGCTTGAGGGTTTGCATACATGATCTCTTCTTTGAAGTCCATCCATCTGATATCTATCCAAATCCCACCCTTCTATGATATGAATTTCCTCCCTTGGGATGATCTTGTCCTAATCATTCCATTGCATGCTTCGAATAGTGGACATAAGGTTTTCTACCAGGGTCTTCCAGACTTCTTCGACTGTGTGATTTTTATCCCGAAAGATGTGCCCATTCTCTCTTTCCAGATACTACACATAGCCATCCCTGGAAAAGCCTCCGAAAGAGTGCGAATGATACCGTTCTTGAAATAATTTGGATGTCACTCTCGCAGCGTTTGGGCAGGTTTCCCTCTACTTCTATCACTCTTCCTAAACACCAAATCCCCTATGTCCTAGATGGACGCAGCATGAGGACAACTGTCTAGTAGATGACCCATACTCTCTTCATCCTTGAGACATAGAATGCATTGGGATGGAACCTAGATCCCTCGGCGATGAAGGTTTTCTCCTGTGAGGATTCTACCCTTAACCACAAGACGAACAAATATTGCAACCTTCAGACAAGGATTAGTTTCCCATAACTTCTGTCATATCCCCTCCATCTTCTCTTGGTTACCTATTCTGATACTGTAAGCCTCCTTAATACTGAACGAGCGCCTCTTTGAATTGCCCCATATTAAGATATCCATACCAAATTTGACCCTGATGAATCTCATCTGGAGCTCCTCCTAGAAGGACTGCAAATCCTTGTCATTAATTAGGCCATCCCTGGCCTAGAAATTTCACTGTCGCTGCTCATCTGGTCGTGGATTTCCCCAGTATTGACTCACTTTTACCCTGCCTTCCTCAATTCCTCTTGCTCTAATGCACATCCACCTCGGGTCTGATCCCATTTTGGGAAACTATTTCCAGGAGTCCTCCCAAAACATCACACTCTCCCCATCCCTTATCTCCCAAAAGCAATGCTCCTGCATAATCCTTCATCCACTCAATGCTTTCATCCAAATAGGAGATCCATGTTGCTCCTCATTAAGTCAAACCAGCTGATTTTTGGGTCTATCTCTATCATATTTGGCATGCCATATCTTGGTCGATGTCTCAACCAAGTGATTGCTCCAACGCCACCATAATTTTGTACTCTGGATTTCATCCATGACCTAGGGGTCCCGGATTCTTAAACCCCCTTCCTCCTTGGGCTGGCATATCCCTTCCCAGCTCACTAAGGAGAATTTATCCTTCGCCTCCCTACCACCCCATAAGAATTTCCTCTGCAAACTCCTGATATTCCGAAGAATATATTTTGGTACCAATAGAACCGAGAAGAGGTAGATTGGCATGGCCTGCAATACTGCTTTAAAAAGAACCAATCTCCTGGGAAAATTTAATGGCCGAAGGAACCAAATGGATAGCCTATGTTTTAATCTATCCAGAAGATCCTGCCATGAGGCCTTTTTCAAATTTCCCATCCCTAGGGGAATCCCAAGGTATTTTGAAGGAATCACTCCTCTGGAAAATCCAAGAACCCAGACAATATTCGTCTGGACTATGGGAGTTGTGTTAAGAAAAAAAATGTGATACTTATTTGCATTAACTACCAAACCCGAGGCCTTAGCAAATAGGTTTACGCTCCTATTTAAGGCCTGAGCTTCTTGGAATGAAGGGTGCCCCATAAGCATTGTGTCATCCACAAACTGCTAGTTCTTTTGGGAATCCATTCCCTCATGGAATCTAAGCCCACGTAACTCCCTATTCCCTGCTTGAGCCTAGATAAGCATGCTCAGCCCTTATTCCATTAGAATAAAGAGGAATGGGGACATGGGTCTCCCTTCCTAATACCCCGAGAAGGACGGATCACTTTAGTTAGAGATCCATTCAAGAGGATATTGAAGAAGGGGGTCGTTACCACACTCATGACCCACTCCACCCACCAAGTACTAAACCCAAAGGATTCTAGCATCTTGTCCATCTACTTCCAAGTCAATTTTTTATAGGATTTTGCAATATCTAGTTTGATCGTCATGCCTAACCTCCTAGTTCTTTTCAGGGAATCAACCACTTAATGGAACAAGATAACTCCATATATAATCTTCCTCCCTTCCACAAACCATGATTGTTCAGGGCTGATGAGGTTGAGTAGGACAGGTTTCAAGCGATTCACAATCACCTTAGAAATAATTTTGTAAATCACATTGCAGAAGGCTATTGGCCTAAGATTATCTGGCATGTCTGTTCCTTCCTCTTCTGGAATTAAATTAAGAAAGGTTTCATTAAAGGCTTTGAGCAGTCCCCTCTTACTTATGGATTCTTCGACAATATCTAAAACTTCCTCCTTGAGAATATCCCAAAAGTAGTGGAAGAAGTTTGATGTGAAGCCATCAGGTCCCAGATCCTTCCCCAGATCCATCTGACTAACAACTTCCTCCACGTCTTGCATATCTATTGGCTTAAGTAGAATTTCCTTTTTCTCTAGTTACATATTTAGGAATAATCCTAGTCATTCTGGCTATGTCCCTCCCCCTATCTCCCCCGTCCTCATTGAGGATATCGACAAAGTGTTGGGTTAGTTCCTCCTCTATATCCCTTCTATTCTCCACCCAACTTACATCCGCTCTTTTGAGTTTCTATATTTTTGAGTTCTTTCTATTGTGAAGGACCGAGTTGTGGAAGAACTTGGTGTTCCTCTCCCCCTCCTGTAACCATTGGATACTTGACTTTTTTTTCTAGAAGATTACTTCATGCCTTTATCTGGCCTCATACTGACACAGTAGGTCCTTTTCCTTGACCTTCATGTCCTCATCCCACCCATCTTCCATACCCTCCTTATTGATAAGCTTGATATCACTTATCAGCTGCTTTTTATCCTAAAAAATATTCCCAAAATCCGCCCTGTCCCACATGCGAATTTTGGCCTTAAGGGTCTTGAGTTTTTGTTGAAAGCGATACATCATCGTACCTGGAGGGGAGACCATCTCCTTCCACCACTGGGATACCAAATCCTTAAATTCCTTGTGCTCCAACCAAAATTGCTCAAATATGAAAGGCTTGCTTAGGATCGCATTCGACCAGTCCCAGTTGAAACAAATGGGACAGTGATATGTTCCCGTTGCCGAAAGAAATTGGCCATTATCTCCCCTGTGCCATGCATGATATTTTCATAAAACAAAATCTATCGATCCAGGAAGAAACAAGGTCCCCCCCCACATTTGTTGCTCCATGTGAACCATCCATTTCCAGTATCTATGTCAACCAGAGAGCTGCGGGTTAGAAAATCATAGAAATCCTCCTGATACTTATCTAGAAACCGTATTCCCCCTTCTTATCCCAGAGTTTGGTAATAATATTAAAATCCCCTCTTATTATTCTATTTTTTGCCATTGTTTGACCTTATATCCATCTTAAAAACTCCAGAAAGGTATGTTTTGGGGGGAAGGCACTAGGTCCATAAACATTCACCAGAAAACCCTTAACTCATGTTTCTAAAAATTGAAAAATCCACCATCAACAAGAACTGAGTAGCCCACCATTCCTTGAGGCCTACCACACTTGGCTTCCACGGGACAATAAGCCCCTTAGCCATACCAGTTGCATCTAGTTCCATTACCCTGCTGCCTTTCCAAATATTATCCCTAAACTTTTCCATCCCTTTTGTACTACATTTTGTTTCTTGGTGGAAAATTATATCCAATATCTCTTTCTTAATCTTTCTAGATAAAGTTTTCCACTTCCTAGGGTGGTTTAACCCCCTAATATTCCAGGATACTATCTTCATTGAATAACTTTGCTTACCTCAAAGAAGGTTGCCCTGATTGTTGGGTACTAACCTGATTCGATGAGTTTTATACCTACCTCTGCGATACATTGCTTTTTCATTTTCCTTCCCCTCTTCATCTCTTCCTCCAGTGATTTCCTTTTGCTACCTTTATGTTATTCTACTGCAATCGCCATATTTTTATGTGCTCACGTTTTGATAATGGCCTCTTGGAGAAGCTCAATTTGTCTACCAGAAACATACCCTTCTTCCTTCTTTCCACATTCTTCCTCGATTGCATCCAAATCCAACTCTCCCAACTCCATTTCCTCTACCTCATCTTCGTCCACTACCTCCATCGGGGTCTTCTGCTCCCATTCATCATTTGCTTCCTTTTCTTTCCCTTCCTGGTGCCCTGATGAGTCCCCCTCTTTTAGAATCCCCCTATCAGCACCCTCCTCCTCCAAGATCTCGAAGGGATTACTGGAGCTGAGTATCTTTTCTGAGGATTCCTTCCAAGGTTTTGGGGGGCCACCTGCCATTAGAGGAAATTTCAACTCAAAATGGGCCTCCTAAGGAAAATAATAAAATAATAGTTAAAATAATAAAATAAAATTTATTAATTTTGGAGAAAGAAAAGAAAAAAACTACTTTTTTGTTTGTATTTTTGACATATCTCCCTGTGTTTTTACTCAAATTTCGATTGGGAGAGCTCGTTGGCATACAACGAGTACCCACTCGGCATACTTTTGATGACATCATCATCACATTTTTCCAGGTATTTATTGTTTTTGGGGTAGCGAGGTCCGTCAAAATTATGCTGAGTGGGTACTCATTGGATGCGTAATTTAATTTTTCATCCAACGAGCTCTCTCGATTAAAATTTGAGTAAAAACATAGGGAGATATGTCGAAAATATGAACAAAAAAGTAGTTTTTTTATGATACCTATCCCCAAATTTATATTAAAAAATTGTTTAAGTCCTATACGGTATTTCAAATTTAAATCAATTTCATTGGCTAACACATGATGACATGGAATTTGAATTTAGGTTAAAAGGCCCATTTTGAGTTGAAATTTCCTCTAATGCCCGCTTCTCCTCCTATTCTTGAGTTGTGTAAACCCTTCCCGATCAAGATCGCCTCATTGACATTGGCTTGGGATGGGTTGAGGTTGAACTGTCTTTAGGAAGTTCCTCCCAAAGTGTCCATATTCATGGCATTATAGGCATCGGGAATGGAAGTTGCTCATAGTCAATGGGTTGGATCCATTCTTCATCATCCCAGTTAAGACTTATTACCTATGGTAATTATTTTGACATATCCATGTATACACAGATGCGTGCAAAGGCTATGTATCTTTGATGTTTGGTATTCTAAGCCACCATGACAAACTCCCCCGGGGTATTACCAATGTCTTGCAAGGTTTCCAAATCCCAGTATTCATAAGGAAAAGAGAACAGAAGGATCCAAACAAGGGCAACCATAATATCTTCAGTTTCCATATTAAATCGTTCTTTCCAAGGCCGGAGGTATAACCCTGTTGAAAAGTGGAAATATAGACCTCCCTCCAAATCCCGATCCCTATCCTCTTGATTGAAGAAAATTATCATGAAGAAACCCCTGGACCCTAGATGCATATCATAGTGGCCTTTAGGGTTCCACACAGTCTTGATCCAGTGAAAAAGATCCCTCTCTCTTGTCCTTCTCCTTCCATAGCTTGATATTTCCTCTTACATGCTCGTATTTTATCTGGTTTGCTACAATAGATAGGGCCTTCAGAAGGCACCCTCATGTTATCAACCCAAATGGCACTTCTCCTTCTGAGTGCTGACATTCCTTATGTTGGTACATAAAATAACATCTTAGGATTGAAGATTGCCAAAACACTATAGATGGGCATGACATGAGATGCATTTACCCTTGATCCAACTTGCCATATTATTTTTCTAAGTGTTGAATGGCGTATGTGACTATCCTCATTGCAACTCGCGTACGTACGCGACTATTCCCATTGACAAATCGCGTACTATACACGACTATCTCTATTGCAACCTGCGTACATTAGCATATGCGGGTTTTCTTTAACCAACTCGCGTTTCATACGCGGGTTTCCTATATCAATAATCCCGTACATCTTGATTCGACATTAAAAAATATAAGTCACGATTAATGGAGATTAGTTGGTTCCTAATCATTAACTATCCTAAATGTTTCAACCTCTTCAACCTTCGAAACCACTCTATTTCCTAAAGTATAAATAGAGGCCTTGGGGAGGGCATTAATCAATCAAGTTTGGAGAGAAAAGTTATGTTGGTGGTATATCTTCAGAAGTCTTGGAGCAGCAGAACTCAGAGTCCTTTGGTTGCAAAGGAGTCCTTGTCTCAGAAGCTGGGTTGCACTCTTATCTCATTCACTGATTGTTAATAAAGAGAATTCTTCTTCCAACATTGTGTTGAGTCTCTTTCATGTATCATGGTTGATGAATATATTCGATTATGCACTAAATATATTGTTTGTCTAACCTCTCATATATACATGTATAAGATTGTACTTGGAGAATTTGCTCTTTGCAAGTGAAGGAGGTGCATCCCTAGAAGCTTTGTAGAGAAGCAGAGCGAAAGAAGATCAAGCTTGGATCAACCGTCGGTAATCGGGTGAGTCAAGTATTTATTCCTATTTCCTTTTTGTACTCTATTAAAGCTAATTGTATGCAAGATTAGTAGTAAGTTGGTAACCCCAAACCCTAGGTTACAAGGGTGTTTAATCCTGAACAATAGAACTGGTGACTCCACTGGGGAGGCCAGCCTACTGTGGGTTAGTCCTATAGATCCCTGCCCAATCTTTGCTTTGATTCAGTGTGTGGTGTTTTGTCTTGGTTTGGACTTGTAGTGATGTTTTGAAGACCTTTATAATTTTTCTTTTTTTGAAAAATTTTACTGTTGTACGTGGGTTGTTGTGATACACAGTCGCGTATAGAGGTCTATGTACGTGGGTTGCTGTATTGAACAGTCACATACAGTACGCGGGTTTCTCTTCTAGACAGTCACGTACAAGCCTAAGCAACAAAATTTTTGGGTAGGGTTTCTTATCCCTGTCCTTCTTTGAATTTTGTCTTTCTTTGTGGTCTTTAGTACTGGAATTCCACTATAGGTTTGATAGCCATGTTAACCATACTTCATGCTTTTCAGTAAGCCCTTAAGTTTTTGTTGGTTGGATTGTCTTTCTTTTAGCAATTTGAAGTGGATTTTCCTGTTGGGTGATAGGTCCAAGTGTTGTGTGTTTGAATCAGTGATCAGGGTTCTAGATACCGTATATCCCATGCTATTTCCAAGTAGTGTTGGTTTGTCACTTGCCTTTGATTGATTTCAGTGATTTTTATTCATTGTGTCTTCCAAAGCTAGGTGTTTTCCAAGTCTTCCTTAGGTGGTTGATCTTTGGTTCTTATAAGTCTGCTATACTTCATTTTGTTTACTTTATATAGTTATATTATTCAATCATACTCAAGAATTTTTACATTTAGGTGCTAGTAATATTTGAGGAATTTGAAAAGTGAAAAGAAAAGCATTGGAAACATTTGCATTTGAATTGCATATGGTAGTTTTACTTTCAGTTTTTAAATAAAATCTCAAAAATTACAAAAAATAAGTCTTAGTTTTCTCTTTCCTAGTTGCATTTTCATTAGTTCATATTTACAAAAAAAGGAAGCTTGTTTTAAGTAGTGATCAATTTGCTTTGGAATTGATTTATACACCTACTTTTTACTTTTCTTATCGAGTCAATAATATCATAGTCATTCACTCCACTTACCCTTTGATTAAGAACAACCCTTAAAATGAACGCTATAATTTAAAATTTATTAGTAATTTTTGTTTTATAGGGTCATTCATCTACTAGCTTAGGCTAGACTTGTGGGAGAGGAAGTGTAAACTCCCAATAAGTACTTAAATTCAACGTAGTGGGCCAATTGATAGGTAAATCCTTCTCTTTATTGACAGTATCTGGGAAGCTTCTCTCAAACGGGAGTTAAGCACGATGCTGCATGGAGGCATTAGACTGAGGAGATAACCCTCTGATTCCTTGTCAAAACATAGACCATGGTTTTTACACATCTGGGGATTCTATCCTAGACATAGTTTCAGGATTTGCTACCCTGCCCATGCATACGAATCAGGCCTTCGACTGTTCCCCCAGACTGTTGATATAGTTAAGGTAGCCTCTAGTCTCTTGGACATCTAGGGTTTATACACAGGTAAACCAGAAGCCTATTTCTGGTTCACCTTGGATGGGCTTGGAAGGTAACCCTTGTTGAAAGTGTAAAAGGGCAGTGGGTGAGTCCTCCACTTGTGCCTAAGAACATCTTCAAGGATGCCAAGAAACTGTCTCTCAACTTTCTTCGAGAAAGCATATCTTACACCCTTGTGATTGTTGAGACTTTAGAAAATTTTTGGAGTGATTTCTCTATGGTTTGTCTGTGTTTTAGCTGACCTTAGGGTTGTGAAGAGTCAAATTTACAATCGTGGAGGACCAATCTATCAGAAGGTCATGAAGGTTGCAAAACCTTCCTCTGCTTATCACATTGGAACCTCCACCTCCCCCTCAAAGGTAGATATTGGACACAAACGGTTCTTTCGAACCGATAAGAGTTGGTGAAGTTCCTAGTGAACCAGAACTTAGGGAAAAATGTTTTAATTTAAACACAGTAGAGATAGAGGACTTGCAGGCTGACGAGTTTGCAAGAAATTTTAATTTGCCTCTAACTGACTTAAACGATCCATTGATCGTTCAGGTTCGTCCTTTCAATCCACCCGTGATTGGTGTCCCTGTGGGTAGAATAATGTCTACAACAGGAGAAAGTTCTTTTACTTCCACCTCAGCCACTCCGGCTGAATGGGTTCTACCTCCCTCGGTAGGTGCCACTAGAACAAGTACACCTACTACACCGTTAACTCCAGCTAGCCGAGTGATTCAACCACTGGCTCCCACAAGTTTAGCAGGTGCTTCTAGTGGTATGGTCACTGGGATTCCTAGTGTACCTACATTTCCTACTTCCTTTGTACACACTGCCCAGAGTAGTCCTATAGGATCCTCGGCTTTTGTCCAAGGATTTCCTTAGAATGGGGGGCACATTCCCCCATCCACTCCATACGTAGGCCCAACACCTTCATATGTACGGGTGTAGTTTGGAAACACTAATCCTTATGGTCAAGGTTTTCAAACTCTTGTTTCAGCTCCGTTCACAAGCTCTCCCTTTCCGCTTTTTAGTGGAGGGATACCTGCTCTTGTATTTCAAACCCCAGCTTCGACTGGGGCAGCTAGAACCTCTTATACTGCACCTCACATAAACAATCTTTTGGCTTATGGATGGAATCCTTTCCAAAGCAAATCATCCACTTCACAACCGGCAACAGGGGGCAACCCCACCTTCACATATGGGAATATGGGGGAAAGTCCCTCTAATCCCCAAACTGGTACTTTTAGTACTCTAGTTAGACCCAAGCTTCCTTTCCTGGAAATATTAAACTTGCCAGATTTGTCAAAATTGATGAATGACCTGGTGAGACATGACCCCTCCTGGCCACCTGTCCCTACCAAGCTTCCCAGTTTTGTTGTAAAGGAAAGTATCCTATGGCTAGCGTTTAAGAGGCTATCAACATACTGGGCCCGAAAGGTGGATGCATATAGTTCTACAAGTATATATAAGCAATATTTAGAGATAAGAAAGGTCCACAACTGATTAACTGAAGGCTGGTCCAAGCTTTCTCTAACCCTTCTCCTGCTCCTCTTCCCCGAGAGACCTGCAAAACAAGTTATACCTTCCTCAAACCAATATCACCACATATAAACAAATGATAATCAAATAAACATGAAATAATGATCTGATTAACATCATCATATGATCATAAACAGAGTTTCAATCACACATTGAACAATTATTTGGGAAGAAGAAGGACATCACATATTTATTAATCTTGAAAACAAGTACAAGTATACCTTCTCTTCAAGTTTGGCACCTCACAAAACCTTGATCTGGTTCTGCTGCTTCTCATCTCCAAGGAACTCAGCCTCCAAACTCTGCAACACAAGGAGAATGCTTCTAGGGAAAAGGTGTGGGCAAAGAGAGCTCCAATTCCTCCAGCATAACAATGCAAAGATTCAAGTCTCCTCTCATGGACCTCCCTACCTCTATTTATATGGTTAATGAAGAGTTAGGGTCGAAGACAAAGTAGTTACAACTGAAGGAGTCAGTTGCATAACTACCCAAAATACCCAAAATACCCAAATTTCAAAATTCCTATTTTTTTGACATTTTTAAGAGGTGTACGTGGGTTGCAGAAATAACAGTCATCTACATGAGGAGTACACATGGGTTGCAATGTAGAAATTCGTGTATTTAAGGCTTATGTGACTATTATATATAGCAACTTGCGTACGTACGCGGGTTTTCCTTAAGGAAAGTCATGTACACACAAAAAACTAATTTTTAGGGTATTTCTGGGCATTTTTAGACTTTGGTATCTTCTAAAAAGTTTTAGCTAACTAAAAAATATTTTCAATGGCATAGATATGAGGTCAAATGGAGTTATAGAACTCAATATATGGTTCCTCCAAGTTAGGTGTTTTTTCAGTGACTTTCATGAAGTGTCGTCATGGAAGTGTCGACATGCGACGAAATCATGGGAAAGTGGTCACAGGCAGAGATGTGTCATTTTGAAATATTATAGATGCCCCCTAATGTATCAGGTTAGAGGGGAAGACAATAGCCGAAATACATTATAAAGGAACCAGCTGAGTATAGAGAGAGCAAAGAATCCAAAATCAAAAGGTTCGAACAAAGGTACCTAAAAGAGAGATAAATGTCAAAAAAAACTGATGTCTGGGACATACAAGTCCATATACAAAACATCACCATAAAGATACAGGTGGATCCAACATATGTATAACTGATGAAACTATCATGTTCGCTCAATATGCAAAAATGCGCCATATCAAATCTAAAGGAGTCATGGCCACAAAAGAACAAGGTGGATCCATACTCAACAATCGATCATAGCCACAAAAATACAAGGTGGATCTATGTCTCAGCAAAATGTCATATAAAATGTAACAAGGTCTTGCATAACTTGGGCAATAGAAAAATGGCGCTGCTACTTTCGTCCCAAGGTCTTCAATCCTAACCATGTGAATAAAGGAGTTGAGGTTAAACATGGAGGAAACCATTTGATTATCGGTCAATAATGAGAACCGTTAACAAATGCAAGGGAAACCACCATTAATGAAAATGGTCCCCAAGGTACCTAGTACATTCTAACAAGTCTGAATACAAGGACTTGAAGTCAAATGCTTGAAGAATCCATCGATTAGGAGACATTAAGGTATTCCCACTACCAATAGCGAGGGAAATTTCCACTGATGACTACAATCCCAAAGGTACTGTCATAAAACTCTAAATCTCATCCCCAGAGCAAGATGTGTTGCAGTCTATAGGAAGAGATCCCTTGGAAGGAAGGCATTAAGGCACCCTTCATCATCCAACACGAGGTAAGTCAAAGACTAATTGGATATGGAATTGGTATTGAATCTCACAACAAGGACCATCGAAGACATGATGTAATGAACTAATACCAGGGAATGGCTGACACAAAAGGTCAAGGCAACTGCAGAATGACCGACAAAGGTTAAATCCTTGAACAATGAGCATGAAACAAAAGTGACTTAGGCATCTTTTGACACAAAAGGACCAACGAAACAAATTTGCAATGTAGGAGACATTGACAAATTCCCCATATAATTTGAAAAGAAACCAACTGGAGGAGTAAAAACTCTAAATTGGGATAATATTAAAAAACTAGGACCCAACTGTTGATAGACTCAAAACTGGTGCTTTGTTCAAGGAAACAAGACTTGATTCCATGATGTAAAAAACATGTGAATGAACTTCCTTTCCCCTCTTTCTTGTAAAGGTTTAACGAATCCAAGAAATCAAACTCGGGACCATCTTCATTTTTGGCAATCTTGAAGAAAAGATAGAAGAATGCTTGATAAAGCACTGATTCATGGATTTTACGAACCCGAACTAGTACATGCTCGATGGTGTTTTCATAGTTTAGAGAGTCTACAACTCCAAAGAAGACTCCATGGGGGTGATTTTTCATCCAATTTAGTCTCCTAAGGCTGGAAAAGTATAAAACAAACCACAGAAGGACTCTCTTAGCTTCCGAAGAAGTAAGGCGCACCTTTTTCGTATTTACTCAGGAAGGTCCAAAAAAGGTTAAATTACCACCTACCCAACACTCCTTCAAAAGAAGCATATAGCCTGATTTTTACGAGTTTGAAGGAAGGAAAGATCACTCGGAAAGATCCATTTGATTACGAGAAATGGGGCTTACAACAGTAAACTTGATGCTTTGTTCTTTAGGGTTTAACGAGCATGACAAAGACATAAAGTACACTCAGAATATTTTTCATGTTTTGGTCTATAGCATGAAAAAGAGAAAACTAAGCTCATACCGAGGGTTCCTTTTCCATAAGTTTAGTCCCTCAGGTCCAGAAAAGCGATAAACCTATGCCTGAGATTTCTCTTCTCAATTCTGAAGAAAGGAGAGTGTTCCTTTCTCGTATTATTCCACATGGTCCAAGAAAGAGATAACCTACCACCACTGTGGATGCCCGTTCACATATTCTTAAGGAGCCTGAACGGACAAGTTTACTCGGCAATCAAGTCTATTTTGAGGAGTTAGACTTGGGCCTAAAGAAACTCAATATCGTTCAGATGAAGTTTTAACGAGTCCGAAAAATTCAACTCGTGGCCTCCTTACTGTTTTTAACGAGCTCGAAGGAGAGCAAAAAGAATGCTCTAATTGTGAGGAGACGAGTATCAGGGGTAAGCGAAACTAGTTCCAAGCGCGAGGACCAAACCTATGCATAATGCAAGGAATATGAGCAAGATAAAGACACTCGGGGAACATCTCCTCAAGGTAAAAGGTGTCAAGTTGCAAAGGAAAAATGATACAAGGCTTAGCGACGATGAGAACAAAGATGAGGGCTTATACAACGAGCTAAAAGCGTGGAAGCTGACATCATCCTCATAAGCACGAGCAGGTCACATGCAAATGCAATTACAAATTGAACAACAAGGCGAGGCCAATAAATAGTTGTGAATCCAACTACAAATCTTGTCTCGAAGAAACAACAACATGAGGATCATATTCAGAAGAAAAGATCTGATGCAGGTCACTTTGGAAGAAACACATGCAACTTTGCTATCTTCTACAAAAGGTAAAGTCAAGGCAAAATCGATTGAAGAAGATTCTATAGAACCAAGGTTTGAGTGTTTATAATCAGTAAGATAAACCTCAGAAGGAGAGCAAAAATCAACAAGGGAGATAGACTTTGTAGGAACAAACTCAGTATCACAGGAGTTGAAAAATTCATAAGAAAAATCAAACTCATCAGGATCACTGATTTTCTGTTCGAAGGGAGAGTTCAAAAACTCAACAAGACTAACATAAGAAGAAAGGTTAGGCTTACTGCACAAATCAGGGTTAGACTTAGTCACAACTGAAACAACATCCAATAGAAGATCAGACTGTATCAAAGACTCTAGGAAGACTTCATCCGAAGGAAGGAGATCATCCGAGATAGGACACATGTCTAAACTTTCAAATGGATCGACAGAGTGGAGAGCAAGCTCCATGGTCTATATAGGATGACTCATCTGGTCAACTGCTGGGACCATGTCCCGAGAAGGTAAGCATGAAAACAAAGGCAGCTTCTTAGTAGAAATTGAATGCAAAGGACATGAGGCCACATAACTCACCTGTGGTGGGGTAGTGTCTATAGAAACACTAGGAACCAATAAAGGAAAGACCTAGTCTCTAGTTGGGTCACGAGACGAATCAAGAAAATCCAACGGATCGATAGTGATAATTTCTTCGCCATGATTAAAGTACATCACACAAAATAATGTTGACACCACAGCTTGCATGGCATATACATAATCATGTCCAAGGAGCATATTGAAGTCCAAGGGGTCTTCTATCACCATGAAGTCAACTAATACGGTCTTCCCACCCAAAGTAACAGGCGTTTGAGCAAGAATTCCCAAGGCTATACAAGTTCTTCTATCAAACACTAGTAATTGACTAGCAGTCGACACAAGGCTGGGAGATCCCATGCCTCACCAAGAACGAGCAGAAAAAATACTAATTGAGGCTCCTTCATCAACAATACAATGAGCAATTGTGTATGATTCAACTTTGACCTTCATCTGGAAAGGTGCATCAGAAGGAAGGCGCAGCTCAACTAGGCTATCCCAATCAAAGGAAGCAATCTGGGAGCTTGGTGGGGGTTGATTTGAAGCGAGTTCAGTTCCCCCTTGTTCAGTAAGTTCTGAACTGGCAGTGAAGAATATGACTAGCAGACACTTATTCTCTAAAGGAAGAGTGGGATTGATTGACAACGGAATCGATTCAACCGCTTCGTGAAAGTCACTTTCCGAAGGGAGAGTGGGATTGACCAAAGATGACATTGGTTCAATCACATCAGGATCACTCTCTGAAAGAAGAGTGGGATCGACCAAAGCTGAGATTGGTTCGACCACTTGATCAACCAAAGGTTGAGAAGGTTGTTGAGAAACTATAGGTTGTTTAGGAGAAGGAAATTCTTGAGTCTCGGACCACACTCTTCGCACCTCTACGATAGCAGGGCATTGGTGAGTAAGATGATCTCCCTCGCATAGCTTACAAGGGAACTTAAGTTTGCACTTCGAACAACAAGTTTTCTCAATGGTGTCAACATGACTAGAAGTGGCTGACTATTTGCTCTTAGCATGACCTACAGAGGCTGAGAGTTTGCCCCAGCATGAACTACAGAGGCTAGGTGACTGGGTCTAACTTAAGTAAGAGAGGCTGGTTGTTGAGAGACTTCAGAATGTTCAAAAATGGGATGAACATGAAACCAAACTCTTCGCACCTCTGCAATAGAAGGGCATTTATAAGTAAGGTGGTCTCCCTCACAAAGCTTACAAGGAAACTTGGGCTTGTGATTTGAATGGGTAGTCTTTTCAACAATGTCAACATGACTCGCAGTGGCTGATGGATTGTATTCAGCATGAACTACAGAGGCTGAGAGACTACCCCCAGCATGACCTGCAGAGGTTGAGAGAATGGGTCCAACATGACCTATAGAGGTTGGATGGGCACCACCAACATGAAAAACAGAGGCTGAATGGTTAGGATCAACATGCTTTGTGGCAGTTGAGTGTGTGCCCCCAGCATGAACTATAGAGGCTGGGTGAATGGATCCAACATGACTTGCAGAGGTTGGATGGGGAGGTTCAACTTGAACATCAGAGGTTGAACGGGTGCCCTCAACATGAACTACAGAGGCTGAGTGACTGGATCCAAAATGACCTGGGAAGGTTGGAAGGATCCCACCAGCATGATCAATAGAGGCTGGATGGTGAAGATCAACTTGACTCGCAGAGGTTGAGTACTTAGATCCAACATGACCTGCAGAAGTTGGATAAGTGCCCCCAGCATGAACTGCAGAGGCTGGGTGGTGAGGTTCAACTTGACTTGCAGAGGTTGAATGGGTGCCCCCTTGCTTATGTGCCTTCTTCCTATTACTCCTTCTTTTACTCCTTTTAGAATGTCGGTTACTAGTATGAGTACTTTCACCGCATGAGGTAGAAGGAGGAGGAGAATCAACTACAGGTGAAAGGGAAGTGGTGTTTTGATGCCCTTGATATAAGGAACTTACTTGAGAAGCATCAGGAGCATTCAGGTCATTTGGAGTGGAAAACAACCACACCGGTAGCCCTAGGGTGAATCCAAGTAGATTCAGGGTGGCCATCAAGGGAACACCAACATTCCCTGTGAGAGGAATAGTACAAGGAGTTCCCAGCATGGGGATCTCTTGGTTAGTGTCCAAAGGAGTATTAGCCATAGTTTCGAACAATAATACAAAGGTTGAGGTCGACAAGAAACCAAAATTACAAAGCACACACCTAAAGGCATACTAAGTACAGACAAACCACACAACACTCACTAAAAAATTTCTAAAGCCAAACAGACAAACAGGTATAAGATACGCTTTCCAAAAGAAAGCTGATAGACAGTTACTTGGCATCCCTATAGATGTTCTTAGGCACAAGCGGAGGAATCATCCACCACCCTCCCACACCTTCTACTGGGGTTACCTTCCAAGCCCATCCAAGGTTAACTAGAAATAGCCTTCCGGTGTACCTGTGTATGAACCCTAGATTTCAAAGAGACTAAAGGCTACCTTAACTATATTGACAGTCTGGGGGGACAGTCACAAGCCTGGTTCGTACACATGGGCAGGGTAGCAAATCCTGAAACCCTATCTAAGATAAAATCCCCATATGCGCAAAAACCTTGGTCTATGCTTTGACAAGGAATCGGAGGGTTATCTCCTCAGTCCAAGTCTCCACGCGGCCTCATGCTTAACTCCCATTTGAGAGGAGCTTCCTAGATACAATAAATGTAGAAAAGGGTTTACCTAGTGATTGGCCAACTACGTCTGAAATTTTAACACTTGTGGGGAGTTTAAACTCCCTATCCCACAAGTCTAGCCTAAGCTAGTTGGTGTATGACCCTATAAAATAAAACTTACTACTAATTTTTAAATTATATCGTTTATTTTAAGGGTTGCTTTTTAGTCAGAGGGTAAATGGCATGAAACTTATGTGGTGTTTTGACTCAAAGTTGAAACAAAATGCCTAAGCAAAGAGAAATGAAATGCAAAAAACAAAAACCATTCTGTTTCTTTTTTCAAATAGAAAACTTGAAAGCCACAAAAAAACAATTTCTTTTTATTTTTATTTTTTCAAAAACAATGATATGCCATGCAATCTAGACTAAAAACCTAATCTAAATGCATATAAAGCAAACATGTTTTTTTTTCTTTTTCTTTTATAAATGCAAAAGAAAAAATAGCCTAAATGCAAGCAAGTACTATAAGCAAAGCAAATAGACAACTACTCTACACCCCACAAGCAAACCCTAGGTTTCCCTAAACTTGGATATCAACCTCTCTTGAAAGGAAGGCTCACAAAGGTAAACAAGCCAACAACTTTGGAATGAAGAGACTGAGCAATAAGACTGACATAAATAAAGGTCAAGAAGTCCTAAGTATCAATCTAAACCTACAAACAGAGGTTGCTCAGTACCTTGTCAAACAAGGTCAAGCCAAAGAAGGAGGCTGGGGGGAAAGTAGCAAAAACAAGTATATCTTATTTTTACTTTTCTTTTATAAATGAAAAAGAAAACTACCTACAAACTAAATGTATGTAGATAACAAGAATAAGCAAAAGGAACTCTTCTATACAACCACCAAACAAACTCTAGAATGAGCTAAAGTCAGTATAAACCCTACTTGGAAGGAAGGCTTGCATAAAAAACAAGTCAACTATTTTGGCATGGTGAATTTAACCAACAAAAGAAGAAGGAAACCAACACCAACAAGATTCTAAACTCAGGCAAAGATCACTAATAGAGGTTTTCCAGAAACATAAGCCAAAAATCATGCTAAGCAAAGGAGGTGGGGTGAAAGAGCAAAGAACAAACCCTAATGCTATAAAAAGGCTTATGACATAGATAAAGAACAACCAAAAGGGATGACACTAACTCCCTGGAGTCATGCACCTACAAAGAACCCCAACAGACCTACCAAACAACCTTCAAACAGAAGAAAAAACCACAAAAGAGGATTAAAACATTGTTTAAAGGGGCATACGCGAGTTTCACTACTGACAGGTCGCGTGTCATACACGGGTTGACAATACAGCAAGTCACGTGTACAAGCACACGCGGGTTGTAACACTGACAAGTCATGTATCATACGTGGGTTTACAATATAGAAAGTCGCATGTACTGAACCAGACACATGACTGTTCAGTCTGCAACTCGCATATGGGTGGAAAAAAAATCCCAAAAAAGGTCAAAAAATGGCTTAGGAAGGCAGGGGAAGTATGCTATCAGAATTATAAAGTGTTCCTAAGTGGAAAGAAGGACCTGAAACAATGTAAAAGACTGAAAGAAATACAAAGAAACCCCAAACAGACAAGGCTCTCCCCAGTGGAGTCGCCAGTTCTGTTGTAAAGGAAAGTATCCTATGGCTAGGGTTTAAGAGGCCATCAACATACTGGGGTTGAAAGGTGGATGCATATAGTTCTGCAAGTACATATAAGCAAGATTTAGAGATAAGAAAGGTCCACACTTGATTAACTGAAGGCTGGTCCAAGTTTTCTCTATCCCTTCTCCTGCTCCTCTTCCCTGAGAGACCTGCAAAACAAGTTATACCTTCCTCAAACCAATATGACCACATATAAACAAATAATAATCAAATAAACATGAAATAATGATCTGATTAACATCATCATATGATCATAAACAGAGTTTCAATCACACATTGAACAATTATTTGGGAAGAAGAAGGACATCACATCTTTATTAATCTTGAAAACAAGTACAAGTATACCTTCTCTTCAAGTTCGGCACCTCACGAAACCTTGATCTGGTTCTGCTGCTTCTCTTCTCCAAGGAACTCAGCCTCCAAACTATGCAACACAAGGAGAATTCTCCTAGGGCAAAGGTGTGGGCAAAGAGAGCTCCAATTCCTCCAGCATAACAATGCAAAGATTCAAGTCTCCTCTCATGGACCTCCCTACCTCTATTTATATGGTTAATGAAGAGTTAGGGTCGAAGACAAAGTAGTTACAACTGAAGGAGTCAGTTGCATAACTACCCAAACTACCCAAAATACCCAAATTTCAAGCTTCGTATTTTTTTGACATTTTTAAGAGGTGTAAGCGGGTTGCAGAAACAACAGTCGCGTACACGAGGAGTACACGCGGGTTGCAATGCAGAAAGTCACGTATTTAAGGCATACGTGGCTATTATATATAGCAACTCATGTACGTACGCGGGTTTTCCTTAAGGAAATTCATGTACACACAAAAAACTCATTTTTAGGGTATTTCTAGGAATTTTTAGACTTTGGTGTCTTCTGGAAAGTTTTATCTAACTAAAATATCTTTCCAATGGCGTAGAGATGAGGTCAAATGGGGTTACAAAACTCAATATATGGATCCTCCAAGTAAGGTGTTTTTTCAGTGACTTTCATGAAGTGTCATCATGGAAGTGTCAACATGTGACAGAATCATGGGAAAGTGGTCGCAGGCAAAGATGTGTCCCCCATCCACTCCATACGTAGGCCCAACACTCTCATACGTAGGGGTACAGTTTGGAAACACTAACTCTTGTGGTCAAGGTTTTCAAACTCCAGTTTCAGCTCTGTTCACGAGCTCTCCCTTTTTTATTTTTAGCGGAGGGATACCTGCTCTTGTATTTCAAACCCCAGCTTCGACTGGGGAAGCTAGAACCTCTTATACTGCACCTCAAATAAAAAATCCATTGTATTATGGATGGAATCCTTTCCAAAGCAACCCATCCACTTCACAACCGGCAGCAAGGGGCAACCCCACCTTCACATATGGGAATATGGGGGCAAGTCCCTCTAATCCCCAAACTAGTACTTTTAGTGCTCCGGTTATACCCAAGCTTCCTTTCTTGACAATATTAAACTTGCCAGATTTGTCAAAATTGATGAATGACCCGGTGAGACATGACCCCTCCTGGCCACCCGTCCCTACCAAGCTTCCCTCAGATATCCCAAAATTCGAAGGCAAAGTTGGTGATGATCCTGGAGCTCATGCCACCACTTTCCATTTATGATGCTCTTCCAACTCACTGAACGAGGATTCAATTCGATTGAGGCTATTCCAAAGAACTTTGACAAGTACTACAACAAAATGGTACATTGAATCACCTTCTACTACATTTAGCGGTTTTTGGGACTTGGCTAATGCATTCCTTAGTCACTTCCAACTTCCTGTCTGTTATGATTTCGGGATAGACTTGTTATCTACCTTTCAGTAGGACAAGGCCACTCATATTTTGGATCACATCCAACAGTGGAGAAGATGGAAGAGCCTTATTAAAGCCACTATTCCTCCTGAGTTCTTATTAGAATGGTTCTTTAAATCCCTATTTCCTTATATATCTAAGGACGTATCTACTTCGGGAGTGACGAATGAGGAAGAAGCTATCCTCAAGGCCCAGCAACTAGATTTGATATACTCTCAGCCTGGGATCTTATATGATATTATCCCTGAGGCATCAAGGCCAACGCACAATATAGATACACCTAAGACTAGACCCCATGCCGATGGTGTGGTTGGTTCCGTGAATTCTTCCACTATAGAATCTTTGGCTAAACAGCTCCATCAGCTGTAAGTCAAACATTCTATGGCAGAGGCAGCAAAGGCTACCCCCTCACCCCAAAATGCAAATGTTTTTACACAAACCTCTCAGAAGGGAAATCAGCAGCCCAATGGGAAAAAGAAGAGAGGAAAAAAGGGTGAGCGAAACCAAAACAAGCAAAAACCCACAAACAATGCTGATGGGGGCAAGAAATAAAAGAAGAAGGTGAAATTCCCATGTAAGGTGTGCCATGAAGATCACCTTACCCATCTATGTCCCCTTATGGAACAAGCTCAGAAGCTGTTAAAAGGTCAATGACCGGCTATCCTGAAGGATCCTTTTCCCCAAGGATAGAATTATGCCTCAGCTTCAAATGCAGCAGGGGGCACCCCAAAAGCTCTTGACCCAAATTATATCAACATGGTTCGATCCGTTACTTCACGACAGATCAGGAACAAAAACTATGAAAAAGAGACCTCAAAGAAGGGTAATTCGATAGGTGAAACTTCTAACCCTCCCACGATTGAGAAACCTGCCAAAATTATGCCCAAGATACCAAAAGGTGTCTTTAAGAAAACCTTCCATAATCCTAATGCTAGGGTTGCAGCCAACTACTCTGTAGTTGAAGAGTTAGTCCAAACTCCTTGTGCAATGTTGGCTTTAGAGGTGTTACCGAGTTGTCCCACCCAGCGGGATGCACTCTTGGAAGCCTTAGGCAGTATGGACTCATCGAGTCTCATAGCGAAATTTAATCTGAATGATGTTAAATTTCGCCTACCATGTCATGTAGCCTTATCGATAGATTTCATCCATGGTGGAAAGAGCAATGGAAGGGTAGTTGTCGATGAGAATGCTTCTACATGTTTTATGTCCTTGTCTTGTTGGAAAGCTCTTGGATCCCCAGAGCTAGTTCCATTAAACACCCTACTTACTGCTTTCGACGAAAGTTCATTCCATCCATAAGGTATCCTATTGTCTTTCGAAATTAAGTTGGCAGGGAAAGTGGTGTCTATTGAGGTAGAGGTGATTGATGCACCTTTGGATTATAACTTGCTCTTGGGGAGAAGTTGGACTTATGCAATGTCTGCTATTGCATCGGCTATTTTTTAGGTGGTAGTGTTTCCACACGAAGGGAAGTTGGTTACTGTTGAGCAACTCAATTTTACTTGAAAAGGCCCCATGGAAACTAACGAGTCCACCATACCATTGGTTGATCAGGTTAAACCTGCTTCAGAGAGCTTAGGGGCTAGAATGTACGCATCATTGATGGGAACATTTGATTTTCCAACTCCAATTAATTATATAGGTTCTACTAGTGTGGGGAATTCCATAGCTACGATTGTTGATAGGACTGAGCCTTGGGTTCTCCCTTCCCACCATGAACCTAAAGTGCCCTTATCGATAGCGAAAGTGGCTTATCAAGCTATCGTCCATACTACTGTTGATCCCATTCCAGTCCCTCTCACAGTCTCAGAGGAATTGGAAGAAGCCTATTTGCCTGCTTGGGCAGAGAACTCTTTGCATTCTAGAGATTGATTAGATATGGGTTTACCTTTGCATGAAGCCATTCTGGAAGCTATGTGTGGATGAGATAAGATCTACGAAGATCTTCACCATCGATCCTATTTTCTTCCAGATTTAAGCAGAATAGAGAACTAGGAGTTCGATATGAGACTGGCAGGTGATGTTGATACACCTATTAATCCCTTACCAAGAGAAGGAATGTTTTCTAAGGGGAATATGGAAAACATTTCCACTACTATCCCTATCAACATCTCTGTAAATCCTAATGTTGTGGAAAATGTACATATCGGCGCAAACTACTCTCCGGAGGAGATTGCGATTTATACGACCTTATTTAAGGAATTCCGTGATGTTTTTTCCTGGTCATATGAGGATATGCCAAGCATTGATCCATCAATAGTTGAGCACGAAATCCATACATACTCTGACGCTAGACCCGTTTGGCAAAAGTTGAGACCTGTCAACCCGCGTAAAGCGGCAGTAGTGAAGGTTGAAGTTGAGAAACTGTTGAAAGCTGGTTTCATTTATCCCATAGCTTTGAAAGAATGGGTATCCAACCCTGTTCCTGTTGAAAAAAAGCAAGGGACCATACGCGTTTGTAATGACTTTCAAGATATAAACAAAGCCTATCCTAAGGACAACTATCCCAGGCCATTTATAGATCAAATTATTGATTCTTGTGCAGGAAGTGAAGTCTTTTCGTTTATGGATGGTTTCTTCGGATATAATCAAATCCAAATTAAATCAGAAGACCAACATAAAACAGATTTTATTTTTCCTTGGGGTACCTTCACGTACAAGAAAATTCCCTTTGGATTGAAAATTTTTGGGGAAACCTTTCAGCGGGCAATGAATTTTTCCTTTCAAGATATTAAATCCATTATCGAACCCTACCTTGATGATCTGCTAGCACATTCTCGTAAGAGGATCGATCACTTGTATTTGATTTTTTATCAATGCAAATACTATAAAATTCGCTTGAATCCCCATAAGTGTGTTTTCTGTGTCGAGTCAGGGAGACTGCTCGGATTCATTGTTTCTAACAAAGGCATTCAGGTGGATCCTTTGAAAGTTAAGGCCATTGTAAATCTGCTTCCTCCTCGTTATATCAGGCATATTCAGAGCCTACAGGGGAAGTCCAATTTCCTTCGACATTTTATTGTACATTATGCTAATATTACTAAAGGTTTCATGCGCCTGTTAAAACAGGACACCCCATTTTTATGGGATGAAATTTCACAACTCGCATTCGAGGCATTAAAAAAATATTTGTTGTCGGCACCATTATTGCGTCCGCCAGATTAATCTATGGATTTTATATTGTATCTGGCCGTATATGAGTTGACCATAGGGGTAGTACTTGTCCAGGAGGATGATAACCTCTAAGAGCATTTCGTCTACTATCTCAGTCGTTCTTTATCCGGCCCTGGACTTAGGTATTCCCACGTCAAGATGTTGGCCTTAGCAGTTGTATATATTGTTCATAGGTTGCATCACTACATCTTACTGAGGACCACAACGGTAGTGGTGGATGTTAATCCTTTTCAATATGTTTTGTCTCGGCGGATAATCAAAGGCAAATTCAACAAATGGATAGTCATTCTCCAAGAGTTTGACTTGGATTTTCAATCCGCCAAATCCAAAAAATCCTTAGTTTTTGCTGAGCTCTTTGCAGAATTTCCAGTAGAGGAAGATGTAGCCATTGAAGAAGACTCATTCCCAGATGAGCATATCTTTTTTATTTCCACCTCTGACCCCTGGTACAGAGATATACTTATCTATCTCCAGACTTTGAAGTACCCTGCAGCCTTCTCATGGGAAGAACAACGTAAACTTCGCGTACATGCCAAGAAATACCTCATTATAGGAGATACTTTATATCGTAGGGGGGTAGATTATGTTTTGTGTCGATGTCTTACCCACAAAGAAGAAGATATTGTCCTAAATGATTCCCATAGTGGAGCGTGTGGGGGTCATTTATCTGGGTTAGCAACGACCCAGAAAATATTACGTGTCGGTTATTTCTGTCCCACGATCTTCAAAGATTGTGTGGAATCCTTGAAGCGTTGTCATCCTTGTCATCTTTAAAGATGTGGTCGTATCCTGCTCTGTTATTTCTCATCATATCAGTGGGCCCCTTCATGAAGTGGGGGATAGATTACGTGATGTGCAACCCAGTCTCGACTAGGGGGCACAAACATATCATTATCGCTATAGATTATTTCACGAAATGGGCAGAGGAAATGCCCACCTTTAAAGCTGACAGGGAAACTGCAGATTTTTTTGTTTTCAACCAAATTATCACATGATTCGGTATCCCTAAAGTGATTTTCACTGACCATGGCAGTCACTTCCAAAATAGCATGATGACTTAATTGATCACTATGCTAGGGTTTAGACAAGAGCATTCATCTTCATTCTATCCTCAAGCAAATGGTCAAGTCGAGGCTGTTAATAAAACTTTGAAAACTATTCTTAAACGTACTATTAATGCAGCCCATTCCAACTGGCACACCATGTTGTATCCTGCACTTTGGGCATATCGGACCAATGTGAAAACTGCTACAGGGTTTTCTCCTTTCGAACTCGTTCATGGAGTGGAAGCAGTTACCTCGGTTGAATGCAAAATCCTGTCCTTAAGAATTTCTATTCATGTGTTACCTGATATGACTAATATGGAAGAACATCTATCACATTTAGAACATCTAGATGAGTAGCGTAAAGATGCGCTGACAGCAAAGGAAGCTCATAAAAATAGGGTAAAAATCCAATACGATAAATCGGTCAAGCCTCGGATTTTCTCTGAAGGGGAGCTTGTTTTGCTCTGGGATCAAGACAAAGAACCCCTAGGGGCAGGAAAGTTTAGGTATATGTGGTTGGGACCTTATGTTGTGCCAAAGGTGTTAAAGAAGGGCACATATGAATTGATTGATTTCAAAAGGAATAATTTGCCTAAGCCTAGAAATGGGCTCTACCTGAAAAGGTACTATGCTTAGGCTTATCACTTTTTCCTGTATTTTATTGTATGTATTTTTATGTACAATAGTTCATTGGTTTGTGTTTTTTATACCATCTGCTGGTTGTTACAGATGTCTTCCGAGTGGTTCTTAGGTTTCGCTGATGGCGCCATTAGTCACACTTGTAATTTGGCTTCAGCTGCATGGGTCATTTATTTGCCCTCGGGATAGTTAGTTGCCTCAGGAGGCACTTGCTTAGGTCCTGCTACCAATAATTCCGCTGAATACAGGGCTGTCATTGAGATTTTATGGGACACTTTGTCACATGGTATCACTCAGCTAAAGTTTGACTGGACTCTCAGCTGGTGGTTTCCCAGCTCAATCGGGCTTATCAAGTGCGGAACCCTATTTTATTACGTCATTTTATGCAAGTTAGGTTATTGGAAAGAAAATTTGAGTTTATTATATTCAATCATATTCCAAGAAATCAAAATTCATTAACTAATGCATATGCTAATTATATCTTGGATTGGCATTTAACACATTTTGCATAAAAAGATACATCAGACACATAAAAAACATTTGTAATTAAACCGACAAAATATATATGTGTGTGTGTGTGTGTGTGTGTGTGTGTGTGTGAATATCTATCCATGTAGATAGGTCAAGTTTCTGATCCTCGGATCCAGTAATAACTATATAATATACAAAACATGGATCAAAGTCCATAAAATGATCCTAAGTCCAAGCTTGACCACCCTGGTCACTTGGACCACCTTGGTCCCCCCGATCACCCTGCACTCGAGATTCTTCAGCCTCAGCATCAGCAGCCTCAACAACATCTATATACACTAGTACTGCTCTGGATACTGACCACATAAGGCGTATCCAGATAGGTGGTATACCAACCACTAGCTCTTGCATGACGATAGGGATGTGATCAATGCGTAAGGTAGGTACTTTCTGGGTAAGCCTAGCCAGCTTCCCCTCAAGAACCCTAATCAAACCCTGGTCCTCTCCCAAAATAGGACGCACATACATGCGTGGATGCCCAGCAGGGAGGACTAGGCCAATATCTGCATTTTGACATTTTAAAAGGATTAGAACTCTTATACATATGTATATATATTTATAATTAAAATTCATAAAAATTTTGAAATTTTGAAAATAAAAAATACCTGACTCTCCCCATGCTCCTCCAGGAGGGAGGACAAGTTCAGTATCACCTCGGAAATCTAACCCGGCATATGGAAACTGCTCCAAGGCTGACAACTATCGCTCCCACTAAAAGTAGAAGTCGCCGTCATAGACACTCTGGACCGATCCACCACCTCCCTAGCGGAGGAAGATCTCTCCCCACCTACTCAGCCTAGGCTAACGGGGAGAAATAACTTGCAATGGTACTCCAGGACTCAAACTTGGCACTCTCTCAAAGAAAAAGGCTACTAACATGCTGGAATAACCAAAATTCTTTCACCTGCCTCTTTTGCAATCAGCGAGTTGTTTCCTCATTATCAGGATCACTCTCGAACACCAGTCATATAAGGCTTCCTGTATACAGTCCACTGCTAGTCTCATTTGGTTCCGAGTTGCAAGGTGAAGCGATGATGACCCTGCAACCCTCACTATAGTGCTCGCCAATACCTGTAAAGGGAATTTGTGAATGTGAACAATAGGGATGCAGCTACCCCTCTTTTGAGTGCCTAGCTCGTAGTATATGTCTATGTAGTTCTGTACACTTAGAAGGTCACCACCTCTACTGGTACATTCCAAGTTCACTGGAGCTCCCCATCATGATAAACTGGAAATGAAATAGACATCTTCTGAATTAATCTCTAGAAACTTTCCTTGAAGGTAAAACATGCCTAGATCGTGATCCCAATAGTTTATCAAAAACTCTAATAGGTGGACATTTGACCGCATAGGTGAGGCACAGAAAAATTTCAATAACCCACTCTGACGTAAAACATTCACCGTGGGGGCATATTGTAGAGCTTATTGGTCCATATCTTCATCTTCCCTCTCCCTCCACTCAAGCACCATCTTTCAATCTAATAACCAAGCAATTTCAAAACATTAGATTCATATAAAAAATTGAATTTTTGACCCTATATATTCTTTTCTACCTTGCGTAGTGTACGCGATTGTCCTTTGGGCAAGTTGCATACTGTACGCGACTTTCCTTCGGGAAACCTATGTACAGAATGTGTGTACGCGACTATTAACATACCATACCCGCATACACATCATTCATGCTTTGAGGGCGCTTGAAAACATGAATTTGGGCTCAAAATTGAAAATTGTTTGGATCAAATGAAAGAGCATGGAGTGTAGTTTTACCTGGCACTTGCGGTTTTGAGAATGGCCCACCAAACCGTCCACACCGAGCAATCAAAGGTAGAGGTAAAACTTGTATTTTTTGGATAAAAATCAAATGGTGAGTTTTTTATTCATATTTTGAACTATTTATAGAAAATTTATTTTCAAAGTGGGTTTTTCCCCTATAGTTCGTATTTTTTAAACTAATGCCATCTCTTTTCTTCCATGTGACAGGTTTGTGGTCATTTAAAGTTGTTTTTTTGCTCATATAGGATGGTTTTTTGTCATTCCACATGCATTCTGCATTTATACCTAATCCATCTTAATCCTAGCATTAACACTTCGACCATAGACTATGGTATCTTTAACCATTAGTTCCTTGTTTATACCATTGTTCTTCTGTGGATAGGACTTTCCTCCCATGAGTATCCTCATTTAGAATCTACTTATTGTCTTTCGATACTCATGCTGCAACTGTCATAGGTTCAAGGGAGTCTTATTAGCTATTTTTCACACCAAATTGAGCCTCATTTTGGTCTCTTTTTACTAGCTATCCCTTTATAAGACTCCCCGCCCTTATGGAGTTTCTTTAGGCCCAGGTCTAACTCCTCAAAACAGACTTGACTACTGAGTAAACTTGTTCGTTCAAGCTTGTTAAGAATATGTGAATGGTCATCCACATTGGTGGTAGGTTATCTCTTTCTCGGACCATGTGGAATAATACGAGAAATGATCACTCTCTTTTATACGGAATTGAGAAGAGCATCCTTAGGTATAGGTTTATCACTTTTTCGGATTTAAGGGACTAAATTTACGGAAAAGGAACACTCGGTATGAGCTCAGTTTTCTCTTTTTCGTGCTCTAGACCTAAACATGAAAAATATTCAGAGTGTACTTTATGCCTTTGTCATGCTCGTTAAACACCATGAACAAAGCACCGATTTTATTGTTGTAAGCCCCATTTCTCATACTCAAATGGATCTTTTCGAGTGATCTTGCTTTTCTTCACACTCGTAAAACTCAAGCTATATGTTGCTCTCGAAGGACTGTTGGGTAGGTGGTAATTTAACCTTTTTCGGACCTCCCTGACTAAGTACGAAAAAGGTTCACCTTTTCTTCTACAAAAGTTAAGAGAGTTCTTTTGTGGTATGTTTTATACTTTTTCAGCCTCAGGAGACTAAATTGGATGAAAAAGGACCCCCTTGGAGTCTTCTTCGGAGTTTTCATACTCTCTAAACATGAAAACGCCAAGCAAGCATGTACTAGTTCGGGCTCATAAAATACACGAATCAGTGACACTATCAAGCATTATTTCCTCTTCTCTTCAAGCTTGTCAAAAAATGAAGAGAGACTTGAGTTGACTTTCCTGGACTCGTTAAAATTTAACAGGGAAGATAAGGAAGAAGTTTTCTTTTTGTTCTCAGTCAGTGGCAACATGTATTCCTTGAACATAGCACTCTTTGTCTTTCCCGATACTCATGTCTCGGTGTTCACTTTCAGTTCAGCTATTACTTCGAGTTTCTTACTCCTCCTCTTGTCAATTTCACCTGGGGAATCTGATCATGTCTCCTACATGACAGATAAGTCTAGTTGTACTATCTGTAAAGTTATAAGCTGCCTTGGGTCATCTCTGTGTCGTGCTCACTGTTCAAGGACTTAACCTTGTATCTAATCTGTATCATGATTCCATCATTGTATTATCTATTATTATCTGTGTCTCCCTTCTTTTACCTAGTTCCTAGTCACTCTTGTGATCCGTTGGAGGATATATTTCCTTCCTCATCACAGTATGGTTTCACATCAGTACTTCCTGACAACTAAGACCTAGAGTTTTGATGATCGTACCTTAGGATTCACTTTCATTTTTGGTGAATTCCTTTTCTTCAATTGTCAATTATCACCTATTGGTTGACAATCTGTTGAATCCTAACCATGTTCGACTTCAATAACATTTATTCACATGGCTTGGATTGTACTGGTTCTTTGGGATTTTTAATGAAGACCTTAGTTTCATATCTATGGACTAAGTTCCGCAAGATTATGTTGTGGTCACTTACACAACTTCCAGATCTTTAAAGACTCATCATTATTGTATATTGTGGTTTTGATCCACCTTTGTAATATACGTGGTCTTGTACCCGTATTATATGATGTACTCAAATATTGTAAAGGAGCTAGTGTTCCAGTATATTGAACATAGCATCCTCAGATATGATTTTGTATATAACATTATTATGTATTTGTTTCAGGTACTACCTCTGCTACATTGGATTTCTAAGTTCTTGAAGATAATGATTATAATGTATTTCAGCCATCATTTCCCTCGGACCTCACACATTAGGGGACATCTGTTATCAACCCAAATGACACTTCTCCATCTGAGTGCTGACATTCCTTATGTTGGTACACAAAAGGACATCTTAGGATTGAATTTTGCCAAAACACTATAGATGGGCATGACATGAGATGCATTTACCCTTGAACCATCTTGCCATATTATTTTTCTAAGTGTTGAATGGCATACGCGACTATCCTCATTGCAACTCATGTACGTATGTGACTATTCCCATTGACAACTCGCGTATTGTACGTGACTATCTCTATTGCAACCCACGTACATCAGCATACATGGGTTGCCTATATCAATAGTTGCGTACATCTTGATTCAACATTAAAAAATATATATCACGATTAATGGAGATTAGTTGGGTCCTAATCATTAACTATCATAATTGTTTCAACCTCCTCAACCTTCAAAACCACTCTATTTCCTAAAGTATAAATAGAGTCCTTGGGGAAGGCATTAATCAATCAAGTTTGGAGAGCAAATTTATGCTAGTGGTATATCTTCAGAATTCTTGGAGCAGCAGAACTTAGGGTCCTTTGGTTGCAGAGGATTCCTTGTCTCAGAAGCTAGGTTATACTCTTATCTCATTCACTGATTGTTAATAAAGAGAATTCTTCTTCCAACATTGTGTTGAGTCTCTTTCATGTATCATGGTTCATGAATATATTCGATTATGCACTAGATATATTGTTTGTCTAACCTCTCATATATACATGTATAATATTGTACTCGGATAATTTGCTCTTTGCAAGTGAAGGAGGTGCATCCTTGGAAGCTTTGGAGAGAAGCAGAGTGGAAGAAGATCAAATTTGGATCAACCGTCGGTAATTGGTTGAGTCAAGTATTTCTTTTTATTTCCTTTATGTACTCTATTAAAGTTTATTATCTACAAGGTTAGTAGTAAGTTGGTAACCCCAGACCCTAGGTTACAAGGGTGTTTAATCCTGAACAACACCTCCTCGGCCTAATCGTATGCCCTTCCTATCTCCATCCCTCTTCGTGTCCCCACTGTCATTTTCTCCCTCCTCGGGAACCTGTCTCTGTGGATCCATCCCAACCATGATCAGGAACCAGGGGTTTTGCATCCCCCCCGACACTCTCCCTGCACCAACAAACCCTTGCATTCGTGCTCACGCTCTGCTCCCCCGCCTGGTAAGAAACAAGTCATTAATTTATACTTCATTATATATATATGTTTCCAAATGTCATACATTATTTATAATTATTTATGATAATTTTTTTATTAATTAATTTTCATCATATTAATTTATAATGATTGATTATAATTCATTTTAATTTTATTAATTATTTATTTTGAAATTTTATTATATATATTTTACAAAGTCTTCTATTCAAATTTTAATAAATTTGTATTATATTTGTATTAGTTTTTTTATATCGTATTGAGAGTAACAAGTAGCAAGATGCTTTACAACTCATTATGAGAGAGATGTTGTAACACATAACATTATGTAAAGTTATTTAACATGGCATTTCAATAAAATAAAAGAAAAATGCAAATGATGTCGATATATATATATCTATCTTAAGGTGTAAATTTTTTCTTAATGTGTAAAAATTTAAGATAAAAAAAAATTACACTTCAAGAAATTGGATTGCTTTGGGTGCTTGATACATCCAGGTTCAAGATGGATCTATGTTGGTGTTAATTTTTAATTAAAATATTGATAAGTCCATTTCCATTGATCCATATCTCTACTCTTAAAGTCCTATATACCAAATGGGTCACAGTAAACATCTTCATCACCATCATAACTTTTTTTACCACATTATTTTCATTTTCATTTCCATTATAGTAATTTATTATTAAGAAATGTTTGCCTCCTTGATTGTTTGCAATAAATGTGGCTACCATTTCCATCCAAAACCAATAGGTGTCTATTTTCATGGGAGACACTGTCGAGTACAGATGGTGCAAAGTGACAAAGCTAATTCAGGAAAATTTCTTTGGTCATCCATCCATGCCCTAGTTTCACGATTTTGGATATAGTTTTGCATCCTAGTGTTACCCTTAAACAAATTAAATACCAGTATCAAAAATCTAATTGTATCCACACAACATAGAATAGTTATCCACTCCCTTCTCTTGGGTAGAATCTTTGGCACATTTTGACTCCCTCTCTTTGCAATTACTTGCATGCCATAATTCCTTCCCGCTAGTAATCTAATCCTGTCGCAGTTTAAAATATGGTTTGGAGCGTAAGAGTGTTTATCATATGCACTTGAAAGAGTGTTGTAGAACCTAAACACAACTATAAGGCACATATTTAATGCCCTGTCTCTATCAAGGCCCTCTATTGTTTGTAACACTAGCCCTAGATTCCTTTTTGTGAAACCATCTCACCATGATTTACCTGGAAACCCATATTTGAATGGGTTCATCCTCCCCTGACATATTTGAGCAAAACTTGATTTAAGTTGTATCAAATCTATCCCATGACCCAATTTGACCATCTCCTTACACCACCCCACCACCACCTCCTCCTCATGTTCATTCATGAATGCAACAAGACCTCTCTGCTTGGTATGGGCCAGTCCATTTATCCAGTAGTGGATTGATGTTAGTGCAATCCCATATTTTTTTGCATCTTCTCTAACTGAATATATTTATAATTAAACGTTGTCAATTTCAGCCATCATGTCTTCTTTTGTCCATCCTCTAATAGTATTGATTTTCTTCATTGAGATGGCACCTTGCACTGTAGAAGATGGTGGCAATGTGGGTGATCATGGATGTGTAGTTGATGGCATAACCACACCATTTACCTCTTCTATAGGACCATTCTCTGAATTTATTGGAGTAATCTTGTCATTCAAATCATGGGCAGTGTCCTCATCCGATGATGTTATTCGTATTTGGGAACCCTGAGTACCCTGCTTCCTTGTGTCCATTGTACGAGGTGCAATATTGACTCTTGCCATGGTTACAAGAACCTGCAGAGTCCATATATGTAAAATTTAATGTGGTCTCTTTTTAGAATGGTTAACCTATGAGTATTATAAGCTAAACCAACTTTGTTTTATCAAGCTATACCATCAACTTAGTATAGGGTATTAAGTTATAACACTACTTAGTGTGGATCTTTAAAGACAATAATGTTTTGTGGAATGGATTTATAATGTAGCTAATACTAAATTGATAAAGTTGCATTCTACTCGATGCATTTGAGGTTAGAAAACAACAATGCAATGTTTTAATTGTTAATGAAGTAGCAAAATCATCAATCTTAACACTACTAAGTGTGGATCTTTATAGGCAACCATGTTTTGTGAATTTGATTTATAATGTATTTTTACCAAAATGTGAAGGTTGTAGTCCATTCGATGCATAGCAAGTTAAAAATAATTCCATGCAATGTTTGAATTAGTTATGATGTAAGTATATCATTAAGCTCTGACTCTACTTAGTGTCGATTTTATATGCAACAAATGTTTTGGGAATTGGATTTATAATGTATTTTTAAACAAATGAAAAAGATGCAGGTTAATTGAATGGATACATGAATTATCTCAAAGTTGAATGGATATAGGTTAAAATTGAATGGATACAAAATGAGAAATTTTCCTGTTAATACCTGAACCACTTTGCACATGTTGATGGGTTGTTGATAGTGATGATGAACTATTTGCATATTGTTGATGCATTGCTTGAGTCCTATTGACAGTGTTGATGAATAGTTCACTGAATCTTGATAGCGTTGATGTACCGTTCACTGAATCTTGATAGCGTTGATGCAACGCTTAAATCCAAGGAATGCAAACAAAGTCAATTTTGTGTAAAGAGGATGATTTATAGGTTTTTTTAGTGGATTTGTTTTCTTGCAGGAATTGACATGGATTACAAGAATAATTATGGGAATGGGTGTGTGGGATTGATTTGGCTTGATCCAATGGCTGGAAATTTGTATTTGCATGATCCATGTGCTTTGTTGTGTGTTTAATTGATGGCTTGATTGAGTGGGCAGAGTTAGGAATCTGAATTAATTGATGAATGTGTGTTCATAAAGTTTAATGGATGATTTGATTTTATGGGAAGAACTAGTGGCTCGATTAATGGATGCTTTGTTGTTAGTGGGCATATTTGGGAATTCGTATTAGCTGATCGATTTTATTTTAGTGAGTTTAGTGATTCGATTTGATTTGTTTTCAGTGGGTGGTGTCATTTATTGCATTTGGATGTGTATATTGTTGTTGGCATATGGACCAAAAGCTGACCACTTTTTGTTTGAATGTTGTTGATCCAAAGGGAATTCATCAGGGGTAATGTGATGGCGAGAGTTTACTTAAGAGAATGAGTAAAATAAAATTCTTAGTTGTTAGATTTGGTATTTATGATAGGAAGAAGTTAGTTCTCAATTGGACATGATAAGTTGTACAATTGATGTTACATAGATTGCATGTTAACAATTGTTGCTATGGTCAACGAATAACTCTATTTTAAACTTAATATAATTGTTTAATTCTCTCCAACTAAAATGTAAATGTTCAATTTATGAATACTTGATATGACGAAAACCATAAGCAGTCATTGTTAGCCATAGGAGTCTCTCTCTAGTCTTTTTCTTTTGAAAAAAACAAAATACCTCACATTATGCTCAACGATCATCTTGAATAATCCCCTTACAATATTGCTGATTGATCATGATACATTAACCAATAATTCACGTTGCAGTAATTTTTTCTGTCCAGATTCCTATACTTTTGTATTTATCAATAAAGTTGTAATATTATTCATTTTGTCCGTATGAAAAAGAATCATTTTCAACAATTCCTTTCTCTTTTTATTTTTCAATAAAGCTGAGAGTTCAGTATACATTCACACATAAAGTTAGTGGCGTGGCCTGTAGGTAATAATTTAAATCAAAAGCAAAGAGGAAAAGCCACCGGAGAATAAATTAAATTAAAAGCAAAAAGGAGGCAGTCAATAAATCAAACCAAAAACAAAAGAAAAGGGTGTACGAGAAATTAAATAAACCACCAGAGCCAGGAGGTGGCAATGTCCTGAGTTATTGTAAATTAGATTTTTTTAACTTTGTAAACTAAATATTTAAATTATAAATAAATTCCACTATGGTTTGTTGGTGATTGACTTTTAACTATGGAGAAAATTGAATTATTTTGAGGGCTAAAATTTAAAAAATAAACATTTAAGAGATTTTGGTCTATTCTTTCTCATTTTGCAATAAAGAACATGGAGCATCACATGGACTTTTACTCGAGCAATATATTTATCTTCTCTGATGTGGAAGCTTTGAATTCAAAATTGAAATCAATGATTAAATTGAAATTTGATTCAGAACACAAAATTACAACAAGAATATAAAGTGGTTGGTTGGAGGCTTAAAGAGGAACAATGTTAAGGAAAAAAACCCAAACATGACAATCCATTTTGAATCTTCAAAACCATTTGATACATCATTCACATGTTTATATGTTTATAGGTGCTATATGCATCTCAGGTTGTATATTTTCAAGTTCATCATTTTTAGTTTGAGAAAGTTACTACTTGGACAAACTCACTTCATTTTGTGTGAAAACTCTTCTAAAACTTATAAGGAATTTTGGAATTTTTCTAGATTCGCAGTTTCACTTAATTCACGTGAATTTCCATTTTAAAAATTTACTAACTAATTTATAATTTGAAGAAGGCTTATAATTTGGAACAAATGAACAATAAATCTATTTGTAATTGGAAGATAACATATAGCATAATATTTGATACATCAGTCCTAAACTTATTTATTTTTGAGTGGCAAATGTAACTCTAAAATGTATATCTTGAATTTTGTCAAATTGGTTTATCTCTATGGTTGCAAAAAAAAATTGTTCTACTCCCCATTTAGGTTCAAATCTCATGTTATAGCACCATGCTATTGGTAGTTCATTTGTTGAATATATATAATAAAAAAATTCGTTTGTTGAATATCATGATTATCATAAAATTGTTGGAAAATGATCAAATTTTCATAAAAACATAATTTTGAACTTTAATATTGGATGGGAAAGCATTAGCACTAAATTTTAAGTCAATTGGGTCTAGCCCAAGTGGCTCTCGGAGGAAGTGCTATCTTTCCATGCTATAACATGATGTTCTTTGTAAGTCCTTTTATTAAATATTTACATTAGCTGATTTAACAAAGGACTTACAATCATGTGTATAATTTGATGCCATTCAAACATGAGGTGGCAATGTCCCCGACATTGCATCCATGATAGCTAGTGGTTTGCAATTGCCTGTGGAAAAAATTAAAACTCAATAAAAATAGATTAAATTTTGTATAGCCTACTTAAAACTCGATAAAAATAGAATAAATGTTGTTATAGCCTACTTAGACATCCTTTTGAGGATGGTAGATATTTGACTACTTAGAAGACTCTAGACTCAAGTTCTATTTCAATGGATTCAAAGTGAGGATGAGCTTTACCAGCTTTGCGAGAACGACTACTACCTCTCAAATAGGCCATGAAGGACATAAAGACAAGCCTAAATACAGAGTGGGGATAAACCATTTTTTATTAGCTAGATGATAAATTGTTGATGCTTGTTCTAAAATGGTACCAACCTCTCTCTTGGAGTTGCAAATTTGGGCTTGAAAAGTGACTTATCCTCTAAAGGAAGGGTAGAAAGGCAAAAGAAAGGCAATGAAAGTGAGGGCATGATCCATATTTGAATAATGCTAAGCCAATATAAGAAAAAAAATTGAAAGAAAGTATTTAACCTTCCTCATTGGAGGAAAACTCACCACCTACCCTTCAATCAAATAGAAAAGTTCTAGTAAAGTAAGACGGCAATTTCCATTAAATATACATATATCATAATAACCACTTATGTAAGTATACACCTATTTTAAAAAAAAACTTATTAATAAAAATTAATAACGTTTTGATTTTTTTTATCATGAAAATAAGTTCAAGCGAATTATTTGCCCATTCTTTGAAACTTTTTCTTAATATTTTCAATAGTATTTTGACGGAAGGGCATATGCCTGTCAAATTCCAAGACTTCCTCAATAACTTGAGTTAAAATGAAAAAATCATTACATGAAATAGACATTACATAGAATATTTTAACCGACTTATCAAATATAAAAACCATATGGACTTTATGTAACAATTTTATACATGTATATTTAAAAAAAAAACACATGTATAATAAAAATATGTAAATTAAAAATTATTTTACCTCTACTCAAATATACTATGATAAAAATATTTATATAATTATGAAATTTCAAAATAAACATAAATATCATTCTAATATATTTAGACATTAAAAGATATTTTAGCCTTTCCTAAAATTTTGTTAAACATTTTACTATACCATTAAGTAATAAAATTAGCATAAAACTATAAAATTTTCAAAAGGAGAGAAGCCGTGTCAACCCCATCTCACTCAAACTAATCAATTTGGGAAAATAAAAAAATATAAGTGAAGGTGTTACAAACAATGCCAGTGTCGACCCCATCTCACTTTACCCAATGAATTTGGAAAAGTAAAAAAATATAAATGAAGGCGCTACAAACAATGCCAATGTTACACCTACATGACATTAAAACAAACGGCATGACAATGTCAATCTTACACCTGTATGACATTAAAACAAATCCAAAAGAAATCGATTATGAGTAGGTACATGCAGTTTAGTGCTAAGTTGTTTTTGGCTTCTTATTCCAACATTGATTCTGTCTGTTTTAGTTTGTTGAAAATGGTTCTGTATACTTGAGCAACATAAATCTTTCATGCGGGTCCCTAACACCCTTGACACTTTTTACTCAAGCTATAATATACATGTTCACAGCTTTTCATAAGAATATAATACTCTTTTCGCTCATAAAGTTTTTCTATAACAAGGTGCTCCACAGTGCAAATGTGGGACTAATATGGACCTGCAGTTAGTGAAATAGCCTCAGAAGGGGCTGCAACTAGCAATGTGAAGAACAGCAACCTATGTTTAGCTCTTCCGAGATCTTTATTGGCCTTGCATCTAGTGCCTAAATTGTGGCTTCCTCCAAGTGACATTGCCTTAAGCCTTAAGGCTTAGGCTCCTAAATTGTGGCTCCCTCCAAGTGACATTGCCTTAATCCTTAAGGCTTAGGCTCCTGAACTATTCACCCTACTAGGTTATAAATAAGTCATAAGCAACTCATAGCATATCTCTTATGTCACATGAGTCTCACAAGTTCAACATCTAAACATTAGGCTTCTTGGCATGAAATCTAATGCCATATGTTCGCTAAACTGGCCTCTCAAACTAGCTAAATAAAATATAGATGTAGTAAAGTAAAAAAAGATACATATAATCAATTATATTCTTATACAAATAAGAAAACTCATTTCAGTTTTGAACTTATAAGTTAGAATGCAACATACCATGTCTTCATGATGATGCCTTTAAATATGCAACGCACTACATAAAATTAACTTTCACTATACTTGTGGTTTTCCATGAAACAATGGGTACAATCAAGGAATTAACTTTCACTATACTGGTGGTTTTCCATGAAACCATGGGTACAATCAAGGCTTCGGTTCGACCCCATTTCACTCAACCTAATCAACTTAGAAATTAAAAAATATATAAGTGAAGGTGTTACAAACAATGCCAGTGTTGACCCCATCTCACTCAACCTAATCAATTTGGAAAAATAAAAAAATATAAGTGAAGAAGTTACAAACAATACCAATGTTACACCGACATGACATTAAAACAAATGGCATGACAATGCCAATGTTACACCTGCATGACATTAAAACAAATGGCATGGGGAAGAAACTCACAGTAAGAAATCAATATATAGAGAGATTATGTACAAATTTTTTGTCATTACAGTTGCAATTGCTTCGATACAACACAATTGCATAAGTTCCTACTTTGCAATTTGTGATTTCTAGTCTGCAAAATTATATCAAATGGCAAGCTCAGCCATGGTTCAAGGTTTTGCAAAGCTTTCAGGCCCAAGGCCTTCTATTTCTCCCTCCAACAAATTACAATTGGGATTCTCCAAGAATCTAGTAGGAAAGCTCAAGGCCCATTTTAAACTAATTTACAGAGTACAAATTACAGCTGGGATTCTCCAAGCATCCAACAGGTAAGCTCAAGGTCCATTTTAAACTAGTTCACAGAGTAAACCTTAGTAGTCGGTAAAGCGTTGTTTCAAGGTCCATTTTAAACTAGTTTACAGAGTAAACCTCAATAGTCGGTAAAGTGTTGTTTTCCTATGGAGAACCAATTTAACTTAAACACTGTTGTTTTTGAAGAGGGATGGTTCAACTTGGAACTAACTCCTATCCGTTTAGTTAACATTAAACATTTATTTTCATAATTTTATTATGCATCCATGGATCCCTAATTCTATCCATTTAAAAGCGAAACAACCAAGGAGAAAGAAGAGGAATTCAAAGAAGAATATAATTAACCCCCATTAATGTTTGTTATTAGCTAGGATAACCAAGGAATGTAATATAATATCAATAAAACTGGAGCAGGAATAGCCTGAACAAATTCAGAAAGTTTAGGGTATTACACTATAAGCACCACCTATAAATACGTTTCGTGCCCAATTACTTCAGGCATATCCTCCGGTTCAAGATACAGTTCAAGATGAAGCAGCAATAACAGTTCAATTCAAGATACAGTTCAAGATGAAGAAGCAATAGCAGTTCAGGTGGTCCAGATTGTAAGCGAATTCCATATAGAAAAGTGGATTGAGATGCAAAAACAACAGCTAGGGTAGTTTACCTGGTTGGGGCCAACTTGTTTTTTCCTCCACTTTTAAGAGATACCTGTTTATAGGGTTGGAGTGTTACGAACACCCAATCTCCTACTTCAAATTATCTTTCAGTTCTGCATTGATCTGCTTGTTGCCTCATGCGGTTTTGTGCCATGATTAAGTATCCTTGAGTAATTCAACCATTTTTTGAGATTTCTCTATTTGGTTCCTTACTTCTGGGACATTAGTGTCATTCAGAACTAACTCCTTCCAATTTGGAGGCTCATACCCATATAAAGCTTGGAAAGGGATCATTTTTGCGGAGGTGTGGTATGTTGAATTGTACTACCATTCTACTAAGTGTAACCATTGAGACCAATGGTTTTTTTATCTGTTACGAAACAACGTAGATATTATTCTAAGCATTTATTTATGACTCTAGTATGACCATCTGTTTAGGGGTGGTAAGCTGAGCTCATATTGAGTGATGTGCCTACTTGTTTGAAAAATTCCCTCCAAAATTTTCCATTAAATTTTGCGTCTCTATTGCTGACGATGACTTTTGGGAAGCCATGTAATTTGTAGATATTGTTGCAAAATACATCTGCAATTTGTTTTGACGTGTCTGTTTTTCCTATTTCCATGAATTGTGCAAATTTGGTTAATCGATCGACCACTATAAGGATTTTTCCTTTTCCTTCCAACGGAGGTAACCCATCGATGAATTCCATTGAGATCTCTTCTCATTTTTGGTTTGGAATGTGTAGGAGGTGGAGTAACCCTGGGGTTAAAACATTTTCGCTTTTGTTCCTCTAGAATTTGTCGCATTCTACCACATATTGTTGGATATTGTTTTGCATTCCCTTCCATAAAAATGACCTTCTTGCATTATAATAAGATTTAATGAATCCTACATGTCTTGCGGCTGGTGAATCATGGGATTCCTTCATTACCTTAACCTTGAACTTAGAGTTTGAGTTTAAATAAATCCTCCCTTTATACCAAAGGATATTGTTTTTCCATTCAAACTTGGGGTCACGGTTGGAATTGTTAATTATAGTGCTTTTTCAGGTCCTTGGAGTATTCACTTCGTATTTCATCTAGCCATTCTGGAATTGCAACTGAGATTGAATAAGAGGTAATATCCCCATCTTTTCTAGAGAGTGCATCTGCGACTACATTTTCCTTCCCCTTTTTGTGTATTATTTCCATGTCGAAGGAAGTGATTTTTTCTATCCACTTATGTTGTTCTGTGGACAAGGTTTTCTGTTGAAGTAGGTATTAAAGACTTTTGTGGTCTGTGTGGATCATGAATTTTCTCCCTATGAGGTATTGTCGCCACTTTTCCAATGCCTTCATAATTGCCAGCATCTCCTTATCATATGTAGACTTCAATTGTTCTCGCTTGTTTAATTTCCTGCTATCAAAAGCTATCAGGTGTTCATCTTTCATTAGTATTGCTCCCAAACCATAACCTAAAGCATCACATTCTATTAAAAAATTTTTGGATAAGTCTAGGGTAGCTAGTACAAGTGTGGAGGAAATACTTCCTTTCAAGGATTCAAAACATTTTTCCTCTTCTACACTCCATTGGAAAGCATTCTTTTTTATAAGGTTGGATAAGGGTGCGGTTATGTGCGCATTATTCCAAATGAATCTTCTGTAGTATCCAGTTAGCCTAAGGAATCCCCTTAAATTGGAGATGTTAGTAGGTTTGGGCCAGTCTTTGATTGATTTGATTTTTTCTCAATCTACCTTGACTCCTTCTTTAGATATTACATGACCAAGATAACTCACTTCTTCCCTACCAAACATGCATTTGGACATCTTGGCGTAGAACTGATTTTCTTTTAAAATAGAGAGCACTTCTTCCATATGTATGAGATTGTCCTTCCATGTCTTACTGTATATAAGGATGTCATCAAAGAAAACTAGTACAAGCTTCCTTAGGAATGGTTGAAATAGGTTATTCATGGTTTCTTGAAATAGGTTATTCATGGTTTCTTGAAATGACATTACCTTAAACTCATAATGTCATTAATGGGTTCAGAAAGATGTCTTCTCTACATCTTCTAGTCTAAGTCTAATTTTGAAAAGTAGCTTGCACCATGCAGCTCATTCAACATTTCATCGATAAATGGAATGGGGAATTTGTCTTTAATAGTTATCTTGTATAGTCCTCTGTAATTGATGCATAGCCTAAATGATCCATCCTTCTTCCGTACCAGTACTACTGGTGCAGCATAAGGACTACGAATTTATGTAATTACTCCACACTTTAGTAAATGGTGGATTAATATTTCAATCTTTGTATTATAATGGTGTGGGTACCTATAGGGTTTAACATTGACATGGCTTGATCCAGACTTGATTTCGATGACATGCTCGATCTTCCTTTCTAATACTCCATGGGGAGATCTTCTAATACTTTTTTTTACTTTTGGATTAGTCCTTGGATCTCTGGTTGACCTAGTTTAACCACTTATGAGGTTAATAGTTCCATCTCTTGGCATTGTACAACATATGTTGGTTCTCCCTTTCGAATTAACTTCTCCATTTCGTGGGATGACACAATTTGTGTGCAAGGGGGTTGGAATCCATATAATTTGTAATTTTCCCCTTACCACTTAAATTGTACAAAATGTTCTTGGTGGTTTACTGAGTAGGCACCTAGGGTTTGCAACCACTGAAATCCTAAAACTTTATCAAATCCTCCTAAGGGTACTGCATAAAATTATGATTCAAGGTTATAATCTTGTATTTGCAGCTTAACTTTGTGGCATTTTCCCGCTTTTTCGATCTTCTTTCCATCTCCAACCATTACCTTCATGTTAGGTATTGGATATATGAAAAGGTTAAGCCTCTTTACAACACTTACGTCGATGAAATTATGGGTACTTCCTATGTCGAAAAGGATGACAAAATTGTTATGTTTTATATGCCCTTTAAGTTTTAATGTCTATGGTTGGTGTATTCATGTTATCGCTGAAATTGATATCTTGGGCATTTCTTCATCTTCTGAACCTAACGAAGGATTCTGGATGTCACATGTTTCTTCTATGTCAGATTCCTTGCTATCTGACTTATCTTCCTCTTCTGCTTCACATTGATATAATTTCTTGGTGGTCTCTTTTTTTAGGCATCTATGTCTTGGGTCCCACTTCTCTTCGCAATATTTACACTTTCCTCCATTCATTCGTTGGACTTATAAAGTGGGTTTTTTTCACTTCTTAGATGTGGTGGCTGGTATTTGGTGTCAGTTTTGGTATTTTGGGAAGACCTTCGATCTTTATCATGGTTCCTATTCCACGATTTTTTTATCTTTTCCTCATTGATTTTTGCCTTGCGTCTCACTTTGTCCCAGGTTGATGCATTTAGTAGCTCTAGTTCATCTCTGATATAGGGTTTTAGTCTGTACACATAATTTTGTAGGCGTTGACTATCTGTGAGTTTCTACACATGTGTCGCCAGGGCTTCCCATTCGTCGATGTAATCATCGACGCCACCTTTCTGCTGCAGTCTGGTGAGTTTTGTGAAGAAGTATTTTTCTTTTAATTCTTCAAACCTATTAAAGAAATCATTTTTGAACTTTTTCCACTTGCGCTTAGTTTTCTATGTTGTAACCTTCCACCACATGTACCAGTTGTAAGCCCGATATTCTAGTTGCATTGAGTCATATTTTATCATTTCTTTGTCGGTTGTGCTATTCTGTATGGAAAAAATTCTTCTTCCTTGATGATCCACGCCACGCTTTATTTTGTGTCATTATTGAATTTTGACAATTCTAACTTGGGTTTCATTTGATATCCACTTCTTTCTGGAGGAGAGAGCGATTGTTCATGATTTGGAGAGTGATTGTGCTCGAACTCTTCTTGTGGAATTTCCCTTCTAGGAGGTATTGTCTTATGATGTATTGAACTTGAGGGTGGTTGGTCCTCCTTAGACACCTTGCCAACTAATGTGGTAATTGTGTCTTCTAAATGCTACTCTAGTTTACATAATCCGGCTTTGAACAATACTGATATTTCCCTTTTTACTCCTTCCATCTCCCAAGATACCGCTTCATTGACATCTTTTCTGATAGTCTATGATGATTCTTTTTTTCCTTTGTGTAGCTCTGCTTCGATTTCGTTGAGTCTTGAGTGTAATCCTTCGAGATATTTAGAACCTTGGACTTGGTTAAGCTCTAATTTCTCCATTCTTTCTTTAATTTCATTCATCTCTGACTTTTTTCTTGTGCAGGGAGGAATTTTTTTTTGTTTACTTAGATTTTTTTAAATAATAATTAATTATTATATAATAAATTTTTTATTTTATTATTTAATATAATAAAAAAATTGAAAATATTATAAATAAAATATATTTGAATATATATTATATTATAATTTTTTTTTTTTTTTGCAGGTCGTGGGATGACAACGTGGTGAAGTTGGACGCGGTGGGTCGTGGTGGAGGGCGATGATGGAGGGAGGTGAAAGAAGGATGGAATGCACAGGTGAGAAGGAAGATGAGGGTGGAGGTTGAGCGCAGAGGAATGGAGCAGTGCAGTGGTGGAGGTTGAGTCGAGTTGTGGAAGGTGCCGAGGAGACGATGGAACTGATACCACTTAGAGAAGAAAATATTTATAAACCCACATGATTCGCATTTAAATCCAAAATGACATGGTAATTGAATAATATGATGATTTTTTACAATAATGGAGAAGACCTCTTATAGGTCAAAGCACACCGCTTCGATGAAATGGTGTGACCCTACATTAGTTAAACTAATTCTACATTTAATATTTAAAATAATGGCTCACAAATATTTAGATGCATAACACTATGAAAAGAAACAAATTTCTGACAGCTAAAGCAAAGCCCACTAGACTCACATAAGCAATTTATGAAGCCATGTGACCCAGTGGTCAACCATTAGGGGCCCGTACCAACCCTGAGGTTAAAACCCCAACAAAGGGAAGTTAGTAGTGCCATTAAGCCATAGTACCCCTAAAGGATGACCAAAGGGCCCAACCATGACCATCATTGCTCGATAATGCCCCTCGTAGTCAAAAAAATTGGCCCTCTCTCCCTAGGGTACACCTCAAGTTGCGCTGGGTATAAGTGCAACGTAACATTGTTATTATCTGAGTGATGAATTTCGAGAAAGAAGTGCACTTAAAATGTAGGGAATATTCAGAAATGGTTCAAAACCCACTTCTGAAACGGGGCCATTTAGTCTGCTTAGCGAGCGATTTCTAAAATTTCACAATTGTTTGGGAGAAAATTGTCTTTGTTCAAGACGATATTCTCTAGAAAATTGTTACACCTGGTTGGTTGTCAAATGAAAAAAAATGCCAAAAGGAATTCCTTGATTACCTCAATGCCAACAAATGTCAAAAGCATTAAAAGGAGGATTCATGCTCAGGGAGATCATATTGAAATTCCCTGCAAAACATCAGTTTACATGTTTCATGGTACATGGACATATACAGTTTATTTTGAAATTCACTGATAAACTACAAGTAATCATGTTACAACCATTTCAAAATTACCACTCATTTCCAGCATGAGCATTCATACCTCAAGTTTATTATTAAATCAATATCATCTAGTATCACATATCTAGCTTACATTCAAATGACAAAGACCCAACTAGTGAGAACGATGATTGAGGAGCACACATTTAAAGAGCCTAAATGTATCATAGTTTCCAAACGAAAGATGTCCACCCAAGCATTTAGTTGAAAGCTCGATAAAAATATTTAGTAGTTGAAGGTGGAAAAGTTTAATGGATTTGTTGACACGAAGTGGATCTAGACTTCGGTTCTTTCCCACAAAATACTCATAGATATTATTCATGTAGATGTGTGTATTGATCATACTAAATCATAACAAGTTGATAAATGTGTCGCCAGTTCAACCCCGAATCTCTGTCACCCTCTAACAGCTCTTCAACTGACAATTTTCTTATTGTTTCATATAATCATATCTATCTGGTAAGATTGAGTATCTAATTATGTATCAAAGCATCGATATTTCAAGAAAAATATTTATGTGTAGATACATGATTTAAGTATTTGGTGGAAGATGATTTTCTAAACCAAATTAATGGGATAAGACGGATGATTAAAATTCAAAGGTAGCAAGATAGTAGCAACCAGTAATAGATTTGATGGAGAAATATTAGTAGATGTAAATCAAACTCAGATTGCTACCTCGACTATGACATCCGTCTATCACATTGGTATGTGTTATTCATATGTGTGTCACAAAGACAACCTAGAACCATGTTATATTTTGTTGCTTCGTCATCAAATTGTGTAGCACTGACATGTTCTTCATCATTATTAGGTCCAATTCCTTGGTGGTTTCCTTGAGACAAGGATAAGATATTGTCGACAACATCTGCATCTTTTTGGCCATCCACATCCTCTTTGACATCCATAGGCTCTTTGTTAGCCACATCTTCTTGGCCCTGCACATAGAATTCCTTTGCACAACCAGTGTCATGCATAAGAGAATCGCAATTCAATGGCTAGATACCCGCTCTCCTAAAGATAGCCTTGATAATTGAAGGTGTGAGAGCACTTTTGAAAGACTTGCTTGCAATCTCATCTAACTCAAACATCTTTGCCTCTATCCCTCGGTTCTTCACAATCCATGTTGCTCATTCTGAAATGAAAAAATCCTTGAAATGCTCAAACACACTAACATCTCACTAAAACAAATCCTGGAATTAGCATCCCATTTAGCATCTCTTTTTAGTGTAATTTTTTTTTACTTTGAGTGGTCAAATTAGACATTAAATGGGACGGGTCATGGACAAAACTTAAAGCATCTCAAAAAACGTCTTTTTTTGCTTCCTATATAGCATCCTTTATGACATCCAAAATAGCGTCTATTTTTTTGCTTCCAAAATAGCGTCCAACTTTGCTTCCTAAACAATGTCGAGGTTCGCTTCCTAAATAACGTCTTATTTTGCTTCCTAGGGAATGTCCACTTTTGCTTCTTAAATGACATCCACATTAGTGCCATATTTTCATCCTTAATAGCATCATGTTAGCATCCAAATTAGCATCCAATATTGCATCCATTTTTTCTACCACTTTAGCATCCCATTTTGCACCATGTTTTACTTCCAAATATGTGTCAATTTTCGCTTCCAAATTTGCACCAATTTTTGCTTCCTTTTTTGCATCGAGTTTTTCTACCGAAATGATGCCAAATATTTCTTCTATTGTTGCACCATATTTTTCTTCCTATGTAGCGCCATGCTTTGCATCCAAAGTAACGTCGTATTTTGCTACCATATCAACGCCATGTTTTGCTTCATCATTAGCGCCACGTGTTGCATCATTTTTAATGTCTAGTTTCATATCTTATTTTGCTACCATATCAATGTCATGTTTGGCTTCATCATTAGCACCACATGTTGCATCCTTTTTAATTCCTAGTTTCACATCGCTCATTTTTTGGTCTCTAATTTAGTCGTTTTTGGTAATTTTGTATACGAATTTTGGTCACTTATCTCTCATTGTTTGGTCACTTATCTCTTATTTGTTGGTTACTAATTTAGGTTTTTTTAACCGATATTATAATATCATTAGGGCATGGAGGAATCGAACCACCAACCTCCTACTTGTAAGGCAGGCGCTCTACCATTGAGCTAGCACCCTTTAAGAATTTGGAAACCTAACTTACAGAGTCCTCTATAATGATAAAAATGATCAATACACAACTTTGGCAAAGGGTGATAGATTGTATAAGTTCACAATATATGATCAAGAAGGTTATGAAATCCATAAACATTTTCTAGGAATTTTAAACAAAACTAAAAAAATTGGCTTAATGGGATTGCAAAAATCACTATTCCCTTGCAACCATTATGTTTGTTTAAGGTTTGATATTTAAGCATACTCCATTAAGAGACCCATGATAAGAGGACATGAAGACACATCCTTAAATAGGAATACAATGATATTCAAGCAAAATATTCATTGTTTAAACCATGTTGCAATAAGAGGGTACTATTGTAATTTTTAAGTCATCAACACACTATATAATGATGCTAAAGCTTGGAAAAAAAAATTATAAGAAACCTCAGTTCAGAAATACCTTTATTTTCAAGCGAAAATAGGAGTTATACAGAACTAGAAATGATTGTTGTGTATGATTTTGACACTCAGAAAATTGATATCAGCACTTGACACTCAAAAAAATTTGACACTTACTAATGATACAAGATTGGAATTGATTTGATATTTGTTTTTATTACAGAGATGTTTGAAGGATTAATGTTTCACCGCAATGTGCTAATCTCAAGTGATGTCAAGGAATGTTTTTGACATTTATGAGTCATTAACATTTTACTCTTTGCACGGTACTATGTGATCCTGATATTTATTAAGCGTAGAAAATGTTCAATTACAAATTTGAGAAATGGAGTTATTTCAATCCTTAACAAAGGTGGTTAAAATGAACTGAAACAACTGCCACTTAAAAATAAAGGACAAGATACCAGAGACTAATTACATACTTGACTTGTTTGAAAAGGCTAGTGTCAATCATGCTTAGGGAATTTAAACAAACTCATGTATTTCCTAGTCAACAAGAGAATTCAAAAACAGCCAAATTAAATAATTACAAGAATATTTAATGGATAAAGATGAGAACCTTGTGGTGAAAGCAATGAAAATCTATGCTTAGCTTGGGCAGTTACTATTTAGCTGCCAAATATTGGAGATCTCTTTGGTAAATGTGTTTCATATCAAGCAAAGTATTTGGTTGGTTAGTTAGAGACATGAAGGTCATCACACTCGATAATTGAATGAAATGCATTTAGTGACAGTGGCTCAATCACTCACTTTAGCATGAATCCAAGCATAGATATAACATTTTAAAGTGAACAAAACCATATTTACTCACCCACCTCCAAAAATAGTAGCTACTATTCCCAAAAAGGTTTCTCATATAAGATAACTGGCACCCCCAAAGGCAGCAGGCAATGGTGTTAATCCAAATCCTTGATAGTGGAAACAAGACTGCGAAAGGATTTCCAAGTGAAAGTGGGAAATTTGCAGGCTTCTTTGATAGAAATCAAAGGTGGAGGTCATGCAGAAGCAATTGAAAGTGAGTTGAATGGAATCCAATGTGTACTTAGGAACATGAATGCTAAAGTGAGAGGGTGCTTCTTCTAAATCTAGAAATTAAATTCTCTTACCATCTGTTTCATTTCCTTAGCTACCAATCAACATAATTTGATTAAGTACTTCAAAAATAGCCTTGGATTAGAAGACGGTGGATAACTATTCCTAGGGTAAAGTTTTAGCTCTAGATAAAAGGCCATCTATTTGATAGTATTCATAATATCTAAAGATTTTGGGGAGCTAACCAGATCCATGGTTACATGTTGAAGGGCATATTTCAAAGAGTACAATTGACCTACAAAGCAAACTTTTTTGAAATTTTTTATTTTTATACAAAAAGAGATTTTTTACTGCAAACTAACATAAATCATGTAGAAAAATAAATAAACTTCTAATTGGATTCACTATAGTTGCAGTATAATATTATTCTCAGCTTGACTATATTTGTAAGCCAGTGGAAAAGATGCTCAAATTTAAAACCATTTAAACTAAATAATTGACTAACCTTCCTATCGATCCAAATGTTTTCATGTAGTATATCAAAGCTTGTGTCATGTCTTGTCCTTTGAGGGTACAATCCATGCAAATGTATAAGCTATACTACATGAGTTTACATCCTTGCCTACAGTAGCTTGCAACATATCATGCCATTCTCTACATGTATGATCATGATCAACACAACAAGTATGGAAGCCATTGCTAAGAGACTCATGCGGATTCCACTCACCCACCCATTTCCATTTGAGAATTTAACCACATTACTTATAAAGCTAATTAATACGATCTTCCACTAGGACATGAATATTCCAACCAATATGACTCGGTTTTAGCTTAGCCGCGAGGGCTGAAAATGTTCAAGCTCAGCTCACAATTTTCATCCGAGTTCAAGCTTACTTCTCTTGAGCCATTGGAAGGGCACAATTGTCACATTGGATTGGATCTTGGATAAGGTTTTATGTTGGACTCAATTGAAGTTCTTACATAGAGGGAAGTTTTTCTTTCTACTAATCCTAATCAATATTTTGTAAATTTAATACCTTCTAGTGTAGGGTTTCACTTAAGGAAGGAAGTAACGGAGGTATTTGTCCTTCCCCTTGTGATTGCAAATTAAACCGTCAAACACATCTATGAAGGGTTGGAGGCCTATAGCACTTACTATCTCTTGGTGATCTTTGAAGCAAGGCCCTCTAAGTTAACGACCTATTGACTCCATTTTCCCTAGGTTGGATTGCACTGGTCACTTGAAGTGGGTTCCCTTATCCTCCCATCACACATTGTATATCTCTATACTACAAACATTTGCTAGGGATACCTTTTGGAATCAACTTGCTCCTCATTTTCTTTTCCCTAACTAAACCCTAACCATAGGGGGCACTCCCCCTTGAGTTGGAGAAGAGATAACCAACCTAAAGCGCGAAGGGGATCGGTGTACAGAAATTGGTCTTTCTTTTTTGGTTCCTCTAGGATAGTGTGCATCTTTGGGGCTTTAATCACACATGCTAGTTTGGGAGGTAACAGGACTCTTACCTCATAGGTGGATGGTTGCAAGAGTATTGGATCAATCCAACCCATGTTTTTATATTTTGGTCGGCCTATGCTCATGCTTGTGGAGGCTGCATTGGAAGCCCATTTTTTTTATTAAATAGTTGTACAAACTAATTATATCAACACCCGAAGGAAGCTTTAGTTAAAAAAAAATTGGATGTGTATCAATGAAAATTCATACATCAATAGACCTAAATGGCTGCCATAAAATAGCCTTAAAAATTATAGATTATTAAGCTAGTAAAATAAGCTGACTTTGATATCAAAGTAACGCAAGAACAAGGTATTTGTGATTATGTCATAGTATACAAGCTCAAAAATCCATGAATTCAACTAACAACTGCACCATTCAAAACATTTCAGAATCACCAGTTTCTTGCAAAAGAAAAACAAATAAGTCAAACATACCGTGTTTAACTAAGATCATTTCATAATTCCAAGTTTTGTTATTGCCCCGATAATCATCTCAGAATTTGAAATAAAGTTAAGACTTACCAGAGAATCGTGGCTTGAAAAATCATTTAGAATCCAAGAAGATTGGGTAGGATACTCAGCAGCATGCTTGATTCCTGAATCAGAATAACATATGGCCTTTCCAAGAAGAGAATAAAACGTTAATCATGCTAAATACTATGATATAAAAGACACTATTTCATATATAGTGCTTGAAACCTTTAGTGAATGTCAGCTCCAAAATATGGCAAAAGTAATCTATCTGATCGATAGATGATTACTTCTAAACTCATGGAAGGGAACAAAGTTCCCAATTGATAGGCATCTAAAACATTTACTGGAGAAGTTGCATTCAAAGTCACAAGAATTACATCGATAGCCACATCATATATTATCTAGACTTAGGGCAGATCTGTAGAATGATAAAGAAAATTAATTTCTAGATCTATTCAGCAGAAATAAAAAGAGTTTTCTCCAGATTTTAGATGGTGGTGAGAAGTCGGACTAGTAACTAATAAATTGCATTTGGGAATATGGGGTCAATCAATGGTTATGGGAGGCTATCCTATTTACAAGCTTAATTAGTCCTATCCTTACTGTCCCAAACTTCAGAAATCTATAAAGAAAAATTCAGAAATCTGTCAAGGGAGATTAGTAATGCAGATAAATTTCAATGGATTTGAGGGTTATACTTAACCAGAGTGATTAAAAGTGCATACAACCAAACAAAGAGAAACATGGATCTAAATAGAACATCCCAAAGATAAATACAATACAAAGAGAAATGGTGGTACCCAATTTAAAGTCTCATAACCATAAGCCAAGAAGAGTTCATCAATATAAGACAACATAACTATGTAGAAGATTTCCTCATCCAAAGAAGCACTTTACTCATCCATATAATATCACCAATGAAAGATAGTAAACAAGATTACTAAGAATTTAATACTCAAACTTACAATTACCAAGACAATGGGAGGAGCCTCAATATATAGAGTTTTCACTGAAAACTTCCTTAATAGTAAAATATTAATTTCTAGGCTAAAACCCTAGATCTTACCTAGGAAATCACAAATATATACTATCCCTCAACTAACTTGAGAGGATATGGTCAACAATACATAAAATAAAAGTGGAAATGCCACATGCAAACATCTCCAAACATGCTACCTCTATCAAGTGGGGAAAGTCCTCAAAGTGAGCAGAAAACCAAGTCATCACCTCTAACGTCCTCCTAGATCATCCTCGAACAAATTTATCGATAACTAAATCCTCAAGATGTGTGCCAACAAATACCATCAAGGAAACAAGAGAAAGTGTGCCAATACCAACTTAAGTGCCTCAAATGTGGCATGTGTGGCTCCCCAAGGTGGTGGTCCCATCAAATCAATCATAGAAAAATGTATGGTGTGGTCTCCAAGGTGTAACCCCTCCTTTAAATAAGTATCGATGGTCATATCTCCAATTATGTGGATTCAAACCACCAACCATATCATGAATCTATGTGTAATGAAATAACCACCACAATTAAGGGAGGGATTGGCCCCATCAAATTAAGCCAAACACCAATAGAATAAGCTTCGTGCTCAACATGTGTGCCATAAGGATGGGTGCTCCACCTAGTCAAGGCTCAAAACCCATGATGAATACATCCAAGTGTGAAAAGTAGCCAAATATGCTGGCACTCCATCTGAAAGCCTAGAATCAAGTCAAAAGGAGGTCAAACCAACTATTAAAGCTACAATTATCCTCCATAAATGGGCACAAGTTAAGCGCTCCACATAGGATCATGATTCATAATAACATGGAATAAGTGTTAAATACATAAAAAACTCCTAGGGAACTCATACTAGGAAGTTTCAACCACAAGAAACCACATCAAAGATCACCAAACCATGTTGGAACCCTATAAAAGTGATCCATATGCTAGGTGTTCCACCAATGAATGATATAAGCCATATAAATGTGCCATCCTCATGCCAAATAAAACTAACATGCTAAGGAGATCATCCACTAGGAAATTTATACATCCTCAACCTATGAATCAAGGCCCATCACATATCACCACCACATTGAAAGACATCATAAATATTTGGTGCTCAACAATAATCTACCAATGGAATCCTACTAGGATTTAGGGGCACAAGCAAATAACTCTACAACAACAACTCTCCTCTAGACATTGCACATCCACTGAAGTGATCAGACATAACATAAGGGAAATGTTGGGGAAAGTGTTTGCACCTATATAATAGCCCCTGCATCTATCTACTGAATCACCCATGTCATCAGGAAATGCTCGTCATGTGCCACTGGATTAGGATGAAATAACCTCATGCAATATGAGGTGTAACAGAGCTCTTTAGTGTGAGGTAAGGTTTTCATTGTTTTCCCTAGCTAGAGATTTGGAGAGCTAGCATATTGTAGAAGCCTTGGGATAAGGCTATGTTATGTGCATGAAATTTGCCTTTATGAATATTAATAAATTTCTATTGTTCTAGCATTCCAATACTTGCGTAATTGCAGATTTGATTTCCAAAGCCATCTATTTCTTCATGTTTTTGGCATTTTGTAATTTCCAGCACTTATATGTCTTTGTGATTTGACATAAGTTAAGGCCGAATGCATTAAGTGATTTGAAATTTATATTGAAGAAGATAGGGCAGATTTGTTGTTGTATTTACAGCTGTCATAAGTGATTTTCAGATCTGTTATATGCATGATAAGTTTTCCCTAGAGGGTTGAAATTTATTGGCACACTTTGGCATCTATCACTTGAATTGCCTAGTGGATTGGGGGCATTGAGTTTAAATATCGTCTGTTGTTACTACTGTTCTGTTTATATTTCTAACAGCCCCAAGGCTGAAAATTCAGAGGGTAAAGATCTGGGAAACATCTAGATAACAGGTGAAATTTCTGTCTTGCATTAATTACCAAATTTTCAGAAATTTCTACACCTATCACAAATGGTGTTTATGATCAAATGGAAGTTCATTTGATGACTGCTCTACTCCACTTTGAACATAGATCTAGGAATGGGAATTACATGTGCTCTTCTTGTTTCCTCCTCCTGTACAATTTCCACCAACCTGCACACTCAGTCCAGGGCTCTGACACCATGTTAGAGATGGAGCATATATTTAGGTTGTAATTATTCGATAGAGAAAAAAATGGATAGAATGAATCTTTGTTATGTATATTTTGAATTTTCCTGCCTCTGATTTGAGAGTATTGGTTAACACACAACAAAGAACTACCTATGTAACTTCCTATATAGCTGGGGAACAGCATGAATATAGGTTATTCCTCTCAACATGAAGTTACGGAAGATACATCCCAATTTCTTAGTCCTTCCATACAACTCTTTTGTGTCTATTCCTAATTCGTGGCCCATTAACTTTTCCTCCTCTACATCTTTTCTTCCTTTAATTTTCTTATTTAACATTTCAATTGATTCAATATAATGTAATTGTTGCTTCCTTTAATATGGTAATTTAGATTATTAGCATTAATTGGATTGCATGGTGGGATCAGTTTCTTTCAAGTTTTACCACTTGGGATTTGTGCAACAGTTGTTTTTTATAGGATTTCCATTTAATGTATTAAAATTGGTGCATGTGTCAGGGTCACTAGAGATTTCCTGCTGGGAAAGAAATGCAAGGTTATGCATATATTTTGACACATCCTGGAACTCCTGCGATCTTCTATGATCATTTGTTTTCAAATAATTGTAAAGGGATTTCTTCTCTCATTGCCATAAGAAAGCATGCAGGAATTCATTGTCGCAGTGTGGTAAGCAGCCCTACTTTATATATGTGTTCAATTTGACCCAAAATGATTAAAATGTTCTTTGAGAGTTGCACTCTCATGTTCTGGGTATTTCTAAAGGGGCGTTTCAATTTGTCATCTCACATATTCATATAGTGAAAGCAGAGAGAGATGTGTATGCAGCAAAGATTGATGAATGGGTTTTAGTAAAGATTGGACCTGGGCACTACCAACCCCCAAATTCTTCAAAATGGATCATTGCAACTGAGGGCCCAGACTACAAGGTTTGGGAGGCATTATGAGAATTTATGTTTTTATACACGAGGTTCTTTTTCAAGAGTGTAATCCATTCTTTGCTCAAAATTGATCAAAAATGGCATCTTATAGTTAATATATTATTATTGGCAAGGATTGGCTCAGACATGTCAAGCTTCCATTAGTTCTCCTAGATGTATCGTGGAAAGTAAGGACCAAGATACAAGTTTATGGAGACCTTATGATAATACTTGTATACACATTTTACAATAAAATGCAAGCCATATGTTTGGACCAAAATATACATCTCTTGTAAAATAGGATGTATTATTGGTAATACAATATTATTAGGTTTTAGTTATGAGTAGATGTATTTGCTTCTACTTTTTGTTGTGTATAATTTCCAGCTCAATTTCAATAATCTCAATTACTAAAATTTTCCTCCAAAACCTCAGTACAACTCTAAATGTATGTTGCACTATTTTCATTATTTCCATGTTGATTCTCAACAGTTCAGGTACTTCTATGTATAGTGGCTATTTCAATGCATATGTAAGTCTTAGTTTATTTTTCAATGACAAAGAATCAACATGTAGAAAAGGATGACTTGTATAATAGGAAATGTTAGTTACTTTCCTTCAAACAGTAGTTAATTCTAAATGGATTGTAGGGAGCAAAAGAAATGGAGGTAATATAAGCTTTATAGGTTTGTCTATATCAATATCAACCCTTTGTTGAAGTGCAGATTGGATATTTCTCCATTTATTTAATCCAGGCTATCAGTAACTTTATATTATATGCAAACATTGCTGATAAATTTCTAATACCTAACTTGTCTGTCAATTCCGTCTCTCTAAACTTCTAAAATTTCATGTCTATCTAGATAGATTGTAGCATATGCTGCAATCTTTTTTCTTATTACATATTTTACTGATGTTGCACAAAAAGTAAAGGCGCAAGATAAAAAAGAATGTCAACACACCAGTACTATCTTGATATGCATCTGTATCAATGAAGGTTTTTCCTTTTTATTATTACATTTCTTACTGATGTTGCACAAAAAGTAAAAGTCACAAGATAAATGAGCATGTCAACACACCAGCACTATCTTGATATGTATCTGTATCAATGAAGGATTTTAACTTTTAAGCTTTGAAACACAATACTTGTTGATAAAACAGAAAACCAAAGATCCTTGCAATTATTTGGATACTTATTCTGGGGTTCCAAATTCATGCATGCAAAATTACCATGAAATTCATCCTGGAAAACACAGGAAAGCTTACCAAATTCATGGTAAGAATGTCAAATAGACCAAATATTAGTCACCTCTCAACAAATTTTGGTTGAGATGGAAGCCTACTGAGACCAATACTTTTCAAATTTACTTGATTTTTTTGTGTGAATGACCTTTATTTTATACCCAACAAGAACAACCATACAGATTTGTAAAACTGCATCAATTAAATGATTAGTAAATTGTATCAACTAAATGATAAATAGTAAATTGCGACTATAATGTATTGCAAAATTTAAAAAATTACTTTTGAATCCTGCAGTTAATAGATAAGCCTGCCCTTCCAAGTACCAATGTTGTGAATCTTTGATTGTGTTTTCAGTCCTGCAGACTGCAGTAATTAAATACAACATTGATTTAAAATCCTTAAAAGGTAATGGAAAGCCTGCCCTTCCAAGTATTATTGTTGTGGGCCTTTGATTGTGTTTTCAATCCTTGCTGGGGATCAACAAGTTTTGAGTTCAGGTAGCCTTGGGTCCATTCTACACAGGCTAATACTTCAGACTAGACATGACCTAATGCTTGTGTGGGTAGTGCCTGCTCTTTCTTCAGGCTAAACAAGGGTGAACTAATGGAATATACGATTAGCTTTGATTTTAGAACACGGTATTTGGAACATGCCTCCTAATATAGAAACCTCCCATTGTTACAAAAGGATAATCAATGAAATTCAAAATTTCTTTCCTTTCTCATGGAAACCTTGACAATAATATAGGGGCATGCACATGTGAAGATTTCCAAGATAGGATACCAGCACGTACAACTTTATTGACATGCATTTTCAGCATTCGACAACTCTTTGGTCATGATATCCTGTTTCATTTCATGTTGATGTTATCTGTTACAGTTTGTTGATGACATGGTTGACCATTTGATGACAATGTTATAAGATATATATACTAGATGGTTGATGTTATTTGTGTACTAAATGGTTAATGTGAATATTTGATTGTGTTTTCAGTCCTGCAGACTGCAGTAATTAAATACAACATTGATGGTTGATGTTATTTGTGTACTAAATGGTTAATGTGAATCTTTGATTGTGTTTTCAGTCTTGTAGACTGTTGTAATTAAATACAACATTGATTTAAAATCCTTAAAAGGTAATGGAAATCCTGCCCTTCCAAGTATTATTGTTGTGGGTATTTGATTGTGTTTTCAATCCTTGTTGGGGATCAACAAGTTCTGAGTTCAGGTAGTCTTGGGTCCATTCTACACAGGCTAATACTTCAGACTAGACATGACCTAATGCTTATGTGGGTAGTGCCTGCTTTTTCTTCAGGCTAAACAAGGGTGAACTAATGGAATATACAGTTAGCTTTGCTTTTAGAACAGGGTATTTGGAACATGCCTCCTAATATAGAGTGACAACATGTATAGGTAACAAGTGCTTAATTATTTTTAGTTTGAGAATCACTATCTCAAAACAAATAAACGAAAGATAAAAAATAAAATGAATCAGTTGCAACAACGCAGTAAATTGGAGTAGGTGCAAATAATAGCATGTGTTGTACGACTCAGATTTTTAATACTTTATTCAAAATGTATTAGACAAGCAAATTATTAGCTCTCTCTTTCGTTTTTGCATTACAGACTTTATTTCTTTTGTATGCTAATTTTCAAGCATGATCATATTGCTTACACTTGAAATAGAGATTTGATAGTTTTGCTGATTTTACATGTATTGTTGATTCTTCAGCTGCCACTCATACAATCTGATTGACATTATACAACTTGAAAATATATCTAAAGAACTGATCTATCGGCAAATCATGAGGGAATGGAATTTCAGAGTTAATGTGTGCATACCATAAACCTCCCATTGTTACAAAAGGACAATCAATGAAATTCAAAATTTCTTTCCTTTCTCATGGAAACCTTGACAAACATATAGGGGCATGCACATGTGAATATTTCCAAGATAGGATACCAGCACGTACAACTTTCTTGACATGCATTTTCAGCATTGGACAACTCTCTGGTCATGATACCCTGTTTCATTTCATGTTGATGTTATCTGTTACAGTTTGTTGATGACATGGTTGACCATCTGATGACAATGTTATAAGATATATATACTAGATGGTTGATGTTATTTGTGTACTAAATGGTTAATGATTTAAAGATCATCATTAATCTACTACGGATATCTATGTTTCGATATATTTTGCAACTAAATTGCCATTCTGCGTGCTTTTTTGGATATATATATATATATATATATATATATATATGTATATTATCTAAAAAAGCACGCCAAGAGTCTTTTGGAAATTGGCGCTTTGTGCTCTCACTTCTGCTTTTCTCTTGCTACGAATAATGATGGTCCAAGGGTCATGGATCTACTTGTATTTGACATCAAGTACCTTCTTGTTCCCTTTTCTCACATCCCAATAGAGAGGGATATGCACACATTACAAGCTTCCTTTCTATTGTCGAAGGTTCATGGACCTTGGATGTTAGGGGAGTTTCTAGAAGAGGCACTCTTTCCTCCTCCAACAACTGCCCAACCTGGCCCTCTCAACACTAAGCATTCTTCCATGGATTGTATAAAATCTTATATTGGTCCTTCCAAAGTGGTAGATGATGACTGAGTTGGTCGCTCTGGTTCCATTCCAAGCATTGATACAGAACTATAGATATGTGACAACACCAATATTTTTCCTGGGTTTCCAGCTATGGTCTTCATCTTTCCTTAAATAAATCTTGTACATATACTTGGGTCTTATAATTTAGCTTTACCCCTTCTCAGTATGATTACAATGTTCATTTTATACAACTTGATTTAGCATCTTAGGGTTTAGCTATTTTTTTTCAGTCCCTGGGGTTTTTGTTATCCTAGTTCATCTCTATGTTGGTGGATATAATTGTGTCCCATTCACCTACTTTGGTCATATGTAGACATTAATATGATTTCTTTCTTTCTCTCTTAAGAAATATTTCAGTGTTAAAGTGCCACCCTAAAAAATTGACTAAAAATAACCCCTGTGTACAACTTTCAAAGAGATATTGAAATGTTCCACAGCTTGAAGTTTGAGCACATGGCATTTAACTAGTCTCCAAACTTCAAAGTCAAATACAGTCATTTGCATAAATTACTACTGTCTCTTTCATGAATTTATACATGTCCATCATTCTAGGCCAGATCCCCAAGTAAATAATAACATTAAGGCTTAAACATGAACCCAAGTAAGGAATTTTGCATTTATAAGTTCACTGTCATAAAGTGTCATAAAAATAACTTATGACAAAGCCTCGCCAACAAGATTACAAAAAACTAATGGAGAAACACAAAAGATGATTCAAGGAAAGAAGAAAATGTAAGTACCTAGACGACATTAGATACAGCACCATTATTAAAGTGAAAGTTCGGAAGACAGCCAAGGAAGTCAATAATAATAAGAACATGAAATCACAAACCAGAGTTTGTCAAAAAAAAAATCTGGGAGTGAAGTTGCCCAAGTATTTTCGTTGTAGATTGCCTTTGAATACGCCATTCTTTTGTTAGCTATCTTCATTGGAAAGGAGTCATCTTGGGAAACAGGTGGGATGATAGATCATAGAACAATATGGAAGAGCGATTTGGAACACCATTATGTTGAAAGAAATAGCCTCTGCATAGGAAAGAAGACGTCAAGGTACATTCAATGAGGATCTCTTTCATTTGGGTGGAACTACAGTGTTCAGAGCAGAATTGGAAACCAGATTTGGAATTTTTCACAATGATGTTAAATATCTTGAGATTGGGGCTAAGGAAAATATACTGCCACTCCTTGCCTAAAGGAGGGGTTGTTTGTGTAATCACATCCTGGATCATTGATATGCAGGATTTGATGTGCAGTAATGTAATATAAGATGCATTTCCAAAAAAGAAGAAGATGAACATGATTTGTACCATTTGTCTCTACCATCTAAAATCGTTATATGACATAGATTTAACTCAAAACGGGACCAAGCCAATTGAAACAAATGGAATTTCATCATATGACAAAGATTTAGAACAAAACCTATCGATATGAATGTGTTGTACACAAGCTTCTCCTCAACCTAGAAACAAAGTATGCTTTAGGATAGGGAAGGTGTTGATTTTGAGCTCAGATGAGTTCGTAAAAGGCAGTAAGGTCTTTCCCTTAATTAGAAGGGAAATGTATTATGTGAGTTCTATTATGGATGCCATAATTTTGGATAGCCTCCATTCTGTCCCTTGATGAGAGGAAGTTTACAGAGAATATAGGATTGTCTTATTAGAAGATTCCAATGTGTTTGGCATCCTATTGGGCATGAAATTTTTTCCCAAATTGCATTTATATCACTTGTTCAGTGGTGGAACTCTTTTCCTATGTGAAGATGGAGGAATCCAATCCACCGTCCTATGATTTCTTTGTAAGATGGATCAATATGGGCCCAATATATTTTCCATATTTTCTCAATCCCAATACACAGTCGTTTTGGACAAAAGAAATTTATGAGTTTCATGATACAATTGCATTTGATGGCCTTTAGCTTGATATGAATGAAGTTTCTAACTTCTGTAGTGGGATCACATGTTCCTTTCCAAATAATGGGTATTGTCCACGAAAATATGCATAGACATATTGTTGCTTAGTTTGTAGCAATGTAAACACCACCAGATGGGATGATCCCCCTTACAAAATCAATGCTTTTGGAATACACAAACCATTGGGTAACAAAAAAATGGCTGCTAGTGCAGTTCACTATGATGATATCATGGAGAACAATGCTCCTTGAATAGAATAGAAAGGATGACTCAGCATAAAGTAAACGAAATTAAAAAAGATGACAAGAAAACAATAGGAAAATAACCCAAAGATTTTAACTTAACATAGGGATACTACTGATGGGTAGATTATGCAAGATGAAATCAGGAAATTACTCTAGGGTTAAATGATCTAAAGGGGTTGGGATAAAAAACTATATAGGTGACTCATTGTAGGATGTAAAAAAAGAGTGACTGGGAATGCTATTGAAATAATTTATTGAGAATGATAAAAGTAATTTGTGAATTTATGTTTCCATTGCTCTCCTAACAGATCTCTTCCAGAATATGATAAGACATAACAGTCAATTGATAGTTCATTTTCCTTCATAGTTCATAGAGCCCATATATTTGGTTTACCACTAACTAGTAACTATCAATAATAATGATAATGTCAGTGAACCCATTGACTCTTTTATTTGACCCGGAGCCCCTTGAACCCCCGTTCATTCTACTCTATTTTTGCTAGTTTTATACCACCGCATCCTCACCAACAACATCAGATAAAGCAGTAGCAAAGGCATAAGTTACGGTAAGTTAGAGCATAGGAACAATAGGCAAAGGATGGAACAACGGGTGGTTGGACGGATGGATCCAATGATTAGAAATCGACTAGTTGACACCCATCCCCATATTAAATAAATAAAATTTCAGTTATAAGCCCAGTTATATATCCAAAATTACAATCACTGGAAGATATTAAATTGGTAATGGAACTTCTTGATATGCTACGGGTGAATATGATGCTTGGACATAATCTCCCATGATGAATTGCCCCGGAATTTGACGAGGTAGAGGTGGTGAATTTGGAGTTGCCTCTGCATATGTACATGTGAATATTTTGCAGCGACAATAGATATTTTCCAGAAGTTAGTTTGTGCTTGTTTGAATACTTTCGCTGTCAAAATATAAGAAAAGCAACAGCTGGAAGATTACGTTGGAAAGGATGCAACTAGCATTGAATTGTCCTCTATGCCTGCTGGCACGTATATTACTTAATGAATATCATCCATCTCAGCGTTAAACACCTCTTATGTCATGTCTTTCTTTGATGCTGGTGTGTGTGGCATACAGACTATGCATTTGACAAATGCAATGCAATGGGAATCTTGCAGTATTTAGTTTCATATCCCATTGAAACACCCATTTAAGAGTTAATCAGACTGATTAAGTTTAATATCCAAGAGCATACCTAGATGTAGTTTATTCACCTAGGGTCTACAAAATCGTTTAAGGAGGGAAATTATTTTCTTTAAACCTAAGACCATTAATGATCTTACTTAAGGGCGGGTGCTTTTTTACTATGCGGACAGGGTTGGCGTAAACAGGGCAGCATTTTTTAATCTCCCAGCATCTCGTCTTCTCTTCTCCTAGCCGCCAGCAGTGAGTTTCTTCGTCCTAACCCGAACTAATAAACACCCACATTGGGTAAAAATTAAGAATTTAATAGAGCATAGTTTAGCTCAGGGGAAGAGAAGTTCAACTTTTAAACTATATTATGAACACAGTCTTTTCATCTTTTCCATACCAGTATAAATCCATGATAAATGAATATTTCTTCTGCATAAAGAACTTGTTTTTATAATTCCAAATCAAAATTATTTGAGCAAACATATATTCTTTTTATTATCTTATTAAATCTGTGGGTTCTTATCTGGTTTCCTTTGGAAATAAACAAGATGGAGGGTATAATATCAATAACACTGGAGCATGCTCATTCATTCTAGGGTGCTCACCTATTTGGGGATTTGGGGGCATTTTGTCGACCATGTAAACCCTCCTCTGCCTCTACAAACCCTCGGACCGCTGCAAACCCTCCTCTCTCTGTGCAAAGCCTCCTCTTCTGCGTGACCTCCGGTAGCAACTGTCATGACCTCCAGCAGCACATAATCCGCAAAGCTCCGATCACAATGAAGAAGAGACACAAATACTAAAATGGATTCAATTCAGAAAGGGTGGGCCACAAACTTCACCTGGTTAATGGACTTGGGAACTGTCCTCTTGCTTTTGTTGATGCAACAAAGCATAGTTGTATAAGGCCCCTGAGTAATTCTATGTGGATGGCCCTGCTCTATAGCACGTATATGGGGGAGACTCATATGTAACACCATAGAGACATCCAGCAACACCTGTCGCGGTGTTTGGATGGCAAGGATGTAGATAGTGGCTGTAATCTGTTTGGCGGGGTTTGTATGTGGATAATGTGTCTGTTCTTTGTTTTATTTTTATTTTTTTCATTTTTTTTATTTTATATTTTATTTGTTTTTGTTTTTTTTCATTGTCATATATATATATATATATATATATATATATATGTTTTGAGAACAAAGGTTTCTCAGGTATACATAAATGGTTGGTGAGGTTTAGGGGTTATTGATTAAGTTGAGAGTAATTCTTGTGGAGGGAAAGGATTCTAGAACACGATCAATTATGTAAGGGCGAGGAGTAGGATAAGTTCTAAATTGACCTAGATAGGCATTAGTTGAATCAAGCTAGATTTGTTCTTCATTATTCGATATTTGACAAGCTCAAGATAAATCTAAACAATTATGATATATTGTCCATAGACATCAATAATAGAAAATAGATTATTTGCTTGTAAATGATTTCTTTTACCTTGTTTAGGAGGTTTATTTGAATTATCACGTGGATATTTATTTATGATATTCTGGTTTCCCCCATTGAAATTAGGACAGACATCTCCATCATAGTGGTTTTCATACATATTATTCCACTAGAGGAGGGCATTTTATTATACATTCTAGAATAATATGTGATTAAATCGACCACCCCATTTTCTACATGGGATGCCCCTAACCGAGCTCAATGGATAAAGTTTGATCGACAAGAATTGGTAAGGGTATAAAATAAATATATTTATTGTGCATTCATAAGTTCATATTGTTAATCCTTCATGATAACTTCTGCCCCAGTCTATGGAATTGTCAAAGAAACATCCTTAGCTATGATGGGAAGGAAGGATTTCAAAATCCAATGTTGAAATATCAGACCATCTATCCTAATATTGCACAATATCATTTTTTTCATTCATCAATATGGTATATGATATGGGTGGTCCTATTATGATGAATTAATAAAAGGATCTACATTTGCTTTTCATCTCTAATGGGTAATAAGGGAAAAAATAAGTTAAAAAAGTTGTTGCTAAGGACATCAAAATTAGATTCGAGCATATGAGTTGTTCAATATACCACTTCACTAAAATTATATTGAGAGTTCATTTAAGTGTAATAGTATTAATCACCAACAATATTATTGGAAAAACTCATAGGTATGATGTGGTTATATAGACATTTGCCAACCGATCCTTTAAATTTTAGGATATCTAAAGAATGTTTAGTGGAAATGGGAGGGCATTTGGGATCATGTTGAATGGGATAATTATAAGCCTTTTCAAATAAGAAATACTTAAAATGGTCATGAATGGAAGCATTAATGTGCTAGTCACATTGGAATTTGCATTCATATTGGCATTGGTATTTGGATTAGGATTAGGATTGGAATTGGAATTCGCATTGGTTCATAACATATTGTTAGATGGAGCTATATGTACTCTACATATGGATGAGGGTGAACTTAACTCCAAAGGGATTGAATCATATGAAGTTGAAGGATAAAAAAAGGTGATGAAGGTTTGTTTTGTTTGATTCTCACATGTCAAGAAGGAGAAATGACATGTTCACAGGTATCAAGAAAAGGATGAAGGCCCCTAAGAATATGAGAATTCCAAAGAGATATGGGGGGCACAATCTTGACTAGGTATTGTAAAATCTCTCACCCAAGTAATAAATCTAGAAGATCAGTAAAAGGTGAATAATAAATTATGTTAATTTAACTAAGTACTAAGTTAAAATAAAATTAAAATTGAGTGTCATGTGTTCCAATAAAGTAAATAAATAATGTAACAAAATCACCCTAAAGGAGAATGACTCACTAACCCAAATTTTATGTTTCTTGTAGCCCTAATTTATCCATTATTTCTCTTACATGGATTTCTTTGCAACTACATATATCAATAGGAAATAGTTTCTAGGTATAGATGTTGAATTCAACAAACTTACCATATGACATGAAAAGAGATAGTTCAAAACGTTTTAAAAGTTAAAGGTTAAAATAATGAAATATATTCGAGGCTATACTCCTTACTATGAGAAGGTAAAGGAAAATCACATTTCCACGCTTTAGATATGTTGAATTTCAGAACTAACAAATCCATATTTACCCATGATATCAAAGATTATGATCATTATACGAGATATTTGGTTTGTTTCAATGCTTTTATTTAAACTGAATGCATATTCAAAAACCCCTTAGGATTAAAAACACTCACTAAAAGTAAATGAAATTTATGAATAGAGATATGTTGTAGTGTAGCTTTAGTGGAAATAAAGGTTAATGTTAAACAAGATTCCCCTATATAATACAAGTTAGGAATCCATGTATAAAAAAATACATATTCTACATATTAGCGAGTATGTTAGAGTTTTAGAGTGTTATCCTATGCATATATATTTAATTTAGAGGTTATTCTTTGTGTCTCTTCCTATGTTGGTTTTATGCATGTATATTTTCAAAATGTTCATGTCAAGTCATGTATATATTTTATTACATGAATTTTTGCACTTAACTTAGTAGAATGTTGTTGTAATATATCTATAGGTTATACATATTCTAGTGGAAATTTCTCAAATGATATCCCAATTAAGAGAGTAATATGAGAGAAGAAAAGGAAATATTAGAGGAAATTTGGGGTCTAAAATGGGCCTTATAAGAAAACGTGCCAAAATAAGTTCTTGTGAGTTGGAATTCAAGAACCAATAGAATTTCAATAAAATGAGTCAACCATAATGGTTTAATTGACATATTTGTCATAAAAAAAACTACTTTTTTTGTTCGTATTTTCGACATATCTCCCTGTGTTTTTACTCAAATTTCAATCGAGAGAGCTCGTTGGATGCGGAATTTCATTTTGCATCCAACGAGTACCCAAACTACATACTTTTGATGGACCCTGCTACCCCAAAAACAAGAAATACCTGAAAAAACATGATGATGACATCCAATGAGCTCTCCTGATCGAAATTTGAGTAAAAACACAGGGAGATATGTCGAAAATACGAACACAAAAAGTAGTTTTTTTCTTTTTCCTCCAAAATTAATAAATATTGTTTTATTATTTTCACTATTATTTTATTATTTTCCTTAGGAGGCCCATTTTAGACCCCAAAATTCCTCTAATGCATATCCCAATTAATGAAGACAATACCGGTGACAAGACATTGACGAGTTGTAATTACATATTCTAAGATTTCATAAAGTACTAAAAAATATGTATTTATTTTACAAAGAGTTGCATTTATAGTTCTAATTATTACTTATATTATTGTGTTTTATGTTACGGAAAAGCTTAATTAAAAACCTAACATCATTTCTAAAGATTATAACAAAAATAGAAAGAGACCTAGATATGGGTTACTTGTATTGAATGTAGTAGGGATAAAATTATAGTAGTCTTAATCGTAATAGATGTAAACATGATAGACATGGTATGATATGTCATACATTTTTTAGAGAAATTTAGAATGTAATTGTTATCTAATATACTACATTTTTTGTTACACTAATTTATTCTATTACATGCATATTGATGGTGTGAGCATAAAGTGTAAATATGACGATGAATAGAGACAAAGACTTGTTTCATCAATATAATATAAAGAAAATACTTTCAATTATGATGATATAAAAGTTACAAATGAAGGGAAACTTTTAGAATACAAAATTTCATCACAATAGCGACATTTTCCTTTTGACAATATGGTATTTCATCGCAAGAGTGACAGAACACACTATTTCGTCACAATAGTGATGAACGTCGGGATAATTTTGAATTTTTTCAACAAATTAAAACTATTTAGTGACGAAAGCAATGATTTTACCTGTTTCATGGCAAATTTTCATGGGACTTTTGGCCCATATGTAGTAGTGGGTATACATAAGTATTATGACATGCATCATCATCATGGACATTGATGTTGTCATCATCATCATCAATGCCATATGGTAGATCAACATCATCTTGATCATCATCCTCATTATCATCATCGATGTCAACACCAACAAAATCGTCGTCATCATTGTCATTATGGTCACACATATGCCATTAGTGTTCTCAATCACTCATCGACATTAGGATTCATGTCATGTAATTGTTAAGGTCATTTATATGTAGTTACAGTCATTACGATGATAATAGGGTTGTTTATATGTTGTTATAGGATTCTAGGTTCCATTAGAAACAATTAGGATCCAAAAGTGATACCATATGCATAATCATCATTGACATCCACATCGTCATCATCATCATACAATAAATCAACACCATTGTCATCGTCGTAGTCATCATCAATATAATTGCGATAATAATGAGCAAGGAGCCATACTACCTCACAAGAATGGATGATATACTCTTATACTTGTCAAATCATATCCATATGCTCCATCATAATTACTGTAATGCATCATCGACATGTTGTTAGGGAGAATTATATCCCATTAGGGTCTATCAAATGTTGTTGGGGACACTAAAATGCCATAAGAGCAATTTAGGTGACATTAAGGTAATTTACCCCTCATTAGGAATAATCATGATCCAAAAGTGCCATGATTACGATCATTTAGGTGCCACTATGATAAATCAAGATCCGAAAGTACTATCACATGGATCATGATCATTGACATTGAAATTGATATATCTAACGTTATGTCAAACGTTTCCCGAACACAATTCCTAGCTCTAAACCTAGTGCAATTCCTAGCGTAGTTCCTTTCGAAATTTCTGGAATTATTCTAGGTGCTATACTTGGCGCTATGTTGGATGTTTTCTAGGCACAATTCCTGGATCTATACTTGGTGCTATGTTGGATGTTTTTCCTACTGAAATTCATGGCGCAATTCCTATCACTAACCCGGGATTGATATATGGTGTATGTTATTCAGGACGTTTTTTTAGAGGTTATTCTTGGCGTTATATGGGATGCTTTTGTGGATGCTAATTAGGACATTAATTGGGATTCTAATTGGGACTCTAATTGGGATGATAATTGTGATGTCAATTGGGACATTAATTGGGATGCTAATTAGCATCCAAAATAGAGCCAACTTTTAAAAAGGGACGATAATTGGGATGCTAATTGGAATGCTAATTGGGACGCTAATTGGGACGCTATTTGGGATGCTAATTGGGACGTTAATTGGGATGCTAATTAGCATCCAAAATAGTGCCAACTTTTAAAATGGGACGCTAATTGGGATGCTAATTGAGATGCTAATTGGGATTCTAATTGGGATGTTAATTGGGACACTAATTGGGACGTTAATTGGGATGCTAATTAACGTCCAAAATAGCACTAACTTTTAAAAAGGGACGCTAATTGGGATGCTAACTGAGATGCTAATTGGGACGCTATTTGGGACTCTAATTAGGAGGCTAATTGGGACGCTAATTGGGATGCTAATGGGGATGCTAATTAATGTCCAAAATAGCGCCAAAATTTAAAAAGGGACGCAAAAAATGCCATTAAAAGTGCCATCTCATGGAAAAGCGTCCACTTTGTCCAAAAAATGATGAAAAATACATTAAAAGTGATAGTGGACGCTAAAAAGGAAGCTAAAAGAGACGCTAATCATAGGGTTTTGTTGTAGTGTCTCAGGGCTGTAACCTATGAGTAGTATGAGAAAGAATAGTTAACAAGTCGATGCCCAACTTGTTTTCCTCCTTGACTGTTTGCAATAAATGTGCCTACCATGGCCATCCAAAATGAGTAGGTGTATGTTTTTAGGGGAGACACCGCCGAGTACAGATGCTGCAAAGTGACAACGCTAATTTAGGAAAATTTATTTGGTCATCCATGCATGGGGATGTGCATCCATGCATGCCCTAGTTTCACGATTTTGGATATAGTTTTGCAGCCTACTTTTACCCTTGAAAAAATAAAATACCAGGATCAAAGATCCAATTGCATCCACACAACATAGAATGGTTATCCACTCCCTTCTCTTGAGCAGAATATTTGGCACATTCTGAATCCCTCTCTTAGAAATTACTTTCATGCCACAATTCCTTCCCGCCAGTAATCCAATCCTGTTGCAGTTGCAAATATGGTCTCGAGCGTAAGAGTGTTTCTCGTATGCACTTGAAAGAGTGTTGTAGAACTTAAACACAACTATAGGGCACATATTTAATGTCCTATCGCTATCAAGGCCCTCTATTGTTTGTAACACTAGCTCTGGATTCCTTTTTTTTGAAACCATCCCACCATGATTTACCTAGAAACCCATATTTGAATGGGTTCAACCTCCCTCGACATATTTGAGCAAAGTTGATTTAAGTTCTATCAAATCTATCCCATGTCCCAATTCGACCATATCCTTACACCACACCACCACCTCCTCCTCCTCATGTTTAGTCATGAATGTAAGAGGACCTCTCTGCTTGGTATGGGTTGGGCCATTTATCCAGTAGTGGATTGATGTCAGTGCAATCCCATATTTTTTTGCAGCTTCTCTAACTGAATATACTTGGAATTCAACGTCGTCAATTGCAGCCATCATGTCTTCTTTCATCCATCCTCTAATAGCATAGATTTTCTTCATTGAGCTGGCACTTTGCACTGTAGAAGATGGTGGCAATGTGGGTGATCATGGATGTGTAGTTGATGGCAGAACCACACCATGTGCCACTTCTACATGGCCATTCTCAGAATTTATTGGAGTAATGTTGTCATTCAAATCATGGGAATTGTCCTCATCCTATGATGTTATTCATAGCCAGGAACCCCGCTTCCTTGCGTCCCTTCTACGAGGTGCAATATTGACTCTTTCCATGGTTACAAGAACCTGTAAAGTCCATATATGTAAAATTTAATGTGGTCTCTTTTTACAATGGTTAACCTGTGAGTATTATAAGCTAAACCAACTTTGTTCTATCAAGATATATTGTAATATCTCGAATTTTCGACCTAACACTTATAGGCATGAGCCTATTGATTATGATGTGATCTTGATGTTTTATATACTGTGTCAAAAACCCCATTTCATATGAACATTATGATTTGTTTTATATCTTGGGCCTAATCCAATTGTTGATGATATATATATATATTTTCATGTGTTCCAGAGATTCTCACTCAACACAAACATCAATCACTTACGTGCTCTAGAGCTCCTCGCTCAACACTAAACATCTCATCAATCATGTGCTTCAAGGTCCATTCCCACACAAACAAGCATATTATATATATATATATACAGAGAGAGAGAGAGAGAGAGAGAGAGATGCTTGTTTATGTTGGGCGTGGACCTTGAAGCACATGATTGATGAGATGTTTAGTGTTGAGCGAGGAGCTCTAGAGCACGTAAGTGATTGATGTTTGTGTTGAGTGAGAAGCTTTGGATCACATGAGTATTATATTTGTGTTGAGCATGAATCTCTAGAACACAAGAAAATATAATTTAGAAGTCTTGGGAATAAGCCCTGAAGCCTTCCCTGTTGATGTTGAGCATAAGATCTGGAACATCGGATCCTTGGCCATTGTATCCCTAGTTATATCATATAAGTACATCCTAGCATTAGTGTTGAGAGAAGATCTCTGGAATCACACTGAGTTTGTAACTCCCTGCTGTTACTAGCATTGAGTATGGGCTCTGGTAAGAGCTAGGAGTTACCGAAAAGAATTAATGATTCCCGAGTGAAAATGACTCGAGAAAAAATATTGATCTCATCTGACTTATTTATAAGTGATTAAATGAAATTTTGAATTTTTGTATACTTATCCAATACTGAAGAACTACCATGTTATACAAGGGAATCCAACATGCAATGATGTTTAGAGTTGCCTAGCCTAGTAGACCTAGGGCCATCGACCTAATGACCTTAATGAAGAAAGTAGCGTAAGTCTAGGGATCACAACATGTGATACCCCAAGACAAATGTTAACAAATGTTATATTATTATGTATTTTATACATGATACGTATAAAGAATAAATATAGTAATAATATTAATAATGAAAAATTCCATCTATTACTATTATTATTAAGATAAATATTAAATAGTATAATACCTATAAAAGTCCAATTAGGAACTAGCTAAAAGTTCCTAAGTCAAAATATTAAAACTACTAAGTAAATGAAAATGGATAAATCAAGAAATGAAGCATTTCTTGATTTAACTGCCCCTTTGACTGAAAATTCTTTCTATAAGGTCCCAAGCCTAATAGAGGCTTGGGGATCTCATCAATCTTTTGGAGTCATTATTCTGCCAAAAATTCCAAAGAGAATTCTTGGAGAACTTTTCCTAAAATGAAAAGAGAGAACTGATCCAGACCTGGTATACAAACAAGGGAAGCCTTACCTTAGGAGCTCTAAGCTACTTGCATGTTGCAACCAGCTCGGGGGGGTCTGGATTGAAACCAGGAACAGTTTTGGGTCATGGTTGGGTGGAACGTGGTAGTTCCCAAGTGATTCAGTCATTTAATACCGAGTTCAGATTTTCCTATGATTTGTTAATGCTTGTTATTTGAGTGTGCAGGTTTCAACCATTAAAGGAGATTCAATTTATAGGTATGAGGTCTTGGACTACCTATTACATTTTCTAGAATAAATGCTGGCTAAATTAGGCAAATGTTTACATAATATTGTCTAAACCCTATGTGCCTTATTTTATGTCCCATTCTCGTAAGGTTTACATTTTAATCTATAACCCTAAGCTGTAATTTAATTCTTGTTGAAGATCATCAAGGGTTTGGTATTTTTAGGTTTTACTTATGTATTGTCTTTTACTGCTGTAGTATTGTTTTCCTACAAACTAAGATTTATTTCAGATTAAATACCTAGCTGATAGTTGGCCTATATACTCTACTGATAGATTGCATATTTTCAATAGAAGCATGATATAATTAAAAAGACCAATTCATATCTAATTTTGAGATCTAGAATAATTATACAAATATAATAACTAGGACCTAGCAAATATTTTATACCTATATATATATGTTAACAACTATAAAATAGGTTTATAATTCAAATCTTTCAACACTAAATTTACATCTAAGAACAAATTACACACACCGGATACCAAAGCTAAGATTAAGAACCAACCAAGACCTTTCAAGGTCTCAATAAATAACCATAGGCTAATAATCAAATCATTCCCATTAAAACAAATATCATCCTAATCTTTTAACAGTCCAAGTAATCAAGGCCCTATGCATGGTCCACGATTTATAACCACTACACTATCTATATCTACCAAGTATAAACAAGAATATTATTACCAATAATATAAACCCATGACATGCAGAAAACAAGTCAAGCCATCTAAGTATTAAAATCCACACAACAAGACTTTATAATAGAAATCGTATAACATATATAAAAGGTCCAACATAATACAATCTACAGCAAACATGTAAAAATAACCAAAGTATAGTTACAACACTAAATAAAAAACTATATATTTAAACACGAGATCCGAGGATCGAATCCTATGGACACCCAAATGTCAAAAAGCATACCATAATACTCAACACCATTTTATTAAGAACCATAAAAGCATTAATACACAGTAAAAAAATTATAATAGAATCACATAATTATACAAGAAATTGCAGGATCGAATATTGTGGGTACTAAGCCCCAAATTGAAACCATTACAAATAGTAAAACCCTCATAATATACAATGACCAAGATTAAAATCCTGTAGAGTCCTTCTACAATCTATAAAGCCACGCTATACACAGTTGTATGCGGGTTGTAGACAATAACCAAAATCTTACATAGAGGTCGTGAGACCCTTATTTTCGCATACACTATAATCTATGGCCTCAACCCCATTAAATAATCAATAGCAAACTAAAAACAACTAACTATTTCGATGCTTAACCCTGTCAACGAAAACAACCTACAACAGAGTTTCCCCACCCTTGGCTTCTCTGCATTTTTTTGTATTAATACACATCAAATAATAGCACAACAAGTATGCTCCCATCTAAGATATCACAGCTACGATGGTGAGTGCCAACGCCATTCACGGCATGGCCTCAAAACCCATTAGCGCTGACTGTTTGGTCATTCACCTAACTAATATAACCAACAAAGGCGAATTCCATATAAAACACATGTATTTTAACCATGAAATAAAAATGCAGAGATGTAATGACATCAATGCCGCACGCATTTATATACAATCTTATAAAGCCATAATCAATTTTACATAGTTGGTTCCATTGGCCATGGCACCATTGCAAGAAATGGTGTTGATCTGGTGTTATAATAAAACAAAACATGATTTACAAATCTACACACAGAGTATGTCAAACTTACAAGGTTCTCTTCGTTTCTAACAACACTATTAAAAATTACAAGTCCAAATCATTATAAACTCAGGCTCGAAGGCAAATCGAAAACCCCATAACAAATCCCAAGTCCATCACTGCACCAAACGAAGAGTCCTTTCGGACACAGTTGAAAACCCCAAAACCTATATGTATACATAACAAAACTAGACTCAAGCATTTTCTTTCATCCATCAATGAGTAACAACTCAGGAATGACCACAAAGTGAAGAGGGGCAAGTAAATTCTTGTGCAGCAGGCTTACCGTAATGGTATGGCATTGCTTATGGCCTTTCCCTCAAGCGAGGAACCATGTTTCCCTTCATCTCCCCTATCACCTGCAAGCACACCAGAAAGACCACGATGAGAAGTATGAAATCCTAAGTGAATCACCAACAAACAACAATGTTGCAAAACCCAAACAAAAACCACACCTTTGCTATCCTAGAAGTCACCTTCACCATGCTGCACAAAGTCAAAAGGGACAAACAACGAAACTGAGTAATGTCCAAAGTTCATCGCGGAGCTAAACCCTACGTTGGGTTGTCACACTTCCAAACGAGAATTAATGTTTCCATCCTCTGGTCCATTATCAAATCCCAACCCCACTTCTCTATAGTTCTCATGCGTTACCATATTGAAAATCTCCAGTTCATGCAAACCCATAAACCCCTTATGCATAGTTTACACTATGATTATATATTCTCCACCCCAAGTTAATATAAGGTCCGAGTTAACACATACATCGCATACTTTAGTCTATAATCCTTAGGACTATGCTCATCCAACCCTTTAGGCTTTAACCCAAGGGACCATGTATGGTAGGTTGTTAAGACTAAAGCCAAGTTTCACTTTTAACCAAAGATTGATGAACCTGTAATAGCATAAGATGAAAGTATAAGTTAATTGCTTTTCATAAAATAAACATGTAAAACAAATATGCTAGGATACGGACAGTTAATAATAAATTACACTATGAATAATAAGTGTCACTTAGATAACCAGTCTATGTCATATAAATGATAAGCGTGGTAGTAACCTTGTCACTAACCTGAGTATGTAAGGGACAATAATAACAACCAGTGGGTATCACTAGCTGCCAGTATGGGTACTAGGGATCAAAATGTTCAACACTCCATAACACATTTTCTGTCGCTAAAGTACGCCTGCATGTAAATAGGTTAAGAGTGTCTTAGTTCAACAGAACTAAGTAAGCCCGCTAGACAAGTAGAAACTTTTACCTCTCAGATAGTTACATGGGAGAACTAGTCCCGCCACTCCACCCACTTTGGTTTCAAAAACAAAGTTAAGTTAGACTCAGGTATACAACATTAAACATATGTAAATAACAATGAAGTGCATAATCAAAGTATTTAACATACACATGAAAGCATAACCATAAGAATCACATAGTAATCAACATTAAAACATCATAAGCACAAACTAAAAACAGAGTAATAATCATAACTAAAGTAAGGAAGTAAGACGTAAGAACAACTTAGGACAATTCATTGGTACGATAGAGTACGACACATTCCGCAAGTTTAATGATGTCCAGAAAAGGTTGTGTTTAACTAGCCTAATAAAAAAAAATTCAAATTTTTAGGGACATTACATATACCAACTTTGTTCTATCAAGCTATACCATCAACTTAGCACAAGGTATTAAGTTGTAACACTACTTAGTGTGGATATTTAAAGACAATAATGTTTTGAAGAATGGAATTATAATGTAGCCAATACTAAATTGAGAAAGTTGCATTCTACTCGATGCATTTGAGGTTAAAAAACAACATTGCAATGTTTGAATTGTTAATGAAGTAGCAAAATCATCAATCTTGAACACTACTACGTGTGGACCTTTATAGGCAACCATGTTTTGTGAATTTGATTTATAATGTATATTTACCAAAATGTGAAAGTTGCAGTCCATTCGATGCATAACAAGTTAAAAATAATTCCATGCAATGTTTGAATTGGTTATGGTGTATGTATATTATCAAGTTGTGACTCTACTTAGTGTCGATATTTATATGCAACAAATGTTTTGGGAATTGGACTTATAATGTAGTTTTACACAAATGAAAAAGATACAGGTTAATTGAATGGATACAAGAATTATCTCAAAGTTGAATGGATACAGGTTAATTAAATGGATACAAAATGAGAAAGTTGCATGTTAATACCTAAACCACTGTGCACATGCTGATGGGTTGTTGATAGGGATGATGAACTATTTGCAGATTGTTGATGCATTGCTTGAGTCCTATTGACAATGTTGATGAATAGTTCACTAAATCCTGATAGCGTTGATGCAATGCTTAAATCCAAGGAATACAAACAAAGTCAATTGTATGTAAACATGATGCTTTATAGTTTTTTTTAGTGGATTTGTTTGCTTGCAGGAATTGACATGGATTGCAATAATTATTATGGGAATGGGTGTCTGGGATTGATTTGGCTTGATCCAATGGATGGAAATTTATATTTGCAGGATCCATGTGCTTTGTTGTGTGTTTAATTGATGGTTTGATTGAGTGGGTAGAGTTGGGAATCTGTATTAGCTGATCAATGTGCTTTCATAAAGTTTAATGGATGATTTGATTTTATGGGCAGAACTGGGGATGATTCGATTAATGGATGTTTTGTTGTTAGTGGGCATATCTAGGAATTCATATTAGCTAATCGATTTTATTTCAGTGAGTTTAGTGATTCAATTTGATTTGTTTTCAGTTGGTGGTTGTCATTTATTGCATTTGGATGTGTATATTGTTGTTGGTATATGGACCAAAAGCTAACCACTTTTTCCCTTACAGTGTGAAGGTGGTAATGGGTGATGGAACACTATGTTTTGTTGTTTGATTGGTGCCGCTCCAAAGAGAATTCATGGGGGCTGATGTGATGTCCAGAGTGTACTTAAGAGATTGAGTATGATAGAATTCTTAGTTCTTAGATTTGGTATTTATGACATGACAAAGGTCGGTCCATGATGGGTTATAGAGTTGGTATTAAAGTGAGTGTTAACAATTGTTGCTCTAGTAGACGAATAACTCTATCTTAGACATAATATAATTGTTTAATGCTCTCTAACTAAAATGTAAATGTTTAATTTATAAGTACTTAATGTGACTAAAACCATAACCACTCTTGGAATTTGATATCACTCTTACCCGCCATAAGTGCTTAATGTGACTAAAACCATAACTACTCATGGTTACCACTGTTGGAATTTTATTTCACTCTTACCTACCATATTAATTTTTTTTTAAGGTTTAGGGCTAAAGATTCCCCTTCATTGAATGTTGATGGTTGAATATAATCCAATAGCCTTCATGGGATGTGCTATTAGGAAGAAAGTGCAAACTAATATGAGTTGCATATGACTTAGTGAAGTTTCCATCTCCCAGAGACTCAATCAATACCCTTAGACAAAATTTCTCTACTCTGGGTCTTTCTAGTTGGAGCTGGAAGTCATTACACTGGAATTTGAATAAAGAGTATCCAATATTATAGAGTTTATTAAATTCTCTTAGTAAGAGTTCAAAAGTTGCAATGTAGTCCACTCTAGTGCAAATATGGTAACTGCTAGTAAGAAACAACCCATAATTAAATTGAGAAGGGTGGAACAACACTTACACTACTAATTAGTAAGTTCACAAAGCCTTTCTATAGCAAACAAACTAGGAAACATTGTGCACACTACAACAATAGGACTACCCATAGCTGGCACATCAAGGATTACAAAAATAGGACTACAACAATAGGACTGGCACATCAAGGATTACAACAATAGGACTACAAAAATTCTTCTAGTAAAAACTATTTTTTAGACACAAGTTTTCCTAATATAAATCAAGTGATGTGATACAATTTGTACTTTTAGGTTCCTCCTTTCTTGTCTAGGCTATTTACTTTCTCTTGGACATAAATGAATAAGAGGAAACGGACTTTCAACTTCAAACTTGTTTAGAAACTTTTTCTCCCATGCGTAAAAGTAATTGTTTCAACCAATTACTAAGACTAGAAGAATAATAAAAAGTTACTAAGTTTTAACATATATTAAACAATTCATTTAAAAAAATGTGAATAGATATGCGAAAATATTTTAGTAAAACACCTGGGAGTCTCACAGAACAAAACCTAGCTTCCATGCCTTTGCTAAGCACAAATGTTAACCTAGCTCAATATCAAAATAACAAAAGCAATTTCATGTTTATGAAAAAACACAGAAGGGTTTCATTAAAATTTGTCTTAGATTATTACCAAATTTATAAAAAGAATTGAAAATAACATCTTACCAAACAACCAAAGGAGAGCACTTTCAAATTTCTTAGAGAAATGGGTATCTCAATTTAGCAAGCACTTCTTCTGAATCCCAACACAATCCCAAGACCGAAAAGAGGAGTGTTTTAAATTTAGTAGGTGTGCTTGGTAAATTTGGTACTCATAAATTGTTGATGCTTTGTAAATTCAATAGTTGACGAACTCTTAATGGGTGGTGGGTGGCTAGGTTAATCCCTTCATTAACATAGTTTAAAAGTGACTTCTTCAAAAATGGTACCCACCTCTCTCTCATAGTTGCACTTTCGGACTTGAAAAATGACTTATCACCTGAAGGAAGAACACAAAGGCCAAGGAAAGGCACTAAAAGGAAGGGAATGACCCCATATTAAGAGAACACTAAGACAATATAATAAAGAAAGAAGAAATCAAATGAAAACAAATCCGTCCCCATTAAACGCAAACATACATATAGTTTTTTTTCAGAGGAAAAAAATACCAGTCTTTGATATTCATATGAATCAAAAAGACATATTAAACATAGCATGTGTCTGTCCAGGCTGTCCATATTCTTTCCACCGGCCATATGGAAGTCCATCAACACCAAATACATACATACATCACGACCAACAGAGCAGCATACAATACAACCTGCTGAAACAACATACAAGACTGAATAGCAATCATATAGTTCAATACTAACAGACAATGCAGCCAGCAAAACATACATATAGTTTAAACATACATATAGTTTAACAAACCTATTAATACCAATTAATGACGATGGAAATTACCTAATTACGATTTAAAAAGAAAATAACAGTTAAGAATAAGCAAATACTTTGCTCATTATTTGAGACGGTTTGTTAAAAAATAAACAATGTATCGACAGGTAAAATGCCTCATGACGGGCATATGCCCGTCAAATTCCAACCTTGCAGAGGTTGTGATTCTAGAGAAAGCGTTGAAGGGAGTGGAAGGTGTACATATCACTCAAACAAATAGCAATTAATTATCCTTTCGATACACATTGAGAGAGAATTTCATCACAAAATTTTTACCAAATTTATATTTTGTTAAATATTTTTATAATTATTATTTATAGTGATTATTATAGTTTTGCCTTAATTCAATTTGTAAAATTACAAGTTTTTGCAATTTTAACTAAATTTATATTTTGTTAAGTATTTTTACAATTATTATTTATAGTGATTATTATAGTTTCTCCTTAATTGAATTTGTAAAATTACCAGTTTTTGCAATTTTCACCAAATTTATATTTTGTTAAGTATTTTTATAATTATATGTCTGGGACTTTTCATATTTTCTAGGTTTATGGATGGGGGGAGGGTTATGAGACTCAATGGAGTTTCGTGCTCACTGTTTTCTTATGATGGATAAATGACACTATGTGACTGTTTTATCTTGACAGTTTATTTTTGATGGTTTAAAACTTATTGTAACAGTTTTGAAGGATTCTACTATGTGGACAAAGACTGAGTTAGATGATATATATACTCTTCATAGTCTTTGATGAACTAGGATTACAGGCTGATATTGATGTCTGTACAGTTTTGAAGATCAAGGTTTGTTTACTTTGATGAATGTAAAGTGAAAAAACTACTTTCTGTGTTAACCTACAAGATACAACTTTGGTTGATTGTAGTTTAATTGATTTTGATATTTTATGGATTGGAAAATTTGATTTCTAAATTAATTATTATCTTTTTGTAAAGCATTTTTGTGCTGAAGAGATTGAGGAAATGGACACTGATCAGTAAAATGATAGTGGATCATTTGAGGAATGTAATTTTGATAATAAAGTTACAATTTTTTAGTATAGTTTTTCCTTCATTCAATTTGTAAAATTACAAGATTTTGCCCATTCACGTGAGGGAAAGTTATGGCATTCACCAACATAAAAGGAATCCAATGCCATCTAAGCATTCGATGAATTCTTCAAATACTCCTCACCTCTATAACTAAACTATTAGTTTTGTTAAATGAAGGAAAATTTATTAGTGTGTTTTGTTAAATGAAGGTAAATTTTTAAGTACTATTTATTGGTTGTAGTTTGGGTGGTTGGGAGGAATGAATGTTACCATCTTCACCCACATTCGATTCTTGTAAGTGCAAAGTAAGTTCAAGGCCCAACACTTTACAACATAACATAAAATCATTGAAAGATATGTTGATTTTGAACTTCTCCTCGGATCTCTCTAGTTACTTATACATGACTTTGAGCTTTTCTTATCTTGAAATTGATTGTGTCTTTTTCTTTAATGTCCTTAGATATTTGATGGTTTAAAGTGGTTGAATAAAAGCCTTTAAGAATGTTGTCAATTATAGATTTAAGTGACAAACAATCAACTTCTAAAGTTTGAATTTGTCTCCTTTGTTGCATTAAAATGTCCATAACCTTACTAGCAATAAATTGAATTGCATCTTTTCTCTTTGTCAATGTAAACAAAGTACCTCGAATGGATATTATACATTAAACTAGATAGCTATTATGGGATCTAGCATGAGGGGTAAGCATGATTGGATTGACTCTTAATAATATTTCCTTAATGGGATCCTCGAGATGGAATGGGCTTAATATATATTTGGCCTACAGAGGGGTAACATTCAACTATCCTCGATGGAGTATTTTTTAGTATGGTCCTGGAATATGGATCTATTACTGCAAAACTGGCATATGACTCTTTATACTCAGAGGTTCTTGCGGTAAGCAATTGGTGGTTTGGGACTTGTTGGGACTAGAACACCCCGTTGAAAATTATATTGTTTTATCTAACTTTCCCTAGAGAATAACATCCTAAGGTGGAATGCTTATGTAGGTAGAGGTGGCATTGGACCAGATAGATGTTCACTTTATTGTTGGGAGGCTAAGTCAGTTTGATCACCTTTTTTTATGTTCCTTCACCAAATAAGTTTGGCATCATTTCAAGATTACTTTCCTTGTCGATGTGGGGTGGTTGATGTAACCTTTATCTGTTTGTTTTCATTCCTGGCTCAATCAAGATTCAAAGTGGAGTGAGCTCCCATGCTTTGTTTGTTGGGAACTTTAGAAGGTGGGAAACAAGCTATTTTGAAGGAAAGAAGACAGGGGCACAACTAATTGGGAGCAAAGTTGCGGTTGCTTATCTGGAGTACAATAAAGAACAATCTCCAAGTTTATTGATTACAATGCAATGTCATCTATCCCCATTTCCAGATATTGATTGTCCCAGTGGTTTCTTTGGTGGGGCCTCACACGCTTGGACAAGTTATAGTGGAGATGGTGTTCTTCCTTGGATTGATGGAACCAATTGTTCTTTGGATGTATTCTCCTTTCTTTTGCAAGATTCGTACACATAGAAATCATTTATATATTCGGGGATTTTAGGGTGATCATTGAGAGGACAGTTGAGAATGTTTCTCTGCAGGTATTAACTCTTTCCTCTTGGATGGTATAAATAAAACAGTTAATTAATTCCTTTGGAGTGATTTCTTTCATGCATACTTATCAAGAGCACAACCAAATTGATTGCTAATTTATCCAAAATAGCCCTCTTGTCTCTTGAAGGGCTTATCTTCATTGAAAAATGGGAGAAGGACCTACTTGTAACTTATGGGAGTATTCATAATTTTCATAATTAACTTTTTGTAAGCATTTTGCTTGATATCATCATGCACATATCATATTATCGATTGTATCTTTAGGGTTTTGTTCACATATTTCAAGATCCAATGGCATTGCATTCCCAGCTTTCCCAACAACTTTGGGGCGGTTTGCTTCTTTTTGGTTGAGATGATTCGATAAGTGGCTCTGCCTATCAAAGGCACTTTCTTGTTGTTGTTTTGTGGGTATTAACCATTATTTCATATAGTCTTTATATTTTATATGGTCTAGGTATATGGGTTAGTAATTGGTGTTGTTAGTGGGTGCTTGTGCCTTGTTTCATTGTTCCTTGGAGAGACCTTCCCTTTTCTCTTTAGAGACTATTTGTTGGGTCTCTTGTGCTCCCTATAGAATGTTGTTTTTCCTATGTCTGTTCATTTTTGTGTAGATTTTCTGGTTGGTTGTGGCTCTGTTGTGAGCTTCCTATTTGGTCTTATGAGTTTGTGTTGGTTATTTTCTATCATGGTTTATTGTAATTTTATACTATGTTCACATATACTATTGGTAGGGGAGAGACACCAATACCTGTGCGGGGTCTCTCTCGCCACATCAAAGGCCACAGTGGTGAATTGGTGTTGTATGACACGTGGTGGGAATCTCCTTCCGTGTGTTTGGTACGTGGCTATATAAATTACTTTTTAATCGACATCTTTTTTTAAGGTCAAAACCCTGTTTTGATGGCACCTCTCAACAACCCCCATGTATTCTAATTTGGGCCATGTGCATGGGAATTCTGCTACCCCTGTAGTGTTCTATCGAGGTTCCATTCCTTCTACCTATTGGAGTCTATGTTGGTCATTAGGGTTCCATTCTAGTGAGTCCTCTATGGTGTTCGGTTGTGCGCCCTACTTTATGTGTTGGGCGGACATACATGCTTATCGGTTGCATGGGTTGTGAAATCTGGTATGGCCCTTCTGTTTTCTTGTATCGATTGAGGTTTTCTACCGTTCTATTAGATTCTAGTCTACGATAGGTGGTCATCGACGATTGTATGCCTATGTGTCAGCTTCGGGGTGGCGGTAGTCATCGCAAATGAGGTGTGTTGTGTGAATTTTTTTTCTTCATATTTCGCAGATTTTTTAACTCTTGCCTTAATTTCTTTGCTAACACATTGCTGCAATTTTATGCAAGTGAGCATTGGAGCTGCATTTTATTCATTTTGATGTTTTATGGTCATTCCTTGATGTGGGTTGTGGCTCATTATTTGGCTTGTTTTTTCTTTGCCTCAATGGCAATTTTGGTGTTAGTATGACGATCGTCTGCTTCATGCATACTACAACTCACACTCCCATGGTGGAAATTTTGGTAGGGTTTAATCCTTACTAGCTTATGTTCAGTGTTTATCAACACTACACACCATATAGATGGTTTTATTAATTCTTTTTGGCCCTTCTTCTGTAGTTGTGTGGGTATCTTTAACAATGGGTTTGTTTTCTTGGTTTGTCAGGATGTAATGGCATTGCAATTGGTTGCGTTGCCAGGTTTCAAGGAAAGTCATTGTCTGTTTTTTTTGTGGTAGTGATGTTTTGTGTGCCAACCTTGATGTTTATAGGTGTAAATGTGATTTTAGGGTGGGTTTGCACTAATTTTGGGGGCGTGAATAGTTGCAAGTTAATGGTTTTCTCGGCGTTGGTTATGTCCAACCATCATGGTGGATAATGGATGTCTCATGAATGTAATTAGGACCCTATGTTGGTCTGGAGTTTTGGAGAGACAAGGGTTAATGAAGACCGTGGATGGATATATGGGTATCTTTGATGTATTTCAAACCATGTGTGGTTATTGTATACCAAATTCATCTTGTATGTGTGTGGTTATTGTATACCAAATTCATCTTGTATGCTTCACACCCTTGATCCGAAACTTTGGAGAAATAAGGGTTGTTGTAGATGGTGGATGAAAATGGATTTCTCTTGGTTGTATTTCAAACCATGTGTTGTTATTGCATAATGTTATGGGTATTGTTAATATGCATGATTGTAATTTGGGGCTCTCACTGATATGGTGATGCCTCCACCTATGTTTCTTTTAAGGTAACATTACAAACATGAATTAAATTATTACATTTATAGTAATTAGACTATATTTATGAGGTATTTTTTTAAAGGTTGGCTCTGGAGCGCTTTCGTAGATGATTTTTTGTTTTTACTACAAATGTGAATTGGCTTGTAGCTTTAGTTTGTTACATTTTCGTATGCATATGCAGACATTACATTGTAACTGTGCTTGTTGAAAATTATGTGCTTTTTTCATGGTATGGCTTCCGGTGTGGATGGCTGTGAATATGAATGTGTAATAGAAAAATCGCATTTTATTGTAATTATGATTATTGTTACCTATATTATTACTATTGTCTGGATTCATTTGGTCATTAAGAGGACATTAGGATGGAGATGAGCAATCATAAATAAAACCTTCTCATGTAAGAGTGGATGGGAGAGAGTGGCATTGTTTCTTAGAGACAACGAACGTAAGAGTTTTTATTGTGAAAATTGAAATAGAATCTAATTTGTGAATGATTTCCATGGACTTTGTGGATGAATATGCATAGCTTTCACCATTGGTAGTTGAATTGTGATTTATTACATTGCTGGTTATTGTAGGTTGGTTTATTATTGTATCCTACATGCCTTTGGTTATTATGATTAAATATCCATATAATGAAAGATAAACAATCATTCATAAAAGCTTCTCTTGTGTAAAAGCTACTCATGTTTATGGTTTATGTGGAAACAAAACCTGATTAACATGTTTCCTATGAGAGGGTTCCTCTTATGCATCTCTTTTTACATGATTTTATCCATCTAGATGACTATGATTAACATGATATTGCATGGTTTAAACCGAGTTATGTGAATGCCCCAGTGCATTTGGGTACTTTTCACAAGTGATATGGTGGATTGCTGGAGAATAATGCTCCATTTTTTTATACAATTGCTATGAGATAGGAATAAATTGTGTATGTGGATAACTTTATTATTGAAAGAGGATACATGTGTTGTCAGTTGTATCTTGTTCAGATAGACAACCAGTTTGTTAGTGTAGTGATCATAGTCTTATAGCCAAACTCTACTAATGTGTTTGTGTATATAGTCTACCATTAAGGCTTCTAGCTATTAGATGCTGTGCATCTAAACAAATCTATAGGTGTGGATGACAAAGAGTGGCATTGAGTGTACGTTTCTTTCACTATTGGTAGTTGATTGGTGATTTATTATGGTGTTGGTTATTGTACTCTGGATTATTATTCTAGACTATATGTCTTTGGCCATTATGATTAAAGATTCATATAGTGGAAAATAAACAATCATAACTACTAAAGAATCTCATGTACAAAACGAAAACTGTAGTTTATATTAATAGTAATGTAATACAATACCTCAAGTTGTAGTAGATGTCGACCTAGGAACTGTAGTATGTTTCAAAACCATGCCCTAGATTTTAGTTTGTGTCAATCCCTCATCATGGTTGAATGAAGTTGTTAGCCGAAAATACACACCTCTTGCGGACAAGAGCTGGTTGCCTAGTCTGAATGGTTTGGATCTACAACAAAACACAAGCACAGAATGCTAGACTCTCCCTAGATCTAGTTAATCACTTGAATGGAATGCCATGTTGCTTCTCTAAAAGGTTTTGCCCACTATCCTCGCAGAATAACCTGTAAAAGATGGAAGACAACAAAGAAAACATGATAGCATACAATATAATCAACTAGATCTATGCTTGTGACCAAGGAAATAAGCAATATAAACACATGAAACAGTAAATATGGGAAAGAAAAGACATTCTTTATTAATGAATGATTGGAGAGACTGCAACATTCATGCCTTGGTGTTGAGAGTTCCTTCCAATGGCTCCTTACCTCTAACTACACCTTGCCTCCAAAGAATTAAGAATGATTTTGACAGAGTTTGGATATGGAACACAATTATTCCTCCCCTGACCCATGGGGGATGAGCTAGTATTTAAAGGCATGGGAGGATAAGTATGGTTGAGGATCTCATGGGTGAGGTGGATATTAGATCCTAAAAGGGAGGATCTTGAGCTCCAGCTGGTCCTAAATCATAGGGATGAGGCTCCACATAGGAAAGCTTCGAGAATCCTCTCAAAACTTCTCTTTTTGCTTTCAAAACTCTAGCACTACTTTTCCAAAGAAGAAAACAAGTGGTAATAAGGGGGCACCACCTTTGTCAGTAAGGGAAAGAGTGGTGGCACCTCTCTTCTCTCATGTATCAAGAGCGGTGCTGTCTCTTTTCTTCTTGGGTAACGCTTTTGATCAATGGGGAAAGAGTGTTACTAGCTCAAAAGAGGGAAAATTGCAAGGAGTTGATTTATTCCTTCATTTCTCTAGGGAAACTTTGAGGGATTGGAGCAGTCAAGGGGATACCTATCTCATAACATGAGGGTGACGATATTTCGGTATTACAGAGATGCCCCCCAAAGTATAATGGCTAGAGGGAAACAATAGGCAATATACTTTGAAAGAACAAGGTATAGTGTCGAGGAAAAGGTCCAAAGGTCAGAACTTCTCAAACATCACCAACTGTCTATAGCACATTTTGATACATGTCCCAAATGACTCACAACATGGCTGCAGACCAATACAACACAAATCCATGTGAGATACAAAAAACTCATGGCTACTAAAATACAACGTAGATCCATGCAAAGAAGACTCAAATTTGGACATAGCTACCAGACATACAATGTAGATCTATGTCATACAGATGCAAATCTGAGCACAACCATGAACATACAAATGTGGATCCATGCTAGGACTCATACAAAACTCCATCGCAATGTGGGGAAAGCAATGAACACTTAACAAATACCCAAGGTCTTAGTCTCATCTTCCACAAAGTACGATTCTATCCATGTGATTACAATGATCTGAAGTCGAACATGGTAGAAACCACTTGATTACCGGTTAATGATGTGAACCGTCAACAAGTGCGAGGGAGATCACCATTAATGTTAATGATTCCCAAGGTACCCTAGTACAATCTACTAAGTGTGAATAGATGATTTGATGTCGAACACTCAGTTGAATCTTTCAATCAAACTTTCAATGATGTGAACCTTTGTCGAAAGCGAGAGAATCTGTCATTAAGGCATACAAATCTCAAGGTACTAAGTTTTTTGTTTCCAAGACTATTTCCCAGATGATGAGCTAATGTTGATGGGAATAGTCTTATCGAAGGAGGGCCATGATGAGTCCCACATCGATGACACGAAACTTGGAACATAGTTCTAGAATGATGTGAATAAGGTAACCATAGGACTAACTCAAAAGTACTGACACAGAGGTTGTTTTGACCGTAGGGGTAAAACCTCTTCAACTTCCCTTTGAACATCGGGGGGCACGACAAAAGACTTGGCAGCATGACTAGACCAGACAAGCACACCGTGTGAAAATGGACAATGCATTCTTTTGAAAGACTCAAAGGAGTGGCATGACTCATGAAAGTGGATCATCACAGAGATCAGTTAAATACCCAATTGACTGAAATGATATGTAAACAAGTGCCATGTTCAAAGGTAACGACAAACAACTGCCATTATTGCAAAATCTTTTCCCTTTCCCTTAATTTCCCCATCATGATTGATGAGTGCCTCTTTTCATTTTTACGAGTTCAAAAAGGGTAACAAACACTCGTTATAGCTCGTCCAAAGACAAGTCCAAACTCACATGTTTTACGAACCTGAGAGAGGAGGGGTTCATTCCCAAAAAAGGGCCTCTCAATGTTTAGTTTAACGAGTCCAATGAAAGAAAACTTGGTATCGTTCATGTTTAGAGAGTCTGAACGACCACAGAAGAAGACTCCAAAGGGTCCTTTTTCGTATGATTTAGTCTCTAAGGCCTGAAAAAGTATAAAATCATACCGTAGAGAACTCTTCTAGTCATGATTGGCTGGAGTGTTCCTTTTTCGTAAATAGTCTATCCGAACCGAAAAAGAGATAACCTACCGTCGGAGAGACGACTCTTCAAATGCTTTTACGAATATGAAGAAGACAAGTACTCGACAATCTTTTCACATTTTAAGAGTTCGAAAAGAGTTTAAAGAAGACTCTATTAACCTTTTTCATGTTTGAATCCAGAGCATGAAAAAGTAACAAACTAAGCTCAAACCACTTTTCATGTTTTAACTAGAGCATGAAAAATGCAAAGTAAGCTCAACACCATCTTATTTTTTTAACGAGCTCGAAGATCAGTTGAAAGAATGCTCAGGGATTGGTTTCATTTTTACACAAGCTTGAAACCAATGGGTAAACTATGCTTGAAACATCCCATTAACATGATATACAGAGGTTGGAATCTTTCCCCCAGCATGATTGCTAGCGAAGCCTACCCCTAACATGGTTGCTAGGGGCTCAACATGCCCCCCAAGATTCGTTTCGTCTGATAATTCTTCTTCCATACCCAACCTAAAAACCTGGTTACTAATGTGAAAATGTTCACCAAGGGGGTAGGAAGAACGAGAATCGGGCAGGTGAAAATAAGGCTCAAGTTATAACACTAAAGGGAAGACTCGAATCAAGGGAAGGGGATCTGTTTCATTTTTATGCAAGCTTGAAATAGAAGGTAACTATGCTTGGAACATGGTTTCATTTTTATGCAAGCTTGAAACCAAAAGGTAAACTATGCTTAAGGAGATCCATTTCATTTTTAACGAGCTTGACATAGAATGGGAACTTTGCTCACCACATGGTTTCATTTTTATGCAAGATTGAAACCAAAAGGTAAACTATGCTCTCAAACCTGCTCCTACCAAACATGATATCCAGAGGTTGGTAGGTTGCCCCCATTTCATAAAAGCTACCAGCTTAGCTCCATTATGATGTCCATAGACTAGAGCCATGCCCCCCATTTTACCTATGATGGGAAGAATCTAACTAGAAGAAGGGGAAGGAACCCTAAGAACATGTGGCACAATGGTCACAAGAATCTAACATTCAAGGCAGTCTGATTACTAGGAGTAATGTGATGGTCAGGTGTAACAAAGGAAAGCCAATCAATGGTCACAATCTTCCCATCATGGGGAAAATGCATATCTCTAAAGAGTGTGGACACAACAACCTGCATGGAATAAACATAATCACATCCAAGGAGCAAATTGAAATCTAAAGGACCTTGGACCACCATAACATCAATACAGACAGTTTTCCCTCCTAATGTAATAGGCAAGTAAGGAAGGGTCCCTAAAGGTACAGTAGGTCTTCGATTAAAAGCCAGTATTTGATCGGTGGATGGTAAAAGCTGAGAAAAGTCTAAAGCTTGCCAAGCAGTTGAGGATAGAATACTAACAGAAGCCCCTTCGTCAACAATAGTGCGAAGAATCCGCCTAGCAGTAACATTCACAACAATCTGGAAAGGAACACTTGAATGAAGATGAGACTCTGTTAGGTTACTCCAGTCAAAGGAAATAACCTCACTACTCATAGAGGGTTCTGTCGAAACAGACAAAATTTTCTCTTGTCGAGAACAATCACAATGAAGGATAAAAAATTCAACAGGTTTCGGTTCATTCTCTACTGGAAGAGAAGAACGAGATGAAGATTTGGTCAATGAGACTACTTCAGTCTTAACACTCTCTGATGAAAGATTTGGATCGGGTGGAGATGACGTCGACTCAACCACTTCAATCTTCAATCTTCAAAAGAAGAGTGTGATCAACTAAGTATGGACTTGGATCGACCACTTTATCAACCAATGGGGGTTCAAGAGACAACTTATGATAACCTGTTGGAAGCCATTGACAAGAAACAAAAATATCTTCCAACAACTTAGAAGCTTCATCCATGAGAGGAAAAAGATAAGTAAAGTGCATGTCCTTACAAAGCAAGCAAGGATTTCTGACTTTACCCTTCCGACTCTTAACCATAGAGTCATTGGTTGAGGGGGGATCATCAGTATGATGACCAGACGCTGATGACATATCTTTTCGGGAAACCTTAGACCACTCTCATAAAACTAGGGACAGACCATGACAATCTTTCAGAAGGTGATCACCCTTGCAAAGCCTACAAGGGAATTTGGGTTTACGTGGTCTTTGGGTGTGCAGATCAACACTATCCACACTGGGAGGAGTGATTGGTTGAGACTTGGTTGTTTGTTTGTTTTTATTCTTCTTAATATTCCTTTTCTTCTTCTTCTTATCCACCTAACTACTAGTACTACAACTTTCAACATGGGAAGAGGTAGAAATTATTAATTCTTACACATGATTTAGGAACTAGGAATCAAAATCATCAAAGAATAATTAACAAATACTCATGAATTGGAAATTATCGGAACCAGAATTGGTTTCCTCTCTGTATATTTAATAAACAATAAAGGGTTACAATACCAATGCTGAGCAATGGATTAACTCCATGAAGAATTCAAATACCTAAGGAGACAATTCGAATTCAGTGAGTGAGTCTAGCTTAACTGACTCTCAACCATGCAATCTCACTCAGTTAACCACTTGACCAAAACCCTAATCGACTCACCAAACCCTAACTGAAGTCGGAGTGCAATAAATGACTGAATCTCAACTGAAGGAGATCAAACACATGTCATAGCAATCCAATCATCAAGTGTTAGTGCTCCATGACTCCAATGAACCTCGATGAGGTTAGATGAAGTTGAACTGACCATCAGAAGTTGGTGGAGGTGCCTTGTTGACTCCAGTTCATTAAATAATAATAAATAATCATTAAATAATATATTTAATGAATGGAGGCGCCTTAACTGACTGTAACTGACTGGTTGAACTGATTGTAACCACCAGTTAGCAATTAGGTGCATTAATATCACTCAAATCACCCCCGGAGTGCTCCAGTTAGCCTCCTTGACTGTAGGAGAAGGCTAAGTTAGCCTCCTTGACTGTAGGTAGGCGTGGGTGTGACTGGATGATGGAAATTAATGCTCCATTGATGTCAATTAAACTTAGGATAGTGGTTTAAATAGGCCAATTTGACTAAAAGAGTGTGTATGATGGTAAATGTCTCCAACAGAAATGAGAGAAGACACATCTGGTGAAGAAGGAGAGGGATCAACATGAGGTTGATGCTCTTACGATGAAGGATTAGGATCAAAAGCAACTGGTGTACATGGGATAACTAGACTAGAGAATAACCAAATAGGTAATCCAATAGTCAATCCAGGAAGGCTTAACATAGCCATGGGAGGAGGACCAACATCCCCATATGGAGGGAACACAAAAGACATGCTTGGTAAAGGAGTCTCTTGGTTGGTAGTCCTAGAAGGTGAAGCCATAACTATGTAACAAAAATATCTCTCTCTTGTAAAAAATCCTAACTGTACATATAACAAGTGCTACTCAAACTAAAAGCAACAAGCAAACATGTGAAAGGAGTGGATAAGAGTCAGGAACCTCACAGGATAGGCCAAAAGGATAACTCAGATGGACAGGGTATCCTAGTGGGGTCTCCTGATATACACAAAGTACGTGGGAGCTCAAATCGGTAGTAGTGCTGTCTAATGCACAACCATTCACAAGGGGCATTCCTATATACAATCGATTACGTGAAGTACCTTTCCATATACCTCAAGGGTACGTGAAAGGCCGTTCGATATACTGATGGTACGTGGAATAACCGCGCGAGTCTCGGGTTGTAGTACGAACAAATAACGATAGCTCCTACATTTAATGACGCCCGAACACATCTCTAACCTATCACACAAATTGCTAAAAATTTTAAACCTAAGCTAGCGCTTAATTTTATCTTGTGCGTTTAGGTGGAACCATGGAGTGAAAACTTGAAATTAAAGAACATGCACACTAATCTATATGATAATGCAATTTTTCCTCTTCAATGAAATTCTACCTAAGAGAGGGAGAGAGATGTTCAATTTATTTGAAACATAGAGTAAATCCCATACAACAATGAAACAAATTGCTTATATGATCCGTTCCTAACTGAAACAAACAAAAGCTTCTCTTTTGAACTAAAAAAAAATTGAGACCTCTAATGAAAAGCAAGAAAGGATTGCTACAACTTTATACAAAAGTGTTCAAATTTTTCAACTAAAGTGCGAATCAACTAATCACCAAATCATACAATAACTTTCATATGCACTTTTCCACAACTTTATGAAAAAAGGAAAAAACATACAAAAACCATGTATAACAAATGAAGAAAAACCAAAATGAATCTTTTCTTACTCTATTAAAGAAGACAGAAATCAAAGATCTAACAAAACCAAGTTATATTCAAAGCCAACTATGAGGCTTTAAAAGACCAACATCAATCAAAATTCTTGAGAATAACTATGGATTCATACACGCTCAAGAGGGGTCCAAGGGGGCAAAAAAAAATTTGCCTCGGTTTTTTTTTACTTTTTTTTATATTTTTGATTGAGTTTTCTATTCAAAAATGAATTGCAGAATTTAGAAAACAACTATAACAATCTAAAGCATGCATCTCAGATACCAGAAGAAGCATTTAAGAATCAAATACCAAATAGGGCTAAGAAGAATACCTGGCACCGCTTCTACAAGATTTGAACAGGGCGTTACCAACTTGAGCACTACTTCTTGCACATAGGAACAGAGTGGTGGTGCCGCTTACTGCAAGTTTACACCAGGGCGTTGCTAGGTCCAGCACCACTTCTTGTACACAGAGAAAGTGCGGTGGCACCGCTTCTTTACCACAGAGGAAGAGCAGTGACAGCTACAGAACCACACTTATAACACAGCTCAAGAGCAGTGCCCAAGATGACGATTTGAAAAATAAAAAAGCAACAGAAAAGGAAGTTACAGACTGAAGAAAGAACCCAAACAGTCACCAAAAAACCCAGTGAACCAAAAATATGAAGATCCAAAGGCAGACAGAGGCAAAACAATTAGATTCAAAGCATATCTATAGATCTATGCATGGAAAAGTAGATCTAGAATTCAAAATGAAGGTGGAGGTTTCAACTTGCCAATGATCTAGAATTCGAAGTCGATCCCCAGCAGAGTCGCCACATTTGTTAGCCGAAAATACACACCTCCTGCAGACAAGAGCTGGTTCCCTAGTCTGAACGGTTCAAATCTAGAACAAAACACAGACACAAAATGCTATACTCTCCCTAGATCTAGTTAATCACTTGAATGGAATGCCATGATGCTTCTCTAAAAGGTTTTCCTCACTATCCTCGCAGAATAACCTGTAAAAGATGGAAGACAACAAAGAAAACATGATAGCATACAATATAATCAACTAGATCTATGCTTGTGACCAACGAATCAAGCAATATAAACACATGAAACAGTAAATATGGGAAAGAAAAGACACTCTTTATTAATGAATGATTGGAGAGATTACAACATTCACGCCTTGGTGTCGAGAGTTCCTTCCAATGGCTCCTTGCCTCTAACTACACCTTGCCTCCAAAGAATCAAGAATGATTTTGATAAAGTTTGGGTATGGAACACAATTCTTCCTCCCCTGACATATGGGGGATGAGCTAGTATTTAAAGGCATGGGAGGATAAGTATGGTTGAGGATCTCATGGGTGAGGTAGAGATTAGATCCTAAAAGGGAGGATCTCGAGCTCCAGCTAGTCCTAAATCATAGGGATGAGGCTCCACATAGGCAAGCTTCGAGAATCCTCTCGAAGCTTCTCTTTTTGCTTTCAAAACTCTAGCACCGCTTTTCCAAAGAAGCAAACAGGCGGTGATAATGGGGCACCACCTTTGTTAGTAAGGGAAAGAGCGGTGGCACCTCTCTTCTCTCATGTATCAGGAGCAGTGCTGGCTCTTTGCTTCTTGGGTAACGCTTTTGATCAATGGGGAAAGAGTGTTACGTGCTCAAAAGAGGGAAAAATTGCAAGGGGTTGATTTATTCCTTCATTTCTCTAGGGAAACTCTGAGGGATTAGAGCAGTCAAGGGGATACCTATCTCATAACATGAGGGTGACAAGATTTTAGTATAATAGAAGATGCACAAAAAATTATTTCCTTCAGAACAAAATACACCATGGATTTGGTTAGGATCTAGGTCATATATACTATTCTTCATTATTTTAGGTACCTTCACCGTGATTTCTTGTCAATTTTCCTGTTTGATCCAGGTAGGGTTACCTTTTCGAGCATGTTTGATCGAGAAGGGTGGGGTTGGTGGAAATGGATTAAGTCCAATTTACATATTGGAACTAAGGATGGGCTGAAATGCCATATGATTGAATTGTGCTTGACATCCCTGGAACAATTGAAGGTGTTGGATAGGAAAACAAATATTGGGCCCCTGTACTGGTAGGAAAAGGGGGGGATGTATGCATGCCTGATTATATTGGGGTATCTAAATGTTAATGATATCTTGGTAGAACCATGCACTGTTTGGAAATTGTTCTAATAATCCTACCGCCATGTTCATTTCCTCAGTTGTTCTTGTATTATTGGCCATCACATTCCTTTCCTTGGTCACTCTTGCAGAATTTTTGTTCATTTGTTAAGTCTTTCTTGCATCCTTTTCCTTCCCTTCCAACTGTTACTGATGCTCTTTTTCTTATTGATTTTCCTCTCTTGCAATCCTTTCCTGTGCTCTATGTTTAGTTTCATTCATCCTTACTTCCTTCTTTTCCTTTGAGAGATATTTCTTCCTTTGTTTTAACTCCTGCAAAGCATGTTTCTTTTGTTCCCATTCAACCAAATGACTTAGTTTGTTATCTAAAGTGAGTAGTTGTAAACTCTGGACCAAACAAAGAACGTACGCCTTTCCTTTTATTCCTTGTGTTGACATTCTCTCCACTGGAAACTTTAATAATTGGCCAAGTCTTGGTGTGTTCCGTGATAGTGGTTGAGGATCAACTAGGATAGGTTCTTCTACTGCAATATTTTCTTCGATTGCATCCACATTGTTTATGTAAGGTTATTATATCGAACCACCATTAACATAAAAATGGACAATCTCATCTGGGATGGGTGTTGGCTGCAAAGGCATGTTCATGATTTCATCGTTGGTGGAACTACCAATTTGTCTGTTTAGGTTCATCACGCCCTCTACCATCCGTTATGGTCAAGATACTTGCATTGGAAATGTCAATGTGTCGTTGTTGCTACCTATATTATGACATCCATCTACCACATTGGTATGTTTTATCCACATGTGTGTCAACTAGAATACCTAGCCCCATGTTAGCTTTCACTGCTTCGTCGTCGAATTATGTAGCATTGACCTGTTCATCATCACCATTATGTCCAAATCCTTGGCGGTTTCCTTGAGATAGGGACAAGATGTTGTCGACAACATTTGCATCTTGCTGGCCATCCGCGTGTTATTTGACATCTGCAGGCTCTTTGCCAGCCACATCTTCTTTTCCATGCACATCAAATTCCCTGTTGCAATCAGTGTCTTGCATAAGAGCATCGTAATTCAATGGCCAGATACCTATTCTCGTAAATCCAACCTTGACATTCAAGGGCGTGACATAACTTTTGAAATCCTTTCTTGCAAGCTTGAATAAATCAAACAAATTTACCTCTTTCCCTTGGTTCTTTGCCATCCATGTTGCTCATTCTAACCTAAAAAAAGACTTGAAAGGCCCAAACACACTCACATCTAGGGGCTACAACCTGTGAGTAGTATGATTAGGAAGTGTTAACAAGTTGATGCTCAACTTGTTTTCCTCCTTGATTATTTGCACAATAATATGGCTACCATGGCCATCCAAAACTAGTAGGTGTCCATTTTTAGGGTAGACGCTTGATACAGATGATGCAAAGTGACAAAGCCAATTCATGAAAAGTTCTTTGATCATCCATGCATGCCCCAGTTTCATAGTTTTGGATTGAGTTTTACAACCTAGTTTTACCCTTAAACAAATAAAATCACAAGATTGAAAAGCCATTCACACAACATAGAATGGTTATCCACTCCCTGCTCTTGGGCAGAATCTTTGGCACATTTTGACTCCCTCTCTTAGCAATTACTTTCATGCCACAATCCCTCCCCGCTTGTAATTCAGTCTCGTTGCAGTTGTAAATATGGTATGAAGTGTAAGAGTGTTTATCATTTGTACTTGAAAGAGTGTTGTAGAACCTTAACAAAAATGTAGGGTATATATTTAACGCCCTATATTATTTGTAATACTAGCTCTGGATGCCTTTTTTTGAAACCATCCGACCATGATTTACCTGGAAACTCATCTCTAAATGGGTTCGGCCTCCCTTGATAGAATTGAGAAGTAGTTGATTTTAGCTGTATCAACTCTAGCCCATGTCCCAATTCGACCATTTCCTTATACCACACCACCTCCTCCTCCTCCTCCTGTTCAGTCATGACTGTAAGAGGATCTCTCTGCTTGGTATGAGTCAGGCCATTTATACAGTAGTGGATTGATGTGAGTGCAATCCCATATATTTTTGCAGCTGCTCTAACTAAATATCCCTGGAATTCAATGTCATCAATTGCAGCCATCATGTCTTCTTTTGTCCATCCTCTAATAACATCGATTCTCTTTGTTGAGTTACCCCCTTGCACTGTAGAAGTTGGTGGCAATGTGGGTGATCATGGATGTGTAGTCGATGGCAACATCACACCATCTACCACTTCTACAAGACCATTCTCAAAATTTATTGGAGTAATGTTGTCATTCAAATCATGGGCGTTGTCCTCATTCGATGATGTTATTCTTATCTTGGCACCCCAAGTACCCCGCTTCCTCACGCCCCTTGTATGCAGTGCAATAGTGACCCTTTCCATGGTTACAAGAGCATGTAGAGTCCATATATGTAAAATTTAATGTGGTCTATTTTTACAATGGTTAACCTGTGAGTATTATAAGCTAAACCAACTTTGTTCTATCAACCTATACCATCAACTTAGTACACGGTATTAAGTTGTAACACTACTTAGTGTGGATCTTTAAAGACAATGTTTTGTGGAATGAATTTAAAATGTAGCCAATACTAAATTTAGAAAGTTGCATTCTACTTGATGCATTTGAGGTTAAATAACAACAATGCAATGTTTGAATTGTTAATGAAGTAGCAAAACATCAATCTTTAACACTACTAAGTGTGGATCTTTATAGGTAACCATGTTTTGTGAATTTGATTTATAATGTATATTTACCAAAATGTGAAAGCTATTGTCACGTCCCCACCCCTCTACTCGGTGGACAAGACATGACTAACATAGCTATTAGCTATCATCCACAGGAAACTAAGCCCCATGAACATATATAATGAAAATATAGTGAAATAAAACATACGCAGATGCATAATTATCATGTCTAATTCATCAAACAATAGAAGCAAATACACGTCATTCACATTCACAGTGTTTCACATGTTCATCATTTTCATTAAGCAACAATTACAATTGCAAATATGATATAGAGAATAATACTTATCTTAACCAAAGCATATCCCGCAACTAGATACGTCACTGAAATATTCCACCCAACCATAGGCCAGTGTGCTCATCAATCTCTCAGCAACACTGCCACCCCCGAGCAGGGCATGATTTCCACAAGGAATAAGGGGAACACTAGCAGGCTCACACGTAGCCAAGGTTACACAGAACTTAGCCAAGCCAACACAGTTGGGTTTATTAGGCTATACAGGAGCTAGAAAGGTTCACTTCTAAGCTAGTGAGCTCAATCCAATAGCTATGGACACCTGCACCAGAATTAGCCTGAATTCTAAAACATCCACACACCCAACACAAGGAAACATCCCCTTCTCTGCTATACATTCCCTTGGGCTATGCCTTCCCTTCTAGTGTTATTCAGGGGCTATAAACAAGAAATCCAACCCTCTAGCTCTGTCTGTGAGGCTCCTACACACTAGGTTTATCAAGCAGACTCAGACCCATTCCCACTCCCAAAACAATCCAAAGACCAAACAACTAGGTGCACACAACAATCTTGGTTCTGGGATTGAAGGGAAACACACCAAAGAGGCCAAATCAGGTATGGCAATCGGACAACACGACTCAGGCTATGATAGTCGATCTCCAGAGTCTTTTATGGCCCTAACGTGGCCAAAACGACTCAGCAGCACCCCAAATTCATGGGGAAGATAGAAATGACCTCCCAGCCTGTGTGCAGTGAAGGAAACAGCCCCAACCGTGAAGGAATTCACCACACAGACCCAAATCGTGAAAGGAAAAACACAGAACGCCAATATCTTCCTGAGGCCAAGCTTTCTCCTTCTCGAGGAAGACAAACAACTGCGTGAGAGTGGAATGAGGTTCCCCCCTGCCCACATGAGGAAATGAATGGGATCTGCCTCTTTGGGCATGTGCTTCGTCAAAGTACTCACAGTCCTACCAATCACTGATGGCTTCCCATGCATACGTCCCTTAAGGCAATAACTGCCCCGACCAATCTCATGGGGAATTAACTCGGTTGGTGAATAAGACAAGGGAAGGTAGTTGGGTAGATTTGGTGGGTTCTCTTTTTGGCACATGGCTTTTTCCCAATGGCCCCCAAAGGTTAAACATCCCCCCCGCCTTATCCTTAGGAATCATGCCCCCATCTCTTTTAGTGTTGCATTGACATAGCTGGTTGTGGGTATTTTAATTAAATTGCATATGTACATGGTGTCCATAATTATAATGTGCCTCGCTGGCACAAAATACCATCGGCATTGATTTTAATCGCCGAAACATAAAACGATAAATCAATGGTGGGCCTTTTTCCTTTAGCTTCACACCACAATTAATTGCAATATATACATCATATACATTTAATGCAAACGGGGTCAAAACCGGTGTGTTACAACTATAGTCCATTCAATGCATAACAGATTAAAAATAATTCCATGCAGTGTTTGAATTGGTTATGATGTAAGTATATAATCAGGTTGTGACTCTACTTAGTGTCGATATTTATACGCAACAAATGTTTTGGAAATTGGATTTATAATGTATTTTTACACAAATAAAAAAGATGCAGATTAATTGAATGGATATAGGAATTATCTCAAAGTTGAATGGATACATGTTAATTGAATGGATACAAAATGAGAAAGTTGTAGGTTAATAATTGAACCATTGTGCACATGCTGATGGGTTGTTGATAGTGATGATGAACTGTTTACAGATTGTTGATGCAATGCTTGAGTCTTGTTGACAGTGTTGATGAATAGTTCACTGAATCCTTATAGCGTTGATGCACAACTTAAATCCAAGGAATGCAAACATAATCAATTTTATGCAAAGAGGATGATTTATATATTTTTTAGTCGAATTGATTGCTTCTAGGAACTCACATGGATTGCAAAAATTATTATGGGAATGGGTGTCTAGGATTGATTTGGCTTGATCCAATGGCTGGAAATTTGTATTTGCATGATCCATGTGCTTTGTTGTGTGTTTAATTGATGGTTTGATTGAGTGGGTAGTGTTAGGAATCCATATTAGCCGATCAATGTGCTTTCATAGAGTTTAATGGATGATTTGATTTTATGGGCATAACCGGTAGCTCGATTAATGGATGTTTTGGTGTTAGTGGGCATATCTAGGAATTCGTATTAGGTGATCGATTTTATTTTAGTGAGTTTTGTGATTCGATTGGATTTTTTTTCCAGTGGGTGGGTGTCATTTAATGCATTTCGATGTGTATATTGTTGTTGGCATATGGACCAAAAGCACATGGTAATGGGTGATGGACCACTATGTTTTATTGTTTGAATGCTCCGATCAAAGATAATTCATGGGGGCTAATGTGATGGCAAGAATGTACTCAGGAGAATGAGTAGGATAGAATTCTTAATTATTAGATTTGGTATTTATGACACCATAAGGGTCGGTTCTCAATTGGACATAATGAATTGTAGAGTTGGTATTACAAAGATTGCATATTAACAATTGTTGCTCTAGTAAAAAAAATATCTTTATTTAAAACTTAATATGACATATATTTATAACTTAATATAACTGTTTAATTCTCTCTAACTTAAATGTAAATTTTCAATTTATGAATGATTGATATGACCAAAACCATAACCACTCATGGTTAGCCATAGAGGTCTCCTGTAGAGTAATTTTCTTTTAAAAAAACAAAAATACCTCACATTACGCTCAACGATCATCTTGAATAATTCCTTTAAGATGCTGATTGATCATGATACATTTACCAATAATTCATGCTGCACTATTCTTTTTCCTTTCCGTATTCCTTTACTTTTGTATTTACCAATAAATCTGTAATATTTTTATGTTTTCCGGATTCCCTTACTTTTGTATTTATCAATAAAGCTGTAATATTTTCTGTTTGTCCGTATGAAAAAAATCATTTTCAACAATTCCTTTCTCTTTTGCTTTTTCAATAAAGCTGAGAGTTCAGAATACATTCACAAATAAAGTTAGTGGTAGTCAATAAATCAAACCAAAAACAAAAGAAAAGGTGTACGAAAAATTAAATAAAAAACAAAAAGGGAAGGACTTATAGATAGACAATTTATTGACGGCCTAGCGTGTTGGATTACACCAGGCAAGTTTGGTGGCAACTTACCTGGAAGACCTGAATATTTGCTCCCTCGCGCAGGCCCATAATTCTCTGTCTTCGAAATGCTATTGGTATACTGCAGAAGATTTGGATCTTGGTCGATCTTACTCTACTATCTGGAATAATTTCATTGATAGTCTTATTGGTGCAGGTATTCGACTCTCTAACAGTTCAGACGATCTTGTTTGGACCTATAAAAAGAATGATGGTCCTATCACAGCTAAGGCGGTTTATGATTGTATTGTTTTTTCTCACTCTCCACTGGCTCCTGGTCTTGCAGAGCCCTCTCTTTGGAACATAATCCTTCCCATCAAAATATCATGCTTTATTTGGCTCACTATTCGGAATAAGATCCTCTCCTGGGAGAATCTCCAGAAAAGGGGCTTTCATGGCCCTGGGATTTGTGTTCTTTGTTGCGCGGATGAAGAGATTGTTGAGCATTTATTTAATAATTGTTGTGTTTGGAGGATGGTTGCTATACATGTTTGTGATATCTTAAACATCCCAGCCTTTGCTCCCTCTGCTTCGATTGGGGAGATGATCATAATATGGATTGAAAACATGCCTAAGAACTCACCCTATTTCTCGCTCCCTTTCCATATGATGTGGATCTTTTGGAAATCATGCAACCGGGCCTTATTTGAGGGGGAAAAAAGGAATTCTTTCAGCCTGATTAAGCAAATCATCAGTACTGTAAAAGCTCACCCTTCGCTGATTACATCAAGGAAAGTCTGAAGAAGATTATTGGGATGTGCTCCCTGCATGATTTTTCCCTGTGGCTTTATGGATGGAGCCTCTAAATGTATGACTGCTGGTGTGGGATATTGTATTTTCATTAATGAGACACATCACCTGGAATTTTCGCTGGGGGTCGGATATGGCACTAACACAAAAGCGGAATTGCTCAGCTTATGGGCTCTTCTCCATTCATCCCAAATGATGGGGATCCCTCTTGCCCATGTATTTGGTGATTCATCAGTTATCATCAACTGGTAGAAAGGATCGACTGTGCTCTCCCCACCAGACCTCAGGCACTGGTTTAGGGAGACAAAAAAGCTCATTGGCAGCTTTATGGACTTGTCTTTCTCCCACATCTATCGAGAGCACAATAGGTTGGCGGACCATCTATCTAAAGAAGTGCTCTCTTACCCTCAGGGTAAAGGTTTCTTTAAGGAGGTTTTTGAGAACCATTTGGTTACTCAAGATTCATTTCAGCTTTTTTGATTTTGATTGAGGGATGTTTTTTTCCTTCATAGATTGATGCGTAGAGCGTCCTCTTTTGGACAGCTGTTTTAGCCCCTGTTGGCACACGATAGATGTGGATGTGAGGACAGTCTCTCTTTATGACGAGATAGTATTCTGATGGGAACATCCATTTGCTGTTACGCCTTCCCCCCTGGCGATTACCCTCTGGGTTGATGTGGCTTTTTTCTGGTTTGTAGTGCTTGTTGGAACCCAATTATTGGGTGATTGTTATGATGTCCTTTGATTCTTAATGTGAATATCAAGGCAGGCTTTTTTCTTCCTGAAAAAAAAGTTTGGTGGCAACTTGTTTTGTTGTTGAAAATAGATTTTTAGTGTTAAAATTATAATTTTTATTGAAAAGTAGATTTAAATTTTTTTATTACCTTTAGATGTATAAATAAGTTCATATGAGTTAAGTTCAACTTCATTTTACACATTGATTCAAGGGAAGTGAACGATCAATTATTATTTTTATTATCTTCATCATAATATTACTTATAAAGTGTAAAATGAAAAATCGAAAACAAATTATTTGTGGTCTGCGTTTTGGACGTGCTAGGCATGCCTTCCACTCCTCTGATGGAAAGAGATGTTTTCTTTTCTCCTAGGCTGTAAGGATCTTTGTGCACTGTGTTTGATCTTGCTGGGCAATTTTTTTTATCACTTATGCATTTTGGTTATATTGTATTTTTAGAGTTTTTTTCCTTGGAAAAGTATCGATGTGAAAAGTATATGCCTAATAAAATGAATGTGGTAGTTTTTTTACATGTGAAAGTTTGGGTCTTGAACTTACTTTTTATGTCAAAGTCCAACAAGACTTGATTATGGGTATGCGCTATTACAAAGATTTCAAAGATCTCCATCAAAACTCATATTGTTGTTGCGAGACCCAAACAAAAACCATACCTCTGCTATCCTGGAAGTCACCTTCACCATGCTGCACAGAGTCAAAAGGGACAAACAACGAAGCTAAGTAATGTCCAAACTTGATCGTGGAGCCAAACCCTACGTTGGGCTGCCACACTTCCCAACGAGCATTAATGTTGCCAGCCTCTGGTCCATTATCAAATCCGAACCCCACTTCTCTATAGTTCTCATGCGTTACCATATCGAAAGTCTCCATTTCATGCAAACCCATAAACCCATTATGCATAGTTTACACTATGATTATATATTCTCCACCCCAAGTTAATATAAGGTCTGAGTTAACACATACGTCACATACTTTAGTCTATAATCCTTAGGACTATGCTCATCCAACCCTTTAGGCTTTAATCGAAGGGACCATGTATGGTAGGTTGTTAAGCCTAAAGCCAAGTTTCGCTTTTAACCAAAGATTTATGAACTTGTAATAGCATAAGATGAAAGTATAAGTTAATTGCTTTTCGTAAAATAAACGTGTAAAACAAATATGCTAGGATACGAACAGTTAATAATAAATTACATTATGAATAATAAGTGTCACTTAGATAACCTGTCTATGTCATATAAATGAAAAGCGCGGTAGTAACCTTGTCACTAACCCGAGTATGTAAGGAACAATAATAACAACTAGTAGGTATCACTAGCTGCCAGTATGGGTACTAGGTATCAAAATGTTCAACACTCCATAACACGTTTTCTATCGCTAAAGTACGCCTGCATGTAAACATGTTAAGAGTGTCTTAGTTCAACAGAACTAAGTAAGCCTGCTAGACAAGTAGAAACTTTTACCTCTCAGATAGTTTACATGGGAGAACTAGTCCTGCCACTCCACCCACTTTGGTTTCAAAAACAAAGTTAAGTTAGAATTAGGTATACAACGTTAAACATATGTAAATAACAATGAAGTGCATAATCAAAGTATTTAACATACATAGGAAAGCGTAACCATAAGAATCACATAGTAATCAACATTACAACATCATAAGCACAAACAGTTTAAACAGAGTAATAATCATAACTGAAGTAAGGAAGTAAGATGTAAGAACAACTTACGACAATTCATTGGTACGATAGACTACGACACATTCCGCAAGTTTAATGATGTCCAGAAAAGGTTGTGTTTAACTAGCCTAATAATAAAAAAAATATTTTCAAATTTTTAGGGACATTACATGTACCAATTTTGTTCTATCAAGCTATACCATCAACTTAGCACAAGGTATTAAGTTGTAACACTACATAGTGTGGATATTTAAAGACAATAATGTTTTGAAGAATGGGATTATAATGTAGCCAATACTAAATTGAGAAAGTTGCATTCTACTCGATGCATTTGAGCTTAAAAAACAACAATGCAATGTTTGAATTGTTAATGAAGCAGCAAAATCATCAATCTTGAACACTACTATGTGTGGACCTTTATAGGCAACCACGTTTTGTGAATTTGATTTATAATGTATATTTACCAAAATGTGAAAGTTGCAGTCCATTCGATGCATAGCAAGTTAAAAATAATTCCATGCAATGTTTGAATTGGTTATGGTGTATGTATATCATCAAGTTGCGACTCTACATAGTGTCGATATTTATATGCAACAAATGTTTTTGGAATTGGATTTATAACGTAGTTTTACACAAATGAAAAAGATACAGGTTAATTGAATGGATACAGGAATTATCTCAAAGTTGAATGGATATAGGTTAAGTAAATGGATACAAAATGAGAAAGTTGCATGTTAATACCTAAACCACTGTGCAGATGCTGATGGGTTGTTGATAGGGATGATGAACTGTTTGCATATTGTTAATGCATTGCTTGAGTCCTATTGACGGTGTTGATGAATAGTTCACTAAATCCTGATAGCGTTGATGCAACGCTTAAATCCAAGGAATACAAACAAAGTCAATTGTATGTAAACATGATGCTTTATAGTTTTTTTTAGTGGATTTGTTTGCTTGCAGGAATTGACATGGATTGCAATAATTATTATGGGAATGGGTGTCTGGGATTGATTTGGTTTGATCCAATGGATGGAAATTTGTATTTGCATGATCCATGTGCTTTGTTGCGTGTTTAATTGATGGTTTGATTGAGTGGGTAGAGTTGGGAATCCGTATTAACTGATCAATGTGCTTTCATAAAGTTTAATGGATGATTTGATTTTATGGGCAGAACTGGGGATGATTCGATTAATGGATGTTTTGTTGTTAGTGGGCATATCTAGGAATTCATATTAGCTAATCGATTTTATTTCAGTGAGTTTAGTGATTCAATTTGATTTGTTTTCAGTTGGTGGTTGTCATTTATTGCATTTGGATGTGTATATTGTTGTTGGTATATGGACCAAAAGCTAACCACTTTTTCCCTTACAGTGTGAAGGTGGTAATGGGTGATGGAACACTATGTTTTGTTGTTTGATTGGTGCTACTCCAAAGAGAATTCATGGGGGCTGATGTGATGTCCAGAGTGTACTTAAGAGATTGAGTATGATAGAATTCTTAGTTCTTAGATTTGGTATTTATGACATAACAAAGGTCGGTCCATGATGGGTTGTAGAGTTGGTATTAAAGTGAGTGTTAACAATTGTTTGGTATTAAAGTGAGTGTTAACAATTGTTGCTCTAGTCGACGAATAACTCTATTTTAGACATAATATAATTGTTTAATGCTCTCTAACTAAAATGTAAATGTTTAATTTATAAGTACTTAATGTGACTAAAACCATAACCATTGTTGGAATTTTATATCACTCTTACCAGCCATAAGTGCTTAATGTGACTAAAACCATAACTACTCATTGTTACCACTGCTGGAATTTTATTTCACTCTTACCCACCATATTAATTTTTTTTTAAGGTTTAGGGCTAAAGATTCCCCTTCATTGAAGGTTGATGGTTGAATATAATCCAATAGCCTTCATGGATGTGCTATTAGGAAGAAAGTGCAAACTAATATGAGTTGCATATGACGTAGTGAAGTTTCCATCTCCAAGGAGACTCAATCAATACCCTTAAGACAAAAATTTTCTACTTTGGGTCTTTCTAGTTGGAGCTGGAAGGTAAAGCAGTCATTACACTGGAATTTGAATACGGAGTATCCAGTATTATAGAGTTTATTAAATTCTATTGGTAAGAGTTCAAAAGTTGCAATGTAGTCCACTCTAGTGCAAATATGGCAACTGCTAGTAGGAAATAACCCATAATTAAATTGAGAAGCAATGCGTGGAACAACACTCACACTACTAATCAGTAAATTCACAAAGCCTTCCTACAGCAAACAAATGGGGAAACATTGTGCACACCACAACAATAAGATTACAGAGGGCTGGCACATCAAGGATTGCCATTATCCATTAAGGCATTCACCAAATATTTAATGAGTTTACCTAACATTACTAATGTGCAACCAATAACTAGCTCCACCCCAGTCGTGGAGGCTCTAGTGCGGACTATAATAAAATGAGTAGTGTTGACTTCAATGCAATTCCTAGTCCTCTACCAAATCTGACTCAAAGTCTCTACGCCTCTATCTCTTAATAAATATTAATAAGGTTTTCAAAAATATTTTAAATCTAAAAAAATACAATTTACAGAAACATCTACCGGTTTAATAAATAAAAAATTATAATATTTTATTCCTATTTGACTACTAAAAATACTCCAAAACGGGCAAATGCCCGTGAAATTCCAACCATAGCCAACAAAAAAAAACAGAAAATACCTCTCGTTATGCTGAAAGATCATCTTCAATAATTTCTTTACCCTTACGTTTATCAATGATCATGATACATTTACCAATAATTCACGCTGCAGTGTGTTTTTTTTCCGGATTCCTTTACTTTTGTTTTTATCAATAAAGCTGTAATATTCTTCTGTTTGTCCGCATGAAAAAAATCATTTCTCAACAATTCCTTTCATTTTGCTTTTTCAATAAAGCTGAACAATTTTTCTTTCCGGATTCCTTTACTTCTGTGTTTATCTATAGAGCTGTAATATTCTTCTGTTTGTCGGTATGAAAAAGAATCATTTCTCAACAATTCCTTTCGTTTTGCTTTTTCAATAAAGCTGAATAAAGCTGAGTGTTCAGTATACATTCACAAATAAAGTTAGTGGCGTAGCCGGTGGCTTAGGTATAAATTCAATTAAAAGGAAAGAGAAAAAAAAAATATATATATATATATATATAGTATGTGGTAGAGTATTAAAAGTTGTTGTAGCAATTTTATGGGTTATTAGATTTCAAAAAAGTTGAGCTGTAATGATACACAAAACTGTTGCAGCAGCATTGAATACTTTGTAGCATGTTATATTTTTAGAAAAAAACCAATGAATGATAAATTAAATTAAAAACAAAAGAAAGAGAAAAACAAAGTGTAAAAAAATTTAAATAAAAACCAAAAATGGGAAGGACTTGTGGATGAGGATTCCTTTTCAAAAGTCTCTTCCCTTCTTTTCGCTTTTGATTTGATTTATTGACTGCCCCGTTTTTCGTTTAGTTGTTAATTTTCCTCGGCATTTGCTTTTGATTCCATTTAATCTCTGCACCCCTTTATCTTTCCGTCCACCCGTGACGGAACCCTTCTTATTTTTGCTGCAGCGCCTTTGTTTTTTCCATCGATACCAATTCATATAAATTCCAATCGATCCAATCCCAAGAGGAAGCGCCCCTTCCCGTGAATCTTAGCCCTGCCGACCATGATCAGCTTCCCTTCGCCTCATCTTCTCCCGATCTCTGAATCTTCATGGTGGGGAGGATGTGTCTGCGTCTGCAACTTCCTTCATGCGGTACTGTTTCCCATAGACTGCTTCAGGATTCAGCTTCAAATCCATTAATATATATATACGACGTGTTTCTGAGCTTCAAAGGACCCGATATGAGGACAGGCTTTGTGGATCATCTTTACCACGCCCTCACCTGCTGAGGTTTCTGGGTATTTCTTGACACCCACCATCTCCATAGTAGAGAGAGTGGAGAGGACATCCCTGCAAATCTACAACATGCAATCGAGGTGGGTCGCGTCCTCATTCCCATATTCTTTGAGTCCTGCGCAAGTCCGGCATCCGGAACGATCTGGAAGCCCAATTGCTCCAGTATTCTGAAAGCATCAGAGCAGTGGGAGATACAGCGCAAAAGAATTTAGTAATTCCAACTATGCCGTCTCTCTGGATGGTCGCTCCAAGAAGACACGAATGGGTTAGTAACTCACTCTTCTCTACTTTGGTATCCTTTACTGTATATATATGCTTCTCCCTAAACTCTTTACTCTGTGAAGATATGAAGCAACGGTTGTGAAGCGCGTGTGGTTGGAGGTCTGCAAAAATTGTAAGAGACGGAACCGCTGGCCTTCTGCAAGTTGATACTACTGCTCTACCATGGCCGTAACCATCACGAAGCAAGGATCTTCTTCTAAATAAATCACCATGGCGATGCAGTTTCTGTAATATTTGAATCAAAAAATGTATTTGTAATTTTTCTCATTTGCTCGGAAGCTATTCTCTATTGTAGAAAGCCATTTTGGCTCATTTTAATTGTCAATATAGATCGGCAAATGCAATTTTGATTTAAGTTGCTAATTCACCTTCTTGTACCGTTTTTTAGTAATACAATTTTCACAAGAGCCGATCACACCTAAAAAGAGAAAAGAAGCTATGTATAAATAAAGTTAATATTAGTTAAGTTCATCTTCCTTTTACAAATTGATTCCAGGGAAGTGAAGGTCAATTATTATTTTTATTATCTTCATCATAATATACAAGCAGGGCAGGCCTTCCACTCCTCTTAAGATCTGCGTTTTGGACGTGCTGGGCAGGCCTTCCACTCCTCTTATGGAAAGAGATGTTTTCTTTTCTCCTAGGCTGTAAGGATCTTTGTGCTCTGTGTTTGTGTTTGATCTTTATGGACAGTTGTTTTAAATCATAAGAAGATGTACTTTATAATCCTTGTGATCATTGTTCAGTTAAAGAAAAGAAAAAAAACCAATGATAATGGTTTTAATAAAGAATTCATTTTTCAATTAAAATATATGTTTTTATTAAAGAGTTTAATTTCCAATTAAAAGATAACAATAAACTCATTTACCTATGATTTGTGTTGATCGTGTGCTTGAAAATTTATGGTGGAACAAAACAACATACTATCAGTGACATAGACAACTCAAAAGTAACATGTGACAATGTTATGCATTTGAAGTACATTAAGTGAAGCAAAAAATGGAACCTAGAATCCTTTACTAAGATTAAATGTTAATGTCAAGCCATATGTAATGCAACATACACAATTTTGCAATGTTAACATGTAGTGTCAATGATGTAATTGAAATTGTGGCATTTTAATTTTTAATTAAAATATATGTTTTTTATAAGGAGTTTAATTTCCAATTAAAAGATAACAATAAACTCATCTACCAATGTTTTTTTTTGTTGATGATGTACTCTATGCATCTAAATTACATTAAGTGTTAAACTTAGGAAACAAACAAAAGGTGGAACCTGGAATCTTTTCGAGAGGTTAATGTCAATACACATGTAATGCAAAAGATTAAAATTCTAAAGGTTAACATGTTGCATCAATGGTGTACTTATATTGTGACATTTATTCCAAAGGACTTGAGTTAAAAGGAAGGATAAATAGAATATGCTCTTTGTAGAGGTGATTCGTTAGAAAAACACATTGCAATTGAGATTGTACTATGATGTTCTCTCCTTCCTTTGTCAAAAGAAGTTTAATAAGGCTATGTTTCCAAGTTATGGACTATTGTAGATTTTGCAACTATTATTGCAAGTGAACATGTACATACCAAGATGCAACAAATCATTCACGGAAGTGGAGTTTTCTATGTATTATCCATGATGCACTTTGATTAGAATTTGATAAAATAAATTTATTTTAGTTTGCTTCATTCATAATTAAAAGCACTTAGTTTTCCAATATAAGTAATTCATTTTATTTTAATTTTACAAATATAGAATAATGTTAACCTATATAATTTGACATAGTAATTTGAATATATAAAAATTCTTCTAGTAAACACTATTTTTTAGACACAAGTTTTCCTAATATAAAGCAAGTGATGTGATACAATTTGTACTCATCGTTCCTCCTTTCTTCTCTAGGCTGTTTACTTTCCCTTGGACATATGTTAAAAGTTACTAAGTTTTAACATATATTAAACAATTCATTTAAAAAAATGTGAATAGATATGTGAAAATATTTTAGTAAAAGACCTATAAATTGTAACTTTATATGTGAAGTATTGAAGTGTATAAAGTGGGACTGGAAGTCTTAAAGAACAAAACCTAGCTTCCATGCCTTTGTTAAGCACAAGTGTTAACCTAGCTCAATATCAAAATAACAAAAGCAATTTCATGTTTATGAAAAAACACAAAAGGGTTTCATTAAAATATGTCATAGATTATTACCAAATTTATAAAAAGAATTGAAAATAACATCTTACCAAACAACCAAAGGAGAGCACTTTCAAATTTCCTAAAGAAATGGGTATCTCAATTTAGCAAGCGCTTAGAACTTTCGAAACCCAACACAATCCCAAGACCAAAAAGAAAGAGTGTTTTAAATTTAGTAGGTGTGCTTAGTAAATTTGGTACTGATAAATTGTTGATGCTTGGTAAATTCAATAGTTGATGAACTCTTAATGGGTGGTGGGTGGCTAGGTTAATCCCTTCATTAACATAGGTTAAAAGTGACTTCTTCAAAAATGGTACCCACCTCTCTCTCGTAGTTGCACTCTCGGACTTGAAAATTGACTTATCATCTTAAGGAAGAGCACAAGGGCCAAGGAAAGGCACTGAAAGGAAGGGAATGACCCCATATTAAAAGAACACTAAGACAATATAAGAAAGAAAGAAGAAATCGAATGAAAATAAATCCGTCCCATTAAAGACAAACTCACCCACATACTCTTCAATCAAATGAAAAAGTTTCAATTTTCTTAGTTACATATATAATGATAATAACTACACATTATAGATCACTTATCTAAGCATACATATAGTTTAACAAACCTATTAATACCAATTAATGACGACTTAAAAAAAAATTACCAATTAATGACGATTTAAAAAGAAAATAACAGTTAAAAATAAGCAAATACTTTGCTCATTATTTGAGACGCTTTGTAAAAAAAATTAAGAATGTCTCGACGGGTAAAATGCCTCATGACGAGCATATGCCCGTCAAATTCCAACCTTGCAGTGGTTGTGATTCTAGAGAAAGCGTTGAAGGGAGTGGAAGGTGTACATATCGCTCAAACAAATAGCAATTAATTATCCTTTCGATACACATTGAGAGAGAATTTCATCACAAAATTTTTACCAAATTTATATTTTGTTAAGTATTTTTATAATTATTATTTATAGTGATTATAGTTTTGCCTTAATTCAATTTGTAAAATTACAAGTTTTTGCAATTTTCACCAAATTTATATTTTGTTAAGTATTTTTATACAATTTTCACCAAATTTATATTTTGTTAAGTATTTTTATAATTATTATTTATAGTGATTATTATAGTTTTGCTAAATAGTGATTAGTATAGTTTTGCCTTCATTCAATTTGTAAAATTACAAGATTTTGCTCGTTCACGTGAGGGAAAGTTATGGTATTCACCAACATAAAAGGAATCCAATGCCATCTAAGCATTGGATGAATTCTTCAAATACTCCTCATCTTTATAAGTAAATTATTAGTTTTTGTTAAATGAAGGCAAATTTATAAGTAGCATGTTTTGTTAAATGAAGGTAAATTTTTAAGTACTATTTATTGGTTGTAGTTTGGGTGGTTGGGAGGAATGAATGTTACCGTCTTCACCCACGTTTTATTCTTGTAAGTGAAAAGTAAGTTCAAGGCCCAACACTTTCCTAAAATAAGAATTTTTTACAACATAACATAAAATCATTGAAAGATATGTTGATTTTGAACTTCTCCTCCGATCTCTCTAGTTACTTCTGCATGACTTTGAGCTTTTCTTATCTTGAAATTGATTGTGTCTTTTTCTTTAATGTCCTTAGATATTTCATGGTTTAAAGTTATTGAATAAAAGCCTTTAAGAATGTTGTCAATTATAGATTTAAGTGACAAACAATCAACTTCTAAAGTTTGAATTTGTCTCCTTTGTTGCATTAAAATGTCCATAACCTTACTAGCAATAAATTGAACTCCATCTTTTCTCTTTGTCAATGTAAACAAACTACCTCAAATGGATATTATACATTAAACTAGATAACTATTATGGGATCTAGCATGAGGGGTAAGCATGATTGGATTGAATCTTAATAATTGGGCCTTAATGGGATCTTGGGGATGGAATGGGCTCAATATATATTTGGCCTACAGAGGGGTAACATTCAGCTATCCTCGATGGAGTATTTTTTAGTATGGCCCTGGAATATGGATCTATTAGTGCAAAACTGGCATATGACTCTTTATACTCGGAGGTTCCTGGGGTAAGCAATTGGTGGTTCATGACTTGTTGGGACTAGAACACCCCATTGAAAATGATATTGTTTTATCTAACTCTCCCTAGAGAATAGCATCTTGAGGTGGGATACTTATGTCGGTAGAGGTGGCATTGGACCAAATAGATGTTCCCTTTGTTGTTGGGAGGCTGAGTAAGTTGATCACCTTTTTTTATGTTCCTTCACCAAATAAGTTTGGCATCATTTCAGGATTACTTTCCTTGTCGATGTGGGGTGGTTGATGTAACCTTTCTTAGTTTTTTTTCATTCCTGGATCAATCAAGATTCAAAGTGGAGTGAGCTCCCATGCTTTGTTTGTTGGGAACTTTAGAAGGAGAGAAACAAGCTACTTTTTGAAGGAAAGAAGACGGGGGCGCAACTAATTGGGAGCAAAGTTGTGGTTTCTTAACTGGAGTACAATCAAGAACAATCTCCAAGTTTATTGATTACAATGCAATGTCATCTAGCCCCATTTCCAGATATTGATTGTCCTAGTGGTTTCTTTGGTGGGGCCTCACAGGCTCAAACAAGTTATAGTAGAGATGGTGTTGTTCTTTGGATTGATGGAACCACTTGTTCTTTGGATGGATTCTCCTTTCTTTTGCAAGATTCGTACACATAGACATCATTTAGATATTCGGGGATTCTAGGGTGATCATTGAGTGGACACTTGAGAATGTTTCTCTGCAGGTCTTAATTCTTTCCTCTTGGATGGTATAAATAAAACAGTTAATTAATTCCTTTGGAGTAATTTCTTTCATGCATACTTATTGAAGAGCAAAGTGCAAACCGACTTCTAATTTATCCAAAAGAGCCCTCTTGTCTCTTGAAGGCATTATCTTCATTGAAAAATGGGAGAAGGACCTACTTGTAACTTATGGGAGTATTCATAATTTTCATAATTAACTTTTTGTAAGCATTTTGCTTGATATCATCATGCACATATTATATTATCAATTGTATCTTTAGGGTTTTGTTCACATATTTCTAGATCCAGTGGCATCCCATTCCCATCTTTCCCAACAACTTTGGGGCAGTTTGCTTCTTTTTTGGACTATTTTGTGGCTTGTTTTTGGTTGAGATGATTCGATAAATGGCTCTGCCTATCAAAAGCACTTTTTTGTTGTTGTTTTGTGGGTATTAACCATTATTTCATATAGTATTTATATTTTATATGGTCTGGGTATCTGGGTTAGTAATTGGTGTTGTTAGTGGGTGCTTGTGCCTTGTCTCATTGTTCCTTGGAGAGACCTTCCCTTTTCTCTTTAGAGACTATTTGTTGGGTCTCTTGTGCTCCTTATAGAATGTTGTTTTTCCTATGTCTGTTCATTTTTGTGTAGATTTTCTGGTTGGTTGTGGCTTTGTTGTGAGCTTCTTGTTTGGTCTTATGAGTTTGTGTTGGTTATTTTCTATCATGGTTTATTGTAATTTTATACTATGTTCACATATACTATTGGTAGGGGAGAGACACCAATACCTCTACGAGGTCTCTCTCGCCACATCAAATGCCACATTGGTGAATTGGTGTTGTACGACACGTGGTGGGAATCTCCTTCAGCATGTTTGGTACGTGGCTGTATAAATTACTTTTTAATCGACGTCGTTTTTGAAGGTCAAAACCCTATTTTGATGGCACCTCTCAACAACCCCCGTGTATTCTAATTTGGGCCATGTGTGTGGGAATTCTGCTACCCTTGTAGTGGTCTATCGAGGTTCCATTCCTTCTACGTGTTGGAGTCTATGTTGGTCACTAGGGTTCCATTCTAGTGAGTCCTCTGTGGCGTTCGATTGTGCGCCCTACTTTATGTGTTGGGCAAACATACATGTTTATCGGTTGCATGGGTTGTGAATTCTCGTGTGGCCCTTCTGTTTGCTTGTATCGGTTGAGGTTTTCGATGGTGCTATTGTATTCTAGTCTACGATAGGTGGTTATTAGTGATTGTATGCTTATGTGTTAGCTTCGGGGTGGCAGTAGTCATCGCAAATGAGGTGTGTGGTGTGATTTTTTTTTTTTGGGCATATTTGGCAGATTTTTGACCTCTTGCTTTAATTTCTTTGCTAACCCATTACTGCAATTTGATGCAAGTGAGCATTGGACCTGCATTTTATTCGTTTTGATGTTTTATGGTCGTTCCTTGATGTGGGTTGTGGCTCATTATTTGGCTCGTTTTTTCTTTGCCTCAATGGCAATTTTGGTGTTGGTCTGATGATCCTTTGCTTCATGCATACCACAACTCGCACTCCCATGGTGGAAATTTTGGTAGGGTTTCATCCTTACTAGCTTATGTTCAGTGTTTATCAACACTACACACCATATAGATGGTTTTGTTAATTCTTTTTGGCCCTTCTTCTATAGTTGTGTGGGTATCTTTAACAATGGGTTTGTTTGCTTGGTTTGTTAGGATGTAATGGCATTGTAATTAGTTCTGTTGCTAGGTTTCAGGGAAAGTCATTGTTTGTTTTTTTTTGTGGCAGTGATGTTTTGTGTGCCAACCTTGATGTTTATAGGTGTAAATGTAATTTTAGGGTGGGTTTGCACTAATTTTGGGGGGTGTGAATAGTTGCAAGTTAATGGTTTTCTCGGTGTTGGTTATGTCCAACCGTCGTGGTGGATAATGGATGTCTCATGAATGTAATTAGGACCCTATGTTGGTCTGAAATTTTGGAGAGACAAGGGTTAATGAAGACCGTGGATGGATATGTGGGTATCTTTGATGTATTTCAAACCCTGTGTGGTTATTGTATACCAAATTCATCTTGTATGTGTGTGGTTATTGTATACCGAATTCATCTTGTATGCTTCACACCCTTGATCTGAAACTTTGGAGAAATAAGGGTTGTTGTAGATGGTGGATAAAAATGGATCTATCTTGGTTGTATTTCAAACCATGTGTTGTTATTGCATAATGTTATGGGTATTGTTAGTATGCATGATTGTAATTTGGGGCTCTCGCTAATATGGTGATGCCTCCACATATTTTTCTTTTAAGGTAACATTACAAACACGAATTAAATTATTACATTTATAGTAATTAGACTATATTTATGAGCTATTTTTTTAAAGGTTGGCTTTGGAGCGTTTTCGTAGATGATTTTTTGTTTTTACTGCAAATGTGAATTGACTTGTAGCTTTAGTTCGTTATATTTTTGTATGCATATGCAAACATTACACTGTAACTATGCTTGTTGAAAATTATGTGCTTTGTCATGGTATGGCTTCTGGTGTGGATGGATGTGAATATGAATGTATAATAGAAAAATTGTATTTTATTGTAATTATGATTATTGTTACCTATATTATTACTATTGTCTGGGTTCATTTGGTCATTAAGAGGACATTAGGATGGAGATGAGCAATCATAAATAAAACCTTTTCATGTAAGAGTGGATGGGAGAGAGTGGCATTGTTTCTTAGAGACAACGAACGTTTGTATGTTTAAGAGTTTTTATTATGAAAATTGAAATAGAATCTAATTTGTGAATGATTGGCATGGCCTTTGTGGATGAATATGCATAGCTTTCACCATTGGTAGTTGAGTTGTGATTTATTACATTACTGGTTATTGTAGGCTGGTTTATTATTGTAGCCTACATGCCTTTGGTTATTATGATTAAATAGCCATATAATGAAAAATAAACAATCATTCATAAAATTTTCTCTTGTGTAAAAGCTACTCATGTTTATGGTTTATGTGGAAAAAAAACATGATTAACATGTTTCCTATGAGAGGGTTCCTCTTATGCATCTCTTTTTACATGATTTTATGCATCTAGATGACTATGATTAACATGATATTGCATGGTTTAAACCGGGTTATGTGAATGCCCCAGTGCATTTGGGTACTTTTCGCAAGTGATATGGTGGATTGCTAGAGAATAATGCTCCATTTTGTTATACAATTGCTATGAGTTAGGAATAAATTGTGTATGTGGATAGCTTTATTATTGAAAGAGGATACATGTGTTGTCAGTTGTATCTTGTTTAGATAGACAACCAGTTTGTCAGTGTAGTGATCATAGTCTTATAGCCAAACTCTACTAATGTGTTTTTGTATATAGTCTACCATTAAGGCTTCTAGCTATTAGATGTTGTGCATCTAAACAAATCTGCAGGTGTGGATGACAGAGAGTGGGATTGAGTGTACATTGCTTTCACTATTGGTAGTTGATTTGTGATTTATTATGGTGTTGGTTATTGTACTTTGGATTATTATTCTATACTATATGTCTTTGGCCATTATGATTAAAGATTCATATAATGGAAAATAAACAATCATAACTACTGAAGAATCTCATGTAAAAAATGAAAACTGTAGTTTATATTAATAGTAATGTAATACAATGCCTCTATTTGTAGTAGATGTCGACCTAGGAACTGTAGTATGTTTAAAAACCATGCCCTAGATTTTAGTTTATGTCGATCCCTCATCATGCTTGAATGAAGCTGTTAGCCGGAAATACACACCTCTTGCGGACAAGAGCTGGTTCCCTAGTATGAATGGTTCAGATCTAGAACAAAACATGGAGACAGAATGCTAGACTCTCCCTAGATCTGGTTCATCACTTGAATGGAATGCCATGATGCTTCTCTAAAAGGTTTTCCTCACTATCCTCACAGAATAACCTGTAAAAGATGGAAGAAAACAAAGAAAACATGATAGCATACAATATAATCAACTACATCTATGCTTGTGACCAAGGAATCAAGCAATATAAACACATGAAACAGTAAATATGGGAAAGAAAAGACATTCTTTATTAATGAATGATTGGAGAGACTACAACCTTCATGCGTTGGTGTTGAGAGTTCCTTCCAATGGCTCCTTTCCTCTAACTACAGCTTGCCTCCAAAGAATCAAGAATGATTTTGACAGAGTTTGGGTATGGAACACAATTCTTCCTCCCTTGACCCATGGGGGATGAGCTACTATTTAAAGGCATGGGAGGATAAGTATGGTTGAGGATCTCATGGGTGAGGTGGATATTAGATCTCAAAAGGGAGGATATCAACCTCCAGCTGGTTCTAAATCATAGGGATGAGGCTCCACATAGGAAAGCTTATAGAATCCTCTCGAAGCTTCTCTTTTTGCTTTCAAAACTCTAGCACCGCTTTTCCAAAGAAGCAAACAAGTGGTGATAAGGGGGCACCTCCTTTGTAGGTAAGGGAAAGAGCGGTGGCAACTCTCTTCTCTCATGTATCAGGAGCGGTGCTAGCTCTTTGCTTCTTGGGTAACGCTCTTGATCAATGGGGAAAGAGCGTTATCAGCTCAAAAGAGGGAAAATTGCAAGGGGTTGATTTATTCCTTCCTTTATTTAGGGGAGCTTTGAGGGATTGGAGCAGTCAAGGGGATACCTATCTCATAACATGAGGGTGACGAGATTTCGGTATAACAGAAATGCCCCCCAAAGTATAATGGCTAGAGGGAAACGATAGGAAATATACTTTGAAAGAACAAGGTATAGTGTCGAGGCAAAGGTTCAAAGGTCGGAACTTCTCAAACATCACCAATTGTCTATAGCACATTTTGATACATGTCCCAAATGACTCACAACATGGCTGCAGACCAATACAACGCAAATCCATGTGAGATACAAAAAAGTCATGGCTACTAAAATATAGCGTAGATCCATGCGAAGAAGACTCAAATTTGGACATAGATACCAGACATACAATGTAGATTTATGTCATACAAATGCAAATATGAGCACAACCACGAACATACAAATGTGGATCCATGCTAGGACTCATACAAAACTCCATCGCAACCTAGGGAAAGCAATGAACACTTAACAAATACCCAGGGTCTTCGTCTCATCTTCCACAAAGTACGATTCTATCCATGTGATTACAATGATCTGAAGTCAAATATGGTAGAAACCACTTGATTACCGGTCAATGATGTGAATCGTTAACAAGTGCGAGGGAGATCACCATTGATGTCAATGATTCCCAAGGTACCCTAGTACAATCTACTAAGTGTGAATAGATGATTTGATGTCGAACACTTAGTTGAATCTTTCAATCAAGCTTTCAATGATGTGAACCTTTGTCGAAAGCGAGAGAATCTGTCATTAAGGCATACAAATCTCAAGGTACTAATTTTTTGTTTCTAAGACTATTTCCCAGATGATGAGCTGATGTTGACGGGAATAGTCTCGTCAAAGGAGGGCCATGATGAGTCCCACATCGACGAAACGAAACTTGGAACATAGTTCTGGAATGATGTGAATAAGGTAACCATAGGACCGACTCAAAAGTACTGACACAGGGGCTGTTTTGACTGTAGGGGTAAAACCTCTTCAACTTCCCTTTGAACATCTGGGGGCACGACAAAAGACTTGGCAGCATGACTAGACCAGAAAAACACACAGTGCGATAGTGGACAATGCATTCTTTTGAAAGACTCAAAGGAGTGGCATGACTCATGAAAGTGGATCGTCACGAAGATCAGCTGAATACCCAATTGACTGAAATGATATGCAGATAAGTGCCATGTTCAAAGGTAACGACAAACAACTGCCATTATTGCAAAATGTTTTCCCTTTCCCTTAATTTCCCCATCATGATTGATGAGTGCCTCTTTTCATTTTACGAGTTCAAAGAGGGTAACAAACACTCATTATAGCTCATCCGAAGACAAGTCCAAACTCATATGTTTTACGAACCTGGGAGAGGAGGGGTTTGTTCCCAAAAAAGGGTCTCTCAATGTTTAATTTAATGAGTCCAATGAAAGAAAACTCAGTATCATTCATGTTTAGAGAGTCTGAACGACCACGGAAGAAGACTCCAAAGGGTCCTTTTTCGTATGATTTAGTCTCTAAGGCCCAAAAAAGTATAAAATCATACCTTAGAGAACTCTTCCAGTCATGATTGGNTGAACCGAAAAAGAGATAACCTACTGTCGGAGAGACGACTCTTCAAATACTTTTACGAATATGAAGAAGACAAGTACTCGACAATATTTTCACATTTTAAGAGTCCGAAAAGAGTTTAAAGAAGACTCTATTAACCTTTTTCATGTTTGAATCCAGAGCACGAAAAAGTAACAAACTAAGCCCAAACCACTTTTCATGTTTTAACCAGAGCACAAAAAATGAAAAGTAAGCTCAACACCATCTTATTATTTTTAACGAGCTCAAAGATCAGTTGAAAGAATGCTTAGGGATTGGTTTCATTTTTACGCAAGCTTGAAACCAATGGGTAAACTATGCTTGAAACATCCCATTAACATGATATACAGAGGTTGGAATCATCCCCCCAGCATCATTGCTAGTGAAGCCTACCCCTAACTTGGTTGCTAGGGGCTCGACATTCCCCCTAAGATTCATTTCATCTGACAATTCTTCTTCCATACCCAACCTAAAAACCTGGGTACTAATGTGAAAATGTTCACCAGGGGGGTAGGAAGAACGAGAATCAGGCAGGTGAAAATAAGGTTCAAGTTCTAACACTAAAGGGAAGACTCGAATCAAGGGAAGGTGATCTGTTTCATTTTTACGCAAGCTTGAAACAAAAGGTAATTATGCTTGGAACATGGTTTCATTTTTATGCAAGCTTGAAACCAAAAGGTAAACTATGCTCTCGAACCTGCTCCTACCAAACATGATATCCAGAGGTTGGTAGGTTGACCCCATTTCATAAAATTTACCAGCTTAGCTCCATTATGATGTCCATAGACTAGAGCCATGCCCCCCATTTTACCTATGATGGGAAGAATCTAACTAGAAGAAGGGGAAGGAACCACAAGAATATGCAACACATTCAAGGAAATATGATTACTAGGAGTAATGTGATGGTCAGGTGTAACAAAGGAAAGCTGATCAATGGTCACAATCTTCCCATCATGGGGAAAATGCATAACTCTAAAGAGTGTGGACACAACAACCTTCATGGCATAAACATAATCACATCCAAGGAGCAGATTGAAATCTAAAGGACCTTGGACCACCATAACATCAATACAGATAGTTTTCCCTCCTAATGTAATAGGCAAGTAAGGAAGGGTCCATAAAGGTACAGTAGGTCTTCGATTAAAAGCCAGTATCTGATCGGTGGATGGCACAAGCTGAGGAGAGCCTAAATCTTGCCAAGCAGTTGAGGATAGAATACTAACAAAAGTCCCTTCATCAACAATAGTGCGAAGAATCCGCCTAGCAGTAACATTCACAACTATTTGGAAAGGAACACTCGAATGAAGATGAGACTTTGTTAGGTTACTCCAGTCAAAGGAAATTACCTCACTACTCGTAGAGGGTTGTATCAAAATAGACAAAATTTTCTCTTGTCAATAACAATCAGAACGAAGCATGAAAACTTCAGCAGGTTTCGGTTCATTCTCTACTAGAAGAGAAGAACGAGACGAAGATTTGGTCAACGAGACTACTTCAGTCTTAACATTCTCTGATGAAAGAGTGGGATCGGGTGGAGATGACGTCGAATCAACCACTTCAACTTCACTCTTCAAAAGAAGAGTGTGATCAACTAAGGATGGACTTGGATCGACCACTTTATCAACCAATGGGGGTTCAAGAGACAACTTACGATAACCTGTTGGAAGCCGTTGACGAGAAACAATAATATCTTCCAACAACTTAGAAGCTTCATCCATGAGAGGACAAATATAAGTAAAGTGCATGTCCTTACAAAGCAAGCAAGAATTTCTGGCTTTACCCTTCCGACTCTTAACCATAGAGTCATTGGTTGAAGGGGGATCATTAGTATGATGACCAGAGGATGATGACATATCTTGTCAGAAAACCTTAGACCACTCTTATAAAACTAGTGATAGACCATGACAATATTTCAGAAGGTGATCACCCTTGCAAAGCCTACAATGGAATTTGGGTTTACACGGTCTTTGGGTGTGGAGATCAACACTGTCCGCTCTGGGAGGAGTGATTGGTTGAGACTTGGTTGTTTGTTTGTTTTTCTTCTTCTTCTTATCCACCTGACTACTAGTACTACAACTTTCAACAGGCAAAGAGGTAGAAACAAGAGAAGACACATCTAGTGAAGAAGGAGAGGGATCAACATGAGGTTGATGCTCTTGCAATGAAGGATTAGGATCAGAAGCAACTGGTGTACGTGGGATAACTGGACTAGAGAATAACCAAACAGGTAATCCAATAGTCAATCCAAGAAGGCTTAACGTAGCCATGAGAGGAGGACCAACATCCCCATATAGAGGGAACACAAAAGACATGCTTGGTAAAGGAGTCTCTTGGTTGGTAGTCCTGGAAGGTGAAGCCAGAACTATGTAACAAAAATATCTCTCTCTTGTAAAAAATCCTAACTGTATAGATAACAAGCGCTACTCAAACTAAAAGCAACAAGAAAACATGTGAAAGGAGTGGATAAGAGTCAGGAACCTCACAGGGCAATCCAAAAGGATAACTTAGATGGATAGGTTATCCTAGTGGGGTCTCCCGATATACACAAGGTACGTGGGAGCTCAAATCGGTAGTAGTGTTGTCTAATACACAACCATTCACAAGGGGCCTTCCTATATACAATCGATTACGTGAAGTACCTTTCTATATACCTCAAGGGTACGTGAAATGTTGTTCAATATACCGATGGTATGTGGAAGAACCACGCGAGTCCCGGGTTGTAGTGCAGACAAATAACGACAACTCCTACATTTAACGACACCTGAACACGTCTCTAAACTATCACACAAATTGCTAAAAAATTTAAACCTAAGCTAGCGCTTAATTTTATCTTGTGTGTTTAGGTGGAACCATGGAGTGAAAACTTGAAATTAAAGAAGATGCACACTAATCTATATGATAATGCAATTTTTCCTCTTCAATGAAATTCTACCTAAGAGAGGGAGAGAGATGTTCAATTTATTTGAAACATAGAGTAAATCCCATACAATAATGAAACAAATTGCTTATATGATTCGTTCCTAACTGAAATAAACAAAAGCTTCTCTTTTGAACTGACAAAGAAGTGAGACCTCTAATGAAAAGCAAGAAAGGATTGCTACAACTTTATACAAAAGTGTTTATATTTTTCAACTAAAGTGCGAATGAACTAATCACCAAATCATACAATAACTTTCATATGCACGTTTCCACAACTTTATGAAAAAAAGGAAAAAACATACAAAAACCATGTATAACAAATGAAGAAAAATTGAAATGAATCTTTTCTTGCTCTATCAAAGAAGACAGAAATCAAAGATCTAACAAAACCAAGTTAAATTCAAAGCCAACTATGAGGCTTTAAAAGACCAACATCAATCAAAATTCTTGAGAATAACTATGGATTCATACACGCTCAAGGGGGGTCCGAGGGGGCTACCCCCCCCCCCCCCCCCCCCTGGCTTGAGGGTTCTTTGGAGGTTTGGGGGCGTGAGCCCCGAAAAAAAAAAATTGGCTCCTTTCTTTTAAAATTTTTGATTTTTGATTGAGTTTTCTGTTCAAAAATGAATTACAGAGTTCAGAAAACAACTATAACAATCTGAAGCATGCATCTCAGATACCAGAAGAAGCATTTAAGAATCAAATACCACACAGGGCTAAGAAGAATGCCTGGCACCACTTCTATAGGCGTTTAACAGGGCGTTACCAGCCTGAGCACCGCTTCTTGCACACAGGAACAGAGTGGTGGCACCGCTGACTACAGGTTCACACCAGGGCGTTACCAGGTCCAGCACCACTTCTTGTACACAGAGAAAGTGCGGTGGCACTCCTTCTTTACCACAGAGGAAGAGCGGTGACAGCTACAGAACCGCACTTATAACACATCTCAAGAGTGGTGCCCAAGATGGCGATTTGAAAAATAAAAAAGCAATAGAAAAGGAAGTTACAGACTAAAAAATGAACCCAAACAATCACCAAAAAACCCAGTGAACCAAAAATATGAAGATCCAAAGGTAGACAGAGGAAAAACAATCACATTCAAAGCATATCTACAGATTTATGCTTGGAAAAGTAGATCTAGAAATTGAAAATGAAGGTTGAGGTTTCAACTTACCAATGATCCAGAATTCGAAGTCAATCCCCAGTGGAGTCGCCACTTTTGTTAGCCGGAAATTGACACCTCTTGCGGACAAGAGTTGGTTCCCTAGTCTGAACGGTTCAGATCTAGAACAAAACACAGACACAGAATGCTAGACTCTCCCTAGATCTGGTTAATCACTTGAATGGAATGCCATGATACTTCTCTAAAAGGTTTTCCTCACTATCCTCGCAGAATAACCTGTAAAAGATGGAAGACAACAAAGAAAACATGATAGCATACAATATAATCAACTACATCTATGCTTGTGACCAAGGAATCAAGCAATATAAACACATGAAACAGTAAATATGGGAAAGAAAAGACACTCTTTATTAATGAATTATTGAAGAGACTACAACCTTCATGCCTTGGTGTTGATAGTTCCTTCCAATGGCTCCTTGCCTCTAACTACACCTTGCCTCCAAATACTCAAGAATGATTTTGACAGAGTTTGGGTATGGAACACAATTCTTCCTCCCCTGACCTATGGGGGATGAGCTAGTATTTAAAGGCATGGGAGGATAAGTATGGTTGAGGATCTCATGGGTGAGGTGGATATTAGATCCTAAAAGGGAGGATCTTGAGCTCTAGCTGGTCCTAAATCATAGGGATGAGGCTCCACATAGGCAAGCTTCGAGAATCCTCTCGAAGCTTCTCTTTTTGCTTTCAAAACTCTAGCACCGTTTTTCCAAAGAAGCAAACAGGCGGTTATAGTGGGGAACCGCCTTTGTAGGTAAGGGAAAGAGTGGTGGCACCTTTATTCTCTCATGTATTAGGAGCAGTGTTGGCTCTTTGCTTCTTGGGTAACGCTTTTGATCAATGGGGAAAGAGCGTTACCAACTCAAAAGAGGGAAAAATTGCAAGGGGTTGATTTATTCCTTCATTTCTCTAGGGAAACTTTGAGGGATTGGGGCATTCAAGGGGATACCTATCTCATAACATGAGAGTGACGAGATTTCGGTATAACAGAAGCTGCACAAAAAATTATTTCCTTCAGAACAAAATACACCATGGATTTGGTTAGGATCTAGGTCATGTTAGTTTTTCATCAATTAAGCTAGCATTATGATCTTAGGATCTTTTCACTGAGAGAATAACAAGTACAGCAATAAAACATGAGCACATCACAAGAGACAAGAGACACAACGAGTTTTCCTCGGGGAAACCATAAAGGAGAAAACCCCGCAACCTCCTCTAAGATAGAATCAACACCAAAACAGTAAGAGATCTCCCAAAACAGCAGTAGCCT
>LPNX010276468.1:375167-408133 GCA_001517045.1 Pseudotsuga menziesii
GTACACTCCTTCTTGAGCCTTCAGCTTCATCGTCTTCTTCATTCATAATAGCATCGTTTCTTATCCAAAAGCTAAGGTGGATAAGAAGTTCTTCAAGAGTTGAGTTCTTCATATTCCTCATTGCTTGAGGGATATTCTTTGGATGGAAAGAGCTTGATCTTTAGTTGTTCCCACCTTCTCTTCTTGAGCTTCTTCTTCTTGTGAGTTCTCTTTTTAGAGTCTATTGAAAGTAATCACTTCCTTCTAGCACACATTCCTCACATGAATGAATTCCGTGATCCTGGGAGGTCATTCAAGGTGGCCATCACCACTTTTGCATTCTTCACTTTTTCTTTTACCACTTCAAGTTGTTCTTTTATTTGAGAAACTCTTATGACTGCATGGTCTCTTCATTCTGGTTTTGTTCTTCCCTTCAAATAGCTTGAAATTCTGGAAGACCTTCAACAACTTTGCTTGCAATAGGTAGTGCTCTGTAATGCACATGTACAAGCTTTCTATGCCAAAGCTCATTTGGCTCTACTGTGTCATGGATCAAGGCTTGTTCTAGATATCCCTTCAATTTGTACAAGCCTCCTTATTGTTCTTCAATCACTACCGCATCATCGATAGTCTTTCCTTTTGGCCACATGATGACTTGACCATCAGAGTCTAGCTTGTATGAAGATTCCCCACTACCTTTTATTGGATATTGGTAGTCATCTCCTAGTTTCACCTTTGTGAGGTGATTCATGTTCCAATAGTCTTACAAAGGATTCCTTGAATCCGTCATAAGTTTGGAAGCCCCACTGTCTATAAGCCAATCATCACTTCCATGAGTAATGTTACCTATGAGAGCTGATATCAGAACATATTCTTCCTCACTTGAAGAATCTTCACTTTCATATCTGGATCTCTTTCTGGATAGTTCATCAACCTCTGCAGCATGAGCATGATGTCTTCTTTGGTCTTGTGAAAGACTTCTAACCTCGTCTCCCTCTGAAACTGGAACCTCCATACTCATGTAGGTGTCCAATCCATTTTCTTCAGAGAGATCATATACTTCCAGGCTTGGAAGTTGTCAACTTCCCCAAGCTTGTCACCAAGCTGATGTGATATATCATATTGAAATGAGAACCTCAAATGGAAATAGCAAAGGATTAGATCTTACCGATTTGAGGTGTCTGTCCTTGTCCCGGAGTTCGTTGATCTAGGGTTTGTCACAGAAACCCTAATTTTCAAAACTTGGAATCTTTTAGATATGATTGTATGAACAGATAGATCTCTTCAAATGGAGCTGTCCAGTGTACTCCTTTTCTGAAAACACTGGAGGGAAGCTCCTGAAACAGGAAGCCCTAATTTTCTGATTTCTTCTGCAGAAATGCCTGTTACTGTTTTTGTGATATCTCTGACATTACTGATCCTATGTGTCTGAAATTTCGTACTGAGGTAACCTCGCATTTCCCTGATCCAAAACCATAGGTTTCATCAGAATTTGTTTCACCATTTTGGATTTAGGATCCTTTTTCCAAGGTGACCTGTTACAGGACTCTTCAGAACAGAGAAGTTGTACGGCATGCCACGTGTCACTGGTTCATCTTCTGAGTCTGATATTCGAACCATAGAAATTAAAGTCCATGCCCTTTCTGGATCATCTTTAGGAATTCAATTTGGACCTCTGTAGCCCAAGATATTTCAGATCTCCCCAGGTGTCCTGTTTATGGATGATTTCTGGAAGAGGAAGGAGCCCTAACTTGGAGAGATCATATATCCAATAATATAGCGAATCTGAGGCTGATTTTTGGATACAGTGTTCATCAGGATTTTATCTTCGGCCCCTACAATTTTAAGCTTCTGAGACTTCACCAATCTCGGAATATATCGACTGTACCAAAACTTAGCAGTTTTAGTATTTAGGGTTTTTCCTAGCTTAGGGTCAAACTAGGGTTTGAATTTCCTGGAGTTTCACCCAACCAAATTTCTTGATCCAGGTCTCTAAACTACGGTTTTGATGAGGAGAATAACCCTATGCTGGTCTCACTCAAAAATTCCTCTTCTGTAGAAATCCCTAATTTCCACATCGAAACTGAAAATGCTTGAAATTGAATTCCGCATGGACAGAGAGATGCACCCTTCAATGGAGAGTCATCTTAGCATACTTTTGCTGAAAATATGTGGAGAAAGATCTACAAAATAGGAAGCCCTAGTTCCTGTAGCTGCACAATGTCTTCTTCTCAGGTTAGCTCTGATACCATGTTAGTTTTTCATCAATTAAGCTAGCATTATGATCTTAGGATGTTTTCATTGAGAGAATAACAAGTACAGCAATAAACCATGAGCACATCACAAGAGACAAGAGACACAAAGAGTTTTCCTCGGGGAAACCATAAAGGAGAAAACCCCACAACTTCCTCTAAGATAGAATCAACACCAAAACAGTAAGAGATCTCCCAAAACAGCAGTAGCCTTCTGTCTTCTGTCAAGCCAAAGTATTTCCTTCTCCAAAGGTGCGCCACACTTGAGAGAGCAAGTGATGTAATTCACAAGTGATAAATAGAGAGACACACACTCTCTATTTATATTAGTCCGTTCACTTAATTTGCCATTTCACACGTAGGTTCAACCCTAATAATTACTACTCGATCCTACACCTTAATTAGTGTATAATAACTCAAGTGCCCCAAAACTGTGGGGACTTACCTAATGACTTGATATGACTTGTTTACATTATTAATCCTCCCGATCGAAACATCGGGGTATGAACACATGACTCAAATACATAATAGAAACATCTCGGAATAAACATCGGGTTACAATACATAGGATACATTGAAGAATACATTCCGAAGTTACATATACATCAACAGGTCATATATACTATTCTTCATTATTTTAGGTACCTTCACCGTAATTTCTTGTCGATTTTCTTGTTTGATCTAGGTAGGGTGACCTTTTCGAGCATGTTTGATCGAGAAGGGTGGGGTTGGTGGAAATGGATTGAGTCCAATTTACATCTTGGAACTAAGGATGGGCTGAAATGCCATATGATTGACCTGTGCTTGACATCCCTGGAACAATTGAAGGTGTTGGATAGGAAAACAAAGATTGGGCCCCTGTACTGGTAGGAATAGAGTGGGGGGGGTGTATGCATGCATGATTATATTGGGGTATCTGAATGTTAATGATATCTTGGTAGAACCCTGCACTGTTTGGAAATTGTTCTAATAATCCTACCACCATGTTCATGTTTCCTCAGTTATTCTTGTATTATTGGCCATCACATTCCTTTCCTTGGTCACTCTTGCAGAATTTTTGTTCATTTGTTGAGTCTTTCTTGCATCATTTTCCTTCCCTTCCAACTGTTACTGATGCTCTTTTTCTTGTTGATTTTCCTCTCTTCCAATCCTTTCCTATGCTCTATGTTTAGTTTAATTCATCCTCACTTCCTTCTTTTCCTTTGTGAGATCTTTCTTCCTTTGTTTTAACTCCTGCAAAGCATGCATCTTTTGTTCACATTCAACCAAACAACTTAGTTTGTTATCTAAAGTGAGTAGTTGTAAAATCTGGACCAAACGAAGAATGCACGCATTTCCTTTTATTCCTTGTGTTGACATTCTCTCCACTGGAAACTTTAATAATTGGCCAAGTCTTGGTGTGTTCCCTGATAGTGGTTGAGGATCAACTAGGATAGGTTCTTCTACTGCAATATTTTCTTCGATTGCATCCACAATGTTTATGTAAGGTTATTCTATCAAACCACCATTAACATAAAAATGGACAATCTCATCTGGGATGGGTGTTGGATACGAAGGCATGTTCATGATTTCATCGTTGGTGGAACTACCAATTTGTCTGCTCACGTTCATCACGCCCTCTACCATCCATGATGGTTAAGATACTTGCATTGGAAATGCCAATGTGTCATTGTTGCTACCTATATTATGACATCCATCGACCACATTGGTATGTGTTATCCACATGTGTGTCAACTAGAACACCTAGCCCCATGTTAGCTTTCACTGCTTCGTCATCAAATTATGCAGCATTGACATGATTATCATCATCATTATGTCCAAATCCTTAGCGGTTTCCTTGAGATAGGGACAAGATGTTTTCAACAACATCTGCATCTTGCTGGCCATCCACGTGCTATTTGACATCCGCAGGCTCTTTGCCAGCCACATCTTCTTTTCCATGCACATCAAATTCCCTCTTGCAATCGGTGCCTTGCATAAGAGCATCATAATTCAATGGCCAGATACCTATTCTCGTAAATCCAACCTTGATATTCGAGGGCGTGACAGAAATTTTGAAATCCTTTCTTGCAAACCTGAATAACTCAAACAATTTTACCTCTTTCCCTCGGTTCTTTGCCATCCATGTTGCTCATTCTAACCTAAAAAAAGACTTGAAATGGCCAAACACACTCACATCTAGGGGCTACAACGTGTGAGTAGTATGATTAGGAAGTGTTAACAAGTCGATGCTCAACTTGTTTTCCTCCTTGATTATTTGCACAATAATGTGGCTACCATGGCCATCCAAAACTAATAGGTGTCCATTTTCAGGGTAGACGCTTGATACAGATGATGCAAAGTGACAAAGCCAATTCATGAAAAGTTCTTTGATCATCCATGCATGCCCCAGTTTCATAGTTTTGGGTTGAGTTTTACAACCTAGTTTTACCCTTAAACAAATAAAATCATAGGATAGAAAAGCCAATTGCATTCACACAACATAGAATGGCTATCCACTCCCTACTCTTGGGCAGAATCTTTGGCACATTTTGACTCCCTCTCTTAGCAATTACTTGCATGCCACAATCCCTCCCCGCCTATAATTTAGTCTTGTTGCATTTGCAAATATGGTATGAAGTGTAAGAGTGTTTCTTGTTTGTACTTGAAAGAGTGTTGTAGAACCTTAATAAAATTGTAGGGTATATATTTAATGCCCTATGTCTATCAAGGCCCTATATTATTTGTAACACTAGCTTTGGATGCCTTTTTTTGAAACCATCCCACCATGATTTACCTGAAAACTCATCTCTAAATGGGTTCGGCCTCCCTTGAAATATTTGAGAAGTAGTTGATTTATGCTGTATCAACTCTAGCCCATGTCCCAATTCGACCATTTCCTTATACCACACCACCACCTCCTCCTCCTCCTATTCAGTCATGACTGTAAGAGGATCTCTCTGCTTGGTATGGGTCAGGCCATTTATACAGTAGTGGATTGATGTGAGTGCAATCCCATATATTTTTGTAGCTGCTCTAACTGAATATCCCTGGAATTAAATGTTGTCAATTGTAGCCATCATGTCTTCTTTTGTCCATCCTCTAATAACATTGATTCTCTTTGTTGAGTTTCCCCCTTGCACTGTAGAAGTTGGTGGCAATGTGGGTGATCATGGATGTGTAGTTGATGGCAACATCACACCATCTACCGCTTCTACAAGACCATTCTCAAAATTTATTGGAGTAATGTTGTCATTCAAATCATGGGCATTGTCCTCATTCGATGATGTTATTCTTATCTTGGCACCCCGAGTACCCCGCTTCCTCGCGCCCCTTGTATGCAGTGCAATAGTGACTCTTTCCATGGTTACAAGAACATGTAGAGTCCATATATGTAAAATTTAATGTGGTCTATTTTTACAATGGTTAACCTGTGAGTATTATAAGCTAAACTAGCTTTGTTCTATCCACCTATACCATCAGCTTAGTACACGGTATTAAGTTGTAACACTACTTAGTGTGGATCTTTAAAGACAATAATGTTTTGTGGAATGAATTTAAAATGTAGCCAATACTAAATTTAGAAAGTTGCATTCTACTTGATGCATTTGAGGTTAAAAAACAACAATGCAATGTTTGAATTGTTAATGAAGTAGCAAAACATCAATCTTTAACACTACTAAGTGTGGATCTTTATAGGTAACCATGTTTTGTGAATTTGATTTATAATGTATATTTACCAAAATGTGAAAGCTATTGTCACGTCCCCACCCCTCTACTCGGTGGACAAGATGCGACTAACATAGCTATTAGCTATCATCCCCAGGAAACTAAGCCCCATGAACATATATAATGAAAATACAGTGAAATAAAACATACACAGATGCATAATTATCATGTCTAATTCATCAAACAACGGAAGCAAATGCGCGTCATTCACATTCACAACGTTTCACATGTTCATCATTTTCATTAAGCAACAATTACAATTGCAAAGATTATATAGACAAGAATACTTATCTTAACCAAAGCGTATCCCGCAACCAGCTACTTCCCTGCAACGTTCCACCCAACCATAGGCCAATGTGCTCATCAATCTCTCAGCAGCACTACCACCCCCGAGCAGGGCATGATTTCCACAAGGAATAAGGGGAACACTAGCAGGCTCACACGTAGCCAAGGTTACACAAAACTCAGCCAAGCCAACATAGTTGGGTTTATCAGGCTATACAGGAGCTGGAAAGGTTGACTGCTAAGCTAGTGAGCTCAATCCAATAGCTATGGACACCTGCACCAAAATTAGCCTGAATTCTAAAACATCCACACACCCAACGCAAGGAAACATCCCCTTCTTTGCTATACAGTCCCTTAGGCTATGCCTTCCCTTCTAGTGTTATTCAGGGGCTGTAAAGAAGAAAGCCAACCCTCTAGCTCTGTTTGTGAGGCTCCTACACACTAGGTTTATCAAGCAGACTCAGACCCATTCCCACTCCCAAAACAATCCAAAGACCAAACAACTAGGTACACATAACAATCTTGGTTCTGGGATTGAAGGGAAACACACCAAAGAGGCCAAATCAGGTATGGAAATCGGACAACACGGCTCAGGCTGTGACAGTCGATCTCCAGAGTTGTTTATGGCCTTAACGTGGCCAAAACGACTCAGCAACACCCCAAATTTGTGGGGAAGATAGAAATGACCTCCCAACCTGTATGTAGTGAAGGAAACAACCCCAACCGTGAAGGAATTCACCACACAGACCCAACTCGTGAAAGGAAAAATGCAGAATGCCAATATCTTCCTGAGGCCAAGCTTTCTCCTTCCCGAGGAAGACAAACAACTGCGTGAGAGTGGAATGAGGTTCCCCCCTTGCCCACGTGAGGAAATGAATGCAATCTACCTCTCTAGGCATGCGCATCGTCAAAGTACTCATAGTCCTGCCAATCACTGACGGCTTCCCATGCATACGTCCCTTAACGCAATAACTGCCCCAACCAATCTCATGGGGAATTAATTTGGTTGGTGAATAAGACAAGGGAATATAGTTGGGTAGATTTGGTGGGTTCTCCTTTTGGCACATGGCTTTTTCCCAATGGCCCCCAAAGGTTAAACATCCCCCCCCTTTATCCTTAGGAATCATGCCCCCATCTCTTTTAGTGTTGCATTGACATAGCTGGTTGTGGTTATTTTAATTAAATTGCATATGTACATGGTGTCCATAATTATAATGTGCCTCGCTAGCACAAAATACCATCGGCATTGATTTTAATCGCCGAAACATAAAACGATAAATCAATGGTGGGGCTTTTTCCTTTAGCTTCACACCACGATTAATTGCAATATATACATCATATACATTTAATGCAAATGGGGTCAAAACCGAGGTGTTACAGCTATAGTCCATTCAATGCATAGAAGATTAAATATAATTCCATGCAGTGTTTGAATTGGTTATGATGTAAGTATATAATCAAGTTGTGACTCTACTTAGTGTCGATATTTATACGCAACAAATGTTTTGGAAATTGGATTTATAATGTATTTTTACAGAAATAAAAAAGATGCAGATTAATTGAATGGATACAGGAATTATCTCAAAGTTGAATGGATACATGTTAATTGAATGGATACAAAATGAGAAAGTTGCAGGTTAATAATTGAACCACTGTGCACATGCTGATGGGTTGTTAATAGTGATGATGAGCTGTTTACAGATTGTTGATGCAATGCTTGAATCTTGTTGACAGTGTTGATGAATAGTTCACTGAATCCTTATAGTGTTGATGCACAACTTAAATCCAAGGAATGCAAACATAATCAATTGTATGCAAAGAGGATGATTTATATATATTTTTAGTCGAATTGATTGCTTCTAGGAACTCACATGGATTGCAAGAATTATTATGGGAATGGGTGTCTAGGATTGATTTAGCTTGATCCAATGGCTGGAAATTTGCATTTGCATGATCCATATGCTTTGTTGTGTGTTTAATTGATGGTTTGATTGAGAAGGTAGATTTAGGAATCCATATTAGACGATCAATGTGCTTTCATAGGGTTTAATGGATAATTTGATTTTATGGCCATAATTGGTAGCTCGATTAATGGATGTTTTGGTGTTAGTGGGCATATCCAGGAATTCATATTAGGTGATCGATTTTATTTTAGTGAGTTTTGCGATTTGATTGGATTTTTTTTTAGTGGGTGGGTGTCATTTAATGCATTTCGATGTGTATATTGTTGGCGGCATATGGACCAAAAGCACGTGGTAATGGGTGATGGACCACTATGTTTTATTGTTTGAATGCTCTTGATCTAAGATAATTCATGGGGGCTAATGTGATGGCAAGAATGTACTTAGGAGAATGAGTAGGATAGAATTCTTAATTGTTAGATTTGGTATTTATGACACCATAAAGGTCGGTTCTCAATTGGACATAATGAATTGTAGAGTTGGTATTACAAAGATTGCATATTAACAATTATTGCTTTAGTCAACAAAATAACTTAATTTTAAACTAATATAACTGTTTAATTATTTTAAACTTAATATGATATATATTTATAACTTAATATAACTGTTTAATTCTCTCTCACTTAAATGTAAATGTTCAATTTATGAATGATTGATATGACGAAAACCATAACCACTCATGGTTAGCCATAGAGGTCTCCCATAGAGTATTTTTCTTTTATAAAAACAAAAATTCCTCACATTACGCTCAACGATCATCTTGAATAATTACTTTACGATGCTGATTGATCATGATACCTTTACCAATAATTCATGCCGCAGTATTCTTTTTCCTGTCCGTATTCCTTTACTTTTGTATTTATCAATAAAGCTGTAATATTTTTCTGTTTTCCGGATTCCCTTACTTTTGTATTTATCAATAAAGCTGTAATATTTTTCTGTTTGTCCGTATGAAAAAGAATCATTTTCAACCATTCCTTTCTCTTTTGCTTTTTCAATAAAGCTGTGAGTTCAGAATACATTGACAAATAAAGTTAGTGGCGTAGGCTGTAGGTAATAAATTAAATCAAAAGCAAAGAGGAAAAAGCCACCGGAGAATAAATTAAATTAAAAGCAATAATGAGCCAGTCAATAAATCAAACCAAAAACAAAAGAAAAATTAAATTATTGACGGCCTAGCGTCTTGGATTACACCAGGCAAGTTTGGTGGCAACTTGATTTGTTGGTTTGTTGTTTGAAATAAGATTTTAGTGTTAAAATTGTAATTTTTATTATAAAAATAGATTCAAAATTTTTTATTACCCTTGGGATTCCATATTATTTTGAATCATTGAAAGCTACTATTTAAAAATTCTCAACCAAAATTTACCAAAGAAAAAAATCACTAAAAACTAAATTTTAAAATTTTCAACCAAATTTCGAAAAAAGAAAAAAAAATCACCATAATTTAGGTGCAAATGGTCTCGAGTTTAGCTTACTCGTACATTTAATCTTTGCACCACTTTATCTTTCCGTCCACCGGTGACCGCCCCCTTCTTATTTTTGGTGCAGCGTCTTTGTTTTTAAATCCTATAAATTCCAGCCATTTCGCTGAGAGAAAATCGATCCAATCCCAAGCAGAAGCGCCCCTTCCCGTGAATCTTAGCCCTGCCGACCATGATCAGCTTCCCTTCGCTCATCCTCTCCGATGCCCTCCCGATCTCCCAATCTTCATGGTGGGGAGGATGTGTCTGCTTCTGCAACTTCCTTCATGCGGTACTGTTTCCCATAGACTGCTTGAGGATTCAGCTTCAAATCCATTAATAGATATATACGACGTGTTTCTGAGCTTCAAAGGACCCGATACGAGGACAGGCTTTGTCGATCATCTTTACAACGCCCTCAGCTGATGAGGTTTCTGGGTATTTCTTGACACCCACCATCTCCAAAGTAGAGAGAGTGGAGAGGACATCCCTGCAAGTCTACAACATGCAATGGAGGTGAGTCGCATCCTCATTCCCATATTCTCTGAATCCAGTGCAAGTTCGGCATTGGGAACGATCTGGAAGCCCAATTGCTCCAGCATTAGGAAAGCATCAGAGCAGTGGGAGATACTGCACAAAAGAAATTAGTAATTCCAACTATGTCGTCTCTCTGGTCGCTCCAAGAAGACACGAAATTAGTAATTCCAACTATGCCGTCTCTCTGGTCACTCCAAGAAGACACGAATGGGTGACTAACTCACTCTTCTCTACTTTGTTGTCCTTTACTGTATATATGCTTCTCCCTCAACTTTTTACTCTGTGCAGATACGAACTTTTTACTGTGTGCAGATATGAAGCAACGGTTGTGAAGCGCAAGGTTGAAGGTCTGTAAACATTGTAAGAGAGGGAGCCGCTGGCCTTCTGCAAGTTGATACTACTTCTCTACCATGGATCTTCTTCGAAGTAAATCACCATGGCGATGCAGTTTCTGTAATATTTGAATCAAAAAATGAATTTGTAGTTTTTCTCATTTGATCGAGAAGCTATTCTCTATTGTAGAGGGCCATTTTGGCTGATTTTAGTTGTCAATATAGATTGGCGAATGTAATTTTGATTTAAGCTTTTAATTCACCTTCTTGTACCGTTTTTCAGCAATACAGTTTTCCCAAGAGCGGATCACACCAAAAAAAGAGAAAAGAAGCTATGTATAAATAAGTTCATATTAGTTAAGTTCAACTTCATTTTACACATTGATTCCAAGGCTGTAAGGATCTTTGTGCACTGTGTTTGATCTTGCTGGGCAGTTTTTTTATCACTTATGCATTTTGGTTATATTCTATTTTTAGAGCTTTTTTACACTTGGAAAAGTATTGATGTGAAAAGTATATGCTTAATAAAATGAATATAGTTATTTTTTTACATGTGAAAGTCTGGGTCTTGAACTTATCATGGGTAGGAGCTATTACAAAGATTTCAAAAATCCCATCAAGAGTCATATTGTTGTTGCCAATAATTACAAAGTATTAATAAAAATAATATTATTTAAATAATTATAACAATAACATAGTTAATTTAATAATAATATGACTTAATAAATAAATTAATAAAATAAAATCATTAACGTACTATGTTGTTATATTTTAATTATCTAATTAGATTCTGAAATCCGATGAGTGTAAGCAAGATTCGGGATGTCGCCCATTGGTCTTGGTCCGCGGTGTAAAGCAGACTTAGTAACAGGCAGATAAGAGGTGGTTCAACCTATATTGGATTATAATATTATAGGGATAGGTTGTTTAATTAATTTGTTAGGTTCAAAATAATAATAAAATATTATTATTTAATTAAATAAATTATTATTTATTTAATAATTTTATAATGATAATATTATTAGTTAATTAGAATATGGTTGAATAAAAAAATTATAAGAAATAATAATTAATTATAAAAGAATAATTAATTAAAAATAATGTAATTTAATTAAATATATAAAAGCTAATTTAATAATTAATAAAAAGTTAAATTTTTTAATATTATATCATAATTTAGTTAAAAAAAGTTGATGGTGGATATGGAAATCGCCCTGATTTTTTTTTAATATATATAGTAAGTCCAATGTTAAAAAATAGTTTATTAAAAAATGTAATTATAAAATAATATTTAGCTAAAAGTTATGTAATATAATTAAATATGTGAAAACTAGTTTAATAATTAATAAAAAATAGTCATAAAAGATTATAATATTATATGACCATTGAAGATTTATATGTGGAATGTTCTTGAAATATTTTATTATATTGTAATAGTGTAACAATTAGTAAAGGTTATGTTGGATTGTTGTCACATAAATTTTTCGTTTGTTATTGGGAATGTTGGATTGTTGCAACATAAATTTTTCGTTTGTTATTTGGAATGTTTCTGAGGAGTTTTGTTATCTTTGGTATATTCTTTAATGATTATGTCACATAGTGACATTTATCAATTGCTATGTTGGATCAGGACATAGATGAAGTGTTAAGTTGTATTGTGACATTCATCCATCATCATGTTGCATTATGGTTATGTTGCTTAATGAGTTTTGTTGCATTATGGGATTCACAATAATGTTGTGCAAGGGTTGGATTTAGTCATATTTGGAATTGCTTTGTTCCATTGTGACATACATCAAGGGCTATGTTGGATGGCAATGTTCAACGAGGCTTATGTTGGATTGCGCCATTTCTCCATGGCTATGTTGTATTATGGTTATGTTCCTTAATGCGTTTTGCTGCATTACTAGATTCAATGTAATTCCATTGAGATTCATGTATGCAATGATCATGAGAGGCTTTATTAGATTGTAATAGTGCAACAATTCTTAAGTGTTATGCTTGATTGTGATAACCACACTATTGTCACATAAATTAACACATTATATTCAAAATGTTTCTCAAGGGTTCTACTATATTTGATACATTCCTTAATGGTTTTGTCGCAATGTGACATCTATGAATTGATATGTTGGATTATGACATTCATTGAGTGTTAAGCTAGATTGCGACATTGCTCCATGGCGATGTTGTGTTATGGTTATGTTCCTTATTGGATTTAGATGCATTATACAATTTATTAAATTGTTTTGTAGTGTCTGGGTTTAGTTATATTTGTATTGGTTTTGTTCCATAGTGATACACATCAAGGGTTATGTTAGATTATGATGTTCATCTAGGTTTAGGGTTATGTTGGATTGTTCAATTTGTCCATGGATATGTTGTATTATGGTTACGTTCTTTGTTGTATTTTATTGTATTTCAATATTTAATGTAAGGTTTTTTAATGGTTGGGTTTACTTATGTTTGGAATGGTTTTGTTGTATTCAAAAATCCATGAAGTGTTGTGCTGTGTTATGACAATCAGGAAGGTCCATATTGCTTTGCAGCATTTTTCCATGGTCATTTTACATTATGGTTATGTTTGTTAATTGATTTTCTTGGAGTAAGAGATTCAATTTAAGGTTTTGCAAGGGTTGGGTTTAGGTATGTTTGCTACATTCCTTATGTTTTTTTTTGTATTGTGAAATTGATGAAGGGTTATCTTGGATTACAATGTTCATTGAGGCTTATGTTTGATTGCGGCATTCCTTCATAGTTACTATGTTGTATTAGGGTTATGTTATTTAATGGACTTTTTCACATTATGAGATTCATTATAAGGTTTTGCAAGGGTTGGGTTTAGTTATTTTTTGAAATAGTTTGGTCATATTGCGACATTTATGAATTGTTATGTTCGATCAGACTATTCAATGAGTGTTAAGATGGATTGCAACATTACTCGATGGTCATGTTGCATTATGGTTATGTTCCTAAATGGATTTTGCTACATTATGAGATTCATTAAAATGTTTTGCAGTGGATGGGTTTAGTTATATTTGGATTGGTTTTATTCCGTTGTGATATACATTTTATATCTAATTCTCATCAACATCATGTTGTGGGACAAAAATCTCAGTATTTTCCTTGAAATCCTCAAAGGTTGAACTTCGAAATGAACAAGGATAAAAAATTCCATAGTTTTGGCCACCATCGCTCTTTTCCTATGGACAAATTGCGGTACCCATATCAACACTGCCTTTTTTCTCTTTGCAGAAAGTGGTGCCATCGCCTATTTCCCATACATAAGGTATGATGCTTGACTTATGAAGTAAAAAAATGAAAGTTTGAGAGGATTCTCGAAGATTTCCTTCGTCGAAGCCTCATCCCTATGGTTTAGGACACCTGGAGCTCGAGATCCATCATCCTAGGATCACCCCTCCACCTCTCCCATGGAATCCTCAACCTATCATATTCTCTCATGTCTTTATATACTAGCTTACCCCTCATGGGTAAGAGGAGGAAGAGTGTGTTATTGCATCCAAATTTTGGCCAAATTCATGCAGACTGAGAAAGAGTTATCAACACCAAGGAATCGGTTGTAAACTCCCCCTCTTTGTACTTTTAATACAAATATAATTTCTTTTCCACATGCACTTGTATGTTTGATTCTCATGTTGTGTTTGTTGTTTAATTTCTTGGTATATTACATAGGATTTTAAGCTATCTTGTTACTCTTATCTTGATTTACGTTTTTTGTGTGTCTTTTGCAGGTTACCTGCATAGATCAAGCACTTCAAGGATCAAACCTTTGCATCATGTGGAAGCTAAGAATATGTAATGCACTTGAAATTAATAATTTATTATTAATTATGCTTAAAATTACTTTAATTATTATTTTTATTGAATTTATTATTTTTGACAGAAAGTAAAAAATAAAACATTTGTAATTAATTATTCTTATTAATAAAAGATACTGAATGGGGGAAGAAGTGGAAATAGTTGTTAAAGAGTGTTTGGTGACCCACAAGAGGAAAATACACGTGGTTGAATCCACTGAGTTAGAACTCAAGATACATGAAGCATCATCCCCAAAAATCAGGTCACAACTCCTAGTTGAGTGCTAAAGAGAAGGAGGCTCATAAATGACCAAGTCCTAGGAAAAATACTATATAATAGTATGTCCATGAGTTGCAGGAGGCTAGCATTTGGACGATGATTAAATATGAGAATTTTGGAGATGGCGCATTGAAGGATTTTGCTCTTGTGGTTCAACCAACAGGCTCAGTGGTTTTGAAGCAAGTAACTTGGCTTCTCTGAGAGTTGGTTGGGAGGAAAAACTTTTCCACTTTTGTTTTCCTAGTAGTGGTGCCAGGTTCTTATTTTATGTTTTAAATTTACAGTAGAATGTTTTATTCTACATATGAAATGGTTAATATAAAAACCTAGTATACATAGATTTGTCTAGTTCATTTATTAGTTTTAATTCAATTATGTTTGATTATAAAGGTTAAATGGTAATTAGGAAAGTTCTTAAATAGGGCATCCATACCTGAGTTAGGATTTTCTTTTTACTGGTGATATGCTAAAAATCGAATTATGTATTTAATGGATATGTTATCGATTTATATCTATTTCTTCCATATGTGACATATTTAGTTAGTATAACTCTGCATTATTTTCCTTTATATTTATTTTCCTACACTGTAAATCCAAACTGATAGTAAGTAGAATCACCAAATATTTTAATGGTTGTTAGCATAAATTTAAATATCTCACGATCTAGATAGAGGGAGGAACAATTTCTATTCCATTCTATAAAAAAACAAGTTTGTATATAAAATCTAGTTCTACACATACCTAGAAACATATTAATATATTATTATATAAACTTATTAATATACAGAACCAAACTTCTATAAAATAAACTTACAACATAGCTAATACTGGGATAATCACTTACATAATAAACATAATAAAACTATAAACATATACTTTACATATCTACATGTATTTAGTCCTATTCAGATCGAGGATCCATAAGTAATTAAACCTATCCAGATCAGAGATCTAGTGTAAATAAATCTCGAAGGAAAGTTAAATAATCTAAATCAATTTACACATGACGGGAAATACGAAATCAAGTCGGGATCCACTAGTTATCTCTATGATCAATCTATGTAATCACTTAAACAATCCTTTCTAAATCCATGTAAAAGTTCATAACTGGATCGAAGATCCAAACAAATAGTCATAATTAGAGTATAGAGCCATGAAGAAATCAAAGCATGGATACAATTAAATAAAATACAAAACACAATCGTAGGCATACACGCTAGCTGTTGCAACTATGCTTCAATATCAAAACTAACTCACTAAAGTAAGTCTTTGCTTCTCAAGGGCCGACATAAAATTCCATCATTGATGACAATTGAGCCTTAATAAAAGACTGTAATTAATCCACAGGAAATCATAGACCCTATGGGTCATATTAAATTAAACAAAAACCAAGTAAGATAAAGAAATGGATGTAAGTCCATTTAATGGCTACCATACTTTATGCTAAGGATAAGCACTTAATACAGTGGTTGACCGGTGTCATTAGAACGCTAAACTCTCAAACAAAGTTTTAATGACTAAACCATATACTTCATACCCACGGTATTTATAGACAAAGGCATCATTACAATAATGAATTATCCACTGTGTTCATGGTCGTAAGACCATTGAGAGATGGCATCCATTGAATTAAATCAAACAGAGTACAAGCATAATTTACAAGAAAAACTTATAACAAAAATCACATAGACCTTAGGACTGGGTCACTTCTTATATTAATCAAATGACATACACAGAAGTGGCTGTAAGACCATCCCGGATGGCTTCCACATTGCTTTTTAAAAACTATCGTTAAACACTGTAAGGACACATGAGTAAGTTTATTTGATTTGGCACCCAAATATTATTTAGAAGATTAAGAACAATTATAATACATCTAAAATCAATGTCGATGCAATTGGATGCAAAATCTCTGCAAGTTAAACACTAAGGGTTGTTCGCTCCATATTACTTTTAAACAAAAGGGAAAACTTATCTTAAATTGGTGTGTATTCCACTCTCGACCCTACGGTCATACCCAATGTACCTACAACCAATTTATTTATAGCAATCAATGAATGTAGATTGTTTCCTTAGTAAAAATAATATTAGTAAAGGGTTTTAGCATAATATACCTGGGCATTTAAAAATGTAGGTTTAGGAGGATGTGACCCTATTTCCTCCCTCCCCAACGCCCTCCACCTGCAAACATTGCAAGCTACAGTTAGAATCGAATTTGATTAACAAAATGAAAAGAGAAAAAAATGTTTAACCCTTATCTTGGTGTGTTGCAGAGAGGGACAGGGGTCGGCTCCTCTGGAGTACCCTTACCCCTCCTCTGCCTGCACCCACAACAAACATTTATCAATAAAGTTCGTAAATAATGGATTTATACCAAGTAAATTATAGAGGCAAGTTTCAGGATCTTTTTTTTACCTGACGAAGTAATGGAAGACTTCGTTATGATGCAGCACAGGAATGCAGACCACTGGGAAAATTTTGGGAGCCCGAGATACCTAAAAATGGTTAAAGCACCACACCATTAACACAATGTTAAACCAAAAAACCCTAATTTTCATAACCATTACTACATAGTAGATCTTCAGCTCTCATCGGATTCAGACCAAAAAAACCACTACAATAACGAGGGTTCCAACAACCAAAAGAATATTAAACCTTGTAAAAACCCTTAAAATCCCAGCGTACAAGTGTAAGGACGAGATCACTTCTCGGGACAGATCAAGAACATGGCTGCGTTGTCAACTCCTAGCCAGGACAACATTTAAGTCAATCACAGTACCGCTTTAATACATGACTAGAGCGATCATGGGACTTAATCATTGCACGCATGTTATAATATCAAAGTTCGAAACATGTGTCCAAAACACATCAAGAAACCTTATAATATATCGTATGAACCATGCCGTAAATGTATCATACAAAACCTTTTATTTAATGCCAAGAACCCTTACATCGTGAACCATGGTGTAATACATGCAATAACATAACCATATAATATGGTAAACAAAACATTGCTTAAAACCATTAACCTTTGCATTATATCATAATGAAGGATTACAATATGGTTAGTATCATAAGCCTTACAAATCCCAATCCACCGTGCTTAAGGGGAGGGTCACAACACATACCATAACACTACAAAAAAATTGACTATTAGGGGCGGTTGTCTTCCGCCTCCAAAAATCACTTTTGGGGGAAGTTTTGTCTTTGGAGGCGATCTTTACAAAACCACTCCTAATAGCACCAATGCTAAAAGTTTTAACTTTTAGGGGTAGTTCTAGAAGAGATCAAAATCGCCCCCAAAAGTGACTTTTGGGGGTGGTTTTGAACCCCTCCCCAAAAGTGACTTTTGGGGGTGGTTCTGAACCCCTGCCGAAAAGTGACTTTTGGGGGTGGTTCTAACCCCCTGTAAAAGTCACTTTTTTTTGGGGGGGGGTTGTAACCCCCCCCCAAAAGTCACTTTTTTTTTGGAGGGGGGGGGTTCTAAAACCCCCCTAAAAGTCACTTTTTTTTTGGAGGGGGGGTTCTAAAACCCCCCTAAAAGTCACTTTTGGGGGTGGTTTTAACCCCCCCTCGTAGTTACCTACGGGGGCAGTTTAAAACCCACCTTAAAAGTCTTTATTAGAAAATTTTGGGGCGGTTTTAAACGCCCCTCGTAGGTACCTATGGAGGAGGTTCAACCCCCCCCCAAAAAAATCTTTACAAGCCTTTGGGGGTGGTTATAAACCCCCCTCGTAGGTACCTCCAGAGGTGGGTTGAAAGCCCCACTAAAATATTTACAAACCTTTGGGGGCGGTTATAAACCCCCCTTGTAGGTACCTACGGAGGCAGTTCGAATCCCCCCTTAAAACTCTTTATAAACCTTTGGGGGTAGTTATAAACCTCCCTCATAGGTACCTACGGAGGTGGTTCGAAACCCCCCCTAAAATCCTTTACAAACCTTTGGGGTGGTTATGAACTGGGCCTCATATAAACTTACATGGGGGTTTTGAACCCACCTCGTTGTAACATACAAGGGAACTTTTGAACCCCCCTCATAGTGGCACATGAAGTCAGTTTATAACCCCCTTCGTAGCCATAATAAATCATAATAAAATATATTTTATGTAAAACATCAAAATTGCAATATCATTAGGGAACGAAGGAATCGAACCTTCAACCTCTTGCTTGTAAAAAAGGCGCTCTACCATTGAGCTAGAACCCTTTAAGAATTGGGGAAATGAGAAATATTAACACCAAGTTTGCATCATTTGTAAATCTAAAAAAAGAACTAATAATCCCAACATTGTTTCTGACTTGAGAAACCTAAGAAAGTAGTTTGAATGGCTCTGAACTTATTTAGATATATGCTAACCACTTCAAATCGTATGGCTTTGACCTTCTTTAGATATATGCTAACCACTTCAAATCGTATGGCTCTGACCTTCTTTAGATATATGCTAACCACTTCAAATCCTATGATGTAATCAAGATAATGTAGATGTATGCTAGAAAATTCACATTTAGACTCTGAAACATATAATTATGCATCTAATTGAACTCAAGTTGGAATTTAAAAAGAAGAATATTATGCCACCCAGGTAGACACTCGGTTTGCTTGATTATGATCATGCCACTGTACAACACACAAGTAACAACAAATAAATGTGTTTTGGAGCTCTATATATTTGAATCTTATGTTCTTTTATGACAAAATGTTGTATAGAATTTTACCTTTTGTGTAGTGGGATTAAGCTGGGAAGAATAGGGGGACTGGTGCAATCAGCCATGGTTAGTTTATCATTGCATTTATCTACTGTATAATATGGTTTTCTTCACAGATATATCGAATACATAAATTATATTGTTGGCCATTATTTCTATGCTACTGTGATTTGTTGCTAGGCGGCTGGTTCATCCTTATTTCAATGATGAAACCCAATAAGGACATACATGCATAATATTTCTTATTAATTTTTAGCCAATAGATCCTCCAAGGGGTTGCTTTCATGTGTAAGCATCAAATTATCAAAATTTTTACTCAATCTATAACAAATATCAACCAAAACATGTGCAAATTGTGATCCTTCAAGTTCGACATAGCTAACATCCCAATGCTTGCGAAATGCCTTGATCAAACTGAAGTAAAAAATATCTCCCTTGGACTATAATCATCTAAGTTCTTGCTCACAAAAATGCACAACTTATTCCATCATTGGCATATCTCCCCTAATGTGGGTCATAAAACCAATCTAATGCATCATTTTCCAAGGAACACACAAACATTTTAAACATAACATCCTCATGGGAAACATTGAACCTTGAAATGAATTCATTGAAAGATGTAACAAGTAGTACAACTTAGTCAGCATGTTCTGAGAAGTTTTGAATGTGTTTGTGCCAATATGGAACAATGAATTGATTCAGATTCCTTGGGATACCCAAGAAATCTAATGGATCGAACCATTCTTTAATCCATGATTCTTCTAAAATACCATACTTCTTAACTTCAATATTCAATGTGAAAAAATGATATGGAATTTGAAAAACATATAACCATTATACCTCATTTCAGTACTAGTGAAGTTTCCAAGTGAGGTTTCAAATGTCTTCAAGTATGTTGGATGTCATCACTTCTACAAACATCAAGTTCACTTTAAAATATTCTAGAACAGGGCTTCATTCCTTCGTGGAGTCACCATATGAAAAAATATATTCAAAGAAAAAACCTTATCAAATCAATGTAGACAAACTGCTGAATCTCAAGAATTGGACTTTATCTCCAACATCACTAAATTTTTACCTCCTAGATATTTTGCATTACCAAAACAAACCAAAATTTGAAAGATATTATGCATTACCAAAAAAAAACAAATAACTCAATTACAGTAAGAAAAATAATGGATGCAAGACCCAATAATATCTATAAAAAATGAAAAACCCTATCTTTTCATTCAACATTCGAGAGGTAACTAGCTTTAGAAACCCCTTGCTTTCTTATCTCCCATATGGTATTTATTTTGTTTTTTTAGTCTAATTTTGGTTTTTTTTTCCATATGGCCCATAGAGATTAACTTGAGTTCTAAAAATATTTCCATCCTGTGAATATACGTCCTGGTTTTCCTTTTCATTCCAATGAGAAAAGGGACCAATCCTTCAATCAATAAGATAAAATTACCATTGCTTTTATCCTTGTCACATACCATTTTGCGTGGGTGTTTAATTGCGATTTTGATCACAATCTTCAGCAGGGGTTGCATCTTGTTGGATATTTGGACTGCCTAGATGATTTGAATATTTAATTGGTAATGATGTTAGAATGTTGGTTGGTAGTAGCTATGGGATGTATGTGAATAGGCAACAATACATAGCACCTTGGCATATCTGGGCTTGGCTATCTATGTGTAGTAGTGAACAATTTCATTTCTTACCAGGTCTATTGTGCCTTATTAGTATGTGTTTCTATCCAGTCAAGGATCATGAGTGAAGACATAAACTCAGTGAAGTGGATCTTGTATAATTTGTAAGGTTTTCCGTTACACCAAAACCTACAGATGTTGGTGAACATTTGAAACCCAGCACAAGGCCCAATCACCAGGAGTGGCGGTTAGTCCACTTGTTTTTATATTCCCAGAGGTGCGGCAGTTATACCATGTGGAGGTACCCGATACTACAACACCCCGCCTCCAGCATAGCTCAGGGGAATTGAACCTAAGACCTCTGCTCTGATACCATATTAATCTGTCACAGTGATCTAGGGACTAAACACAAGTCTTATTAAAGATTAATAACAATAACTCATGAAAATGGTGTAATTGGGCTACAAAATGAGTAGCCACTTTGTATATTCACACAAAGAATGAGTAATACAATACAATGTCATGTTGCAAGCATGAATGAAAAAGCAATTTGAATTCCCAAGGAGGTCATTCAAAGTGAATGAGTGAGTCTATCTTAATTGAATGTAATCCATAGTAAACACTCAAGTTAACCACTGATCAAAACCCTAATTGACTCAACTGAGCCCTAACTGAAGTCGAAGTGCAATAAATGACTGAGTCTAACTGAAAGTAGGTCAGACACATGTCACAGAAATCCAACCAACAAGTGGTAGCACTTCAATGACTCCAATGAACCTCGATGAGGTTAACTAAAGTGTAACTAAACATCAGAAGTGGTTGGAGGCGCCTCTGTTGACTCCAGTTCATTAAATAATCAATAAATAATCAATTTATTGATGGAGGGCACCTTCAATGCTCTATTTAATTGATTGTAACCATTAGTTATCAATATGGGGCATTAATGACACTCAGATCACCCCCGAAGTGCTCTAGTTAGCCTCCCTGAATGTAGGATAAGGATAAGTTAGCCTCCTTGACTGAAGGTAGGCATGGGTGTGATCTAGCTGATGTCATCTAGTGCTCCTTTGATGTCAATTAAGTCAATAATACTTAGGATAGTGTTTTAACTAGGCCAAATTGACCAAAATGAGCGTGAAAGGTGGTAAATGTCTCCAACAGCATTATGACACGAACAACATTAATTATCTGAGACCTTTCAAGCTAGAACAATATTAAATTTAGCTTGTGGAGGGAAAAATAGTTTTCCCACAATTTTAGACCTGTGGAAGATGCATCCTAACATGGAGTGGAAGGTCCTTTTTTAGTAGTTTACATCTCGTAAATTCCTAGCTTTGGGTAATATATGTTTTTTCTGCAAACCCTAAATTCATGAGCGTGGAGACTGGAAACCTGTAGTAATTGAACAACAACTTGATGGGATACTTGTTGGGAATCACTGAGGAGGAAAGTTGGAAACATCCACTTATAAACTTGACGGCCGACGAAAATAATCTTTCAAATGTTGAGCTACATGTAGCATATGCACACAGTTCTCTTCTTGATACTAATACCTTGGAGATCCCTTCCAGGGACAAGCACCTTTCCCTAGTCAATGAAGCCCTTCTAATTACTACTCAAGTTAATTATGTTGGAAAAGCAACAAATACATACACAAAGTTGGTTATCTTCTAAGGGTAGTGCATATGTCATCTCAAAGTACAATGGAAATATACAGTTATGGGATCCTGATACAACTATGCATCAATGGTGGTCCTTATTGAGGTTTTTATGATTTTGATTCCCATTTAGGTGTACTCTCTCACTTTTCTGATTGAGATCCAAATTTATTGAAGAATTTTGATGTCTATGATGGAACTGTCAACTTTATGCGAGAGTTGGATTTAGATGATGATAGTTTGATAAAAGCTATGTTCCAAGAAATGTGTCCCCCACATCCCTAGCTTGTTTCCTACCTGAAGTGTGGAAATGCATGTCAAATTGTGTAGAAACACATTTCTGTATGGAGGCGCACGTTTCTAGAGAAGGAAATGCAATTCGTTTGCATGGAAACACATTTTTGGTACAGATGTCATTCACACAATGACATTTACAAAAAAATATCGCTCTGCTCATAAAAAATATCGCCTTGTTCAGTAGTATTGGGAATGCCACTTTTACTTAAATTTTTAACATTACCATTAATTGTTTCAGGAAGTTTGAGAGTGGTTCCAACCTTATTGGACTTCATATGCAAAAAGTAGAAGTTTAGATCTCATTCAGAAATCAACAAACTTAATAGTTTTCAGGATTTCAGGATTGCAAAGCTTCCACCGTATTCTATCCTGTATGGGATTGGAATTTAATCAATCGCATCAACCCCTCTAGGTACCTTGATGCTGGTGGTGTTAATTGTTGAATCCCTCTATCATGACCTTAATAAAAATGTACTCTTCACTCATGCAAAATCACTTATTAAGCATGTGAATATTTTTCTACTTTATTTCAAAGATTGGATTAGGAAGTTTAATCAAAATTGTACAGTGTTGAGTCATTGAGAATTAGAGCTACCTTTTCTTTGGTTCCGTGGCTTGGTGCTTCACATGTTGCTTCCCATGTTTTCTCATTCCATTTGTAATAAATGCTCTATTGGATGTGTTTTATTCCTCACAAAAATCTAATTCTTCCTGCATCAATATACCAAGCAGTTTATGAGACGTTGTATTTTATAGCCTACCTACGAACTTTAAGGAAGTTTTAGATGGCTTGTTGGAGGATAGATAGTAAGGCCCTTAGGGTTAATGTTATAAAATCCTTGTATGGTATTTCAGTCCTTGCAGATCCCAATTCATCACTAACAGATCTAATTTTTGAAACCAATTATACTTTACAACCTTCATTTTTTTGGCATAAAACATTTTTTTTTGAATATATAATACGAGATTTATCTAGCATTTCGAAAATATTTTTCATTTTTTACTAAGATACCTTTCACAAGTTAGCTCATAGTGTTTTACCCTATAGAAAATATAATGAAAACTCATAGAAGGTGTTGAGTTTAACAATATATCTTGTAGTAACACGATATGCCTGATTTGGGAACGCTTCATGTTGATTTCCCCTTAGCCAGATCTCTGCTAAAAAATACAAAGAAATACCTAGAATTAAACTTTTGATGCACAGGATTGAGTTTGGGATGGGTTTTGGAAGTTGTTGTACCATACTTCCATGATTTAAACCTCCATATTAGATAAAACCTAAATACATCTCAGAAAATTAAACTCTGATTGATCCTTCCAGAAGCAAGATTAAGAGTGCCTTCCCTAGAAAGTACATTGTACACAGCTTGGGGAGGAGTGCTTCAAACTTCAAAGTTTAAACACTTATTTTGTAGATTCAGAAAATTTCCATGACACACTTTTCTAGTATCCGCAGTTGCCAAACAATTTTTCAGAATTCCAAAGAAAATATAAGGCTTGCTGAAATTGAAGGCATTTCCAATCAGTGAACGATGCCGATAGAGACTCCTATGAGGAGAACATATGGAGTTTTGATGGAATAACATGTTCACTGTGCATTTCTTTTGCTGGCCCATGAGAAAGTACTAGCAAAAATGAAGTCGTGAGACAATGACAAATAGGGCATAGAGATTCACCCTAATCTGGATCAACAATATGCACCTAGCTTCATACACATTAGGAAATCGCTTAATTCACTGTCCATTGTTGAAGAATCAAGATAATGGAGGCCTACTTGGCATTTAGGTGGCATCAATATATTCTTCACTGACATTCATGTCAATGGATATTTTGTTCATCTTTGTATTGGATTTTTAGATTTAAGTGGTTAGTAAGATTCTCTTGTGTAAGAAGAAGTGATTAGAATAGTGGCTTTCTGATTATTTTCTGAATTAACAAATTACATCTAGGATAGACGGTACTACTTTGTGCTTTTTTCTTTAACTTCAGAAAAGGAATTTAATAATAATATTTTGGAACAAATTTTATGAATCTAAGTTTGTCTCGAAGAATATAAAAATAACTTTTTCAACCACAGAATTCCTTTTTGCATCAACAAAACAACTACTAAATGAATTATGGCTACAATGTATAACTACAATCGATGGATGTCGAACTAATATTAATGAACCAAAGGCTATTGTTTCACAAATAATAGAATTGAATTTACCAGTCTCCTTGTTGTGCTTTCCAAAAGAATTGGATGGTTTGGAATCTGGATTGTTCCCAACTTGAAAATTATAGTTTCTTGGCCTTGGAATCTGAATTGTATTTTAACTTATTAGTAGACAATTGGAAGATAATGTTGTCACTACTGGTTAGCTAGCCAAAGCTGCTATTTTCCTGGTTTCTCAATAAAATTGTGTATCTTCCTCTTTCATCATTCTCAAATAAATTTGCAACCTCGAAATGTTCAAAAAGAAATCTTATCAGTCTTATGCCTTTGTTAGATAGCAATATAATAACAAGTGAATAAAAATCAAGTGGGTAATAATATGAGAATTGTAAAGGAATATGAATTCTAGCGATTGAGTTTAAATACAAATCAAAATGAAAAAAAAGTAGGATGCATGGAATTGGTTGTGTGGCATTTGTGTGTGACAGAGTGTGATTTAGCAAATTATCAAGTACTTCCTTTCCTTACTAAACTAAGATTGGATAAATGATGGTTACTATATACGTCAGTGTTCCACGAGGATGCGTCCTGCTAGCTGTGGGAACACATTTCCTGTGTTTCTTTCCTCCCCGGGAGGGGAGGGGCGGGGGGGGGGGGGGGGGGGGGGGGGGGGGGGGGGGGGGGGGGGGGGGGGGGGGGTTCTTTGGGATAAAATTTTCTCGGTGTTACTCTTTGGGCCAACCTCACTGAAATGCAAGGAGAAATGTTTCGCTCTGCTGCAAACCTCTTGGACGTACCCCATGAAAATTTGAACCTCTTGGTTACTTGGATGCCTCCCCATGAAACTCCATACCTCCTTGATGTGCCCCCACAAAACTTCGAACCTCTTGGATGTCCCCCCACAAAACTCCAAGCCTCCTGAACCCCTATTATATTTTGATTTACATTGCATTGATGAATGTGGTACTTGCTAATTTCCATGGGATGAATTGTTATTGTTGGGATTTATATTTTTCATATTTTTTATATTTTTATGACCCCTTCGTCCCCTCGCCCTTGGGGGTGGTCCCCACGCATCCCGAATGTGCGTTTCCCTGGTCCTGTGTCCCTGCTTCCTAAAAAATTGGGGGAACATTGATCTATATACTTAAAATAATTATTGTCCAATTCCGTGATGAGGATATTTATTTTTTATTCATCAAATGCATAGCGGATCACAATTACTCATGATCGATGAGTTGTAAAAAAATAGAGACTAGAGTAGGGAGGAGAAGAATTGCTCATAGTTGAATCCAATGAAAAAATGATAATAGGGGTAGATGTCACACCCAATATGGTGACACAAACTACCAAAATATTCATGAAATTAATCTCTCACAACCTCTGTTACCAGATCCGCCACCCCAGTGTATAGGATCCACGGATCCAATACATATTCGGATCGAATGCTCCTAGGATCCTTCATGGAAACAAATCCCTTGTAGAAGGAAACATATCTTCATACCATGAAATGGATCTTGTGAAAAATCAAACAATTCCAAAAATTTTCAAACAGATCCTGAAACTTCTAGTGCTTCCATGACCCATTGATTCCCCCAATTTATTTTTAATGAAAAACTTAAGAAACCCTAAACACCTAATGTTTCCCATTCTTTCTCAAGGTGTGATCTATCCTTATGTCAATATCTCCTCTTGAACTATAATATATCAATATCAAGGTCTTCTCTTAACATTTTTATTTGATTTATCTTTATGGTTAAGATCTGTTGTCAAGGGTTGATCTATATTTGTCTGCTATTTTGTTTCCCACTTCAGCTACACTATTATGTAGTATTTCCATAGGCTTAAAATAAAACACTTTATTCCCTAATTATAGGTACATGTAGATGTGGCTCACAAAAACACTGTTATGCCTTGCTTCAATTTCATGCTTGAAATGGTTCTTAAAATTATCAATATCAATCATGACTACAACTAATCAAATTATCAGTTGTGGTACATGAACTCTCTTTTTTTGACAATAATTTATAGTTCTACTCTTCTGTTTCCTAAATAGTTTTTTTTTCACTCTATTTATTTTTATTTTTATATTACTTTGTACTTTCCATTTCCTTTTCGTATCTGGATCCTGGTTTTTAAAAAATAGGGCGAATCCGTAGCCGTATCCGGATCCGAATCTGTATCTGTATCAAGGTAACTTAGCTTAGGACGTAGGAATGCAGCATGGGTCCTCTATATATCCTTGGAGTTCGAACTCTCCTTACTAGGTTACAACACCAAAATCAAACATTGGATTCCAATTCAAATCTCACTTGGATCGAAAAATTATGACTCTTTTCCTGTCCACCATACATGACCACTATCCATCACTTGATCAGTGGACATGTTGATGGTGGATCAGATGTTCCTGCATTTTAATTATTAAACCATATACCACTCAAACACTCGTGGAAATAGTATGTCAATTATGGGGGCGACGAAACAATCTTTCAAAACCATCACCTTAAGCCTCCATAAACTGCCTTGATGCATGAGTGTGCTTGATCGTTTGTAATCATATGAAGCTTTTCAGCTCTACCATATGCTATAGTTATTCATTATACTAATCTCAAAAACACTAATGAAATATTGCTCAATTCAAAAGGAATGTTCCAATAAAAAATATAAAACTGAGACTCAATCCACTTTTTTGTAGTCTACTTCTTCACTTCTCAAATTTGTATATAGCCTTAAAATTGGTTCCAAGTGTTGAAATATTGTAACTTCGAAGAATATTCTATATGTATCTTTTGTGGTCCCCGATGGTCCTACCGGGAGAACCACTTGTATTGCTTTGTACCATGATGCTTCTAATAGGAAGAACTAATAAGAGTCATGAGGTAGTCCCCTCTAATTGTAAAGATGGGTCATTAGCACCCCAGTGTGGTTACTTGAGCCTACATGTGTAACTTGAGCCTACATTATTTAACTCGAGCCTACATGTTGACTAAGTTAATTCAAGTGAACGGATGAATATAAATAGAGGTGTGGCGCTCCTCATTTGAGACACACACACTCTCACTTGTGTAGCGCATTAGTGGAGAAGAGAAGAGTAGCTGGAGAATGAGGAGGATTAGGATTTGATCTCCTTGTTGGTTTTACCTTTTACCTTATTTTTGGGGCATCTATATCGAGGAAGGTTTTCGCTGGGTTTTTCCCTTTAGGGTTTTCCGAGGATAAATCTTTATGTTCCTTTTGAATGGTTGTGCTTGTCTATCTTTTAGTGATCCTGTTTATATGCTTTTGTTATGAATTCGAAATGAAATACTAATGATCTAGATTAGCATATGAAAATTTAACATGGTATCAGAGCCACCCTGAAAGAAGACATTGTGCAGCTACATAATATAGGGATTCTTAATTTTTGGGTCTCTATCCACAATCGATCAGCAAAAGAAGGCTAGACTGAATCTCCATTGAAGGGCACATCTTTCTGTCGAAGCGGAATTCGATTTCGAGCATTTTCAGTTTTGGTGCGGAAAATTAGGGCTTTCTACAGAAGAGGAATTTTTTGAGTGAGCCTAGCATAGGATTGTTATCCTCATCAAAATCGAAGTTTAGAGACCTGTATCAAGAAATTTGGTTGGGTGAAACTCTGGGAAAGTCACACCCTAGTTTGACCTCGAGCTAGAAAAACCCTAAATACTAAAACTGCTACGTTTTGGTAAATTCGCTATATCATGATATTGGAGAAGGATCAGGAGCTAAAAATTTTAGAGGATGAATATAAAATCTTGATGTACACTTTTTCCAAAATTCATCCTCAGATTCTCTATATTCCGGGAGATATGATCCCTCCAAGTTAGGGTTCCAGCCTCTTCCAGAATTCATCCCTAAATAGGACACCTGCGTAGAATTGCTGTAGCTTGGGCTACAAAGATCCAAATGGAATTCCTGAAGATGTTCCAAAAAAATCGTGGACTGTAATTTCTGTGGTCCAAAGTTCAAAACCAGAAGATGAAACAGTGACACGTGGCAGGCCGTACAACTTCACTGTTCTGAACAGTCTTGTAACATGTCACCTTGGGAAAAGGATCATAAATCCAAATTGGTGAAACTAATTTTGATGAAACCTATGGTGTTGGATCAGGGACATGTGAGGTTACCTTAGTGAGAAATTTCAGACATAGAGTAGCAGAAATTTCAGAGATACCACAGAAACAGTGACAGACATTTCTGCAGAAGAAATTGGAAAACTAGGGCTTCCTGTTTTGGGAGCTTCCCTCTACTGTTTTTCAGAAAAGGAGTAAATTGGACAGCTCCATTTTAAGAGATATATCTTTCTATCCAATCAGATCTAAAAGATTCCAATTTTTGAAAATTAGGGTTTCTCTGACAAACCCTAGATCAGCTAGCTCCGGAAGCAGGACATACACCTCAAATCGGTAAGATCTAATATTTTGCTATTTGCATTTGAGGTTCTCATTTCAAAGTGATCTATCACATCAGCTTGATGATAATATTGATGAATTTGACACCTTCGAAGCATGGAAGTATTTGATCTCTTTGAAGAAAATAAATTGGATACCTACATGAGTAGAGAGGTTACAGTTCTGAGTCTCAAAGCCTTACACCAAAAGAACTTGGTCAAGGCCAAGAAGATCATTGTTGATTTAGTCACGGATCAACTTGTACCACAAATGTCTTCCCTAAAGACACCGAAAGAGATGTTTGATTCCTTGACCAAGCTAATTGAAGGAAAGAACATACATTGGAAGATGACCTTAAGAAACAAATTGAAGAGGTAAAAGAAGAGGTGAAGAATGCAGAAGTGGTGATAGCCACCTTGAATGACCTCCCAGGATTGTGGGATTCATTCATGCGAAGAACGTATGCCAGAAGGAAGTGATTACTTTCAGCTCAACTCATAATAAGAGAAGAAGAAGATGGGAGCAATTGAAGATCAAGCTCTCACCATTCAAAGAAGATCCCTCATGCGATGAATATGAAGAACTCAAGAACCTCTTATTCATATTATCATTTGGATAAGAAATGATGATTTCATGAATGGAGAAGATGATAAAGCAGAATGATCAAGATGGAGTCTACCCATGAAACAAATAAAAGATAAGTATTCAATTGTCATTTCATGATATTGTTTTTGTTATACATTTGATTATATTCAGTTGATGTGTTATGCATGATAGATTGTTTGCATTAATGAATGTATACTACTAATATGCATGTGATGAGTAAGTAGCTCATGGTGCTATACAACTCTCCATTGCTACTTATTTAGAATGAAGCCTCCTTGCTGACATATTGGATTAGTGCACAATCTCAATAATTTCATGAAAGAAATGGAAGGCATCTAGAAAGTTTCTATGAGATATGGATGAATGTTGTATTGGCTAAACATTTGCATGATGCATAAGAATTTGTCGTTATGCATATGTTTTATGAAATAGTTCTAACCATGCAACTGGTGCATTTGAGTTGTAGGAAAGATCCTGTACAACCTCCTACAAGAAGGATGAGACTTGTTCCGAAGAACAAGTGATGACGATTCAAGATTCACTCCAATAAAATCTGAACCTCCTAGGGTCAGAGACACCATGATGGAAGAAAAAGCTTCAGAGAGCAGTAGATCCACCTCGAAGGATGAATACCACCATGGGTATGAGAGATAACTCAAGATGAAGAAAAGAATGCTATGAAAGAAGCTATGATCAAAGAATAATAGTTGATCATGGGGAATGATGTATATGATATGATTTCAAGACATAAAGGGAAGAACGTAGTATCCTTGTTATGGAGAGAAATTCCTATGGCTTGGGGTACCACAACAGACAACTAGACTTCAGAAATCAATCTTTCCCAATATGAAATAGAAATAAAAAACATCTAACACTAAAGGATCGAACCTCGTACCTTATTCCGGACGGTTGAAGTAGATCCCCGTTGAGCTTTCCAATCTTCAGCTTGAATTGTTATAGCACGTCCTCAACAACAAGTAAATAATACAAGCATACTATATTTCATGGTGTTAGATCTATTCTAGCATATATAATCAATAATGTAAAAGCATTTGACATATTCCAATGGATACAATATTCATTCAATTAAACATTACTGGACAGGAAAATATATTTCTATTAATAATAATCAGAGATTACAAGTGACAACCTCTGACGGCACGTCTGCGAATCGGAGAAACTGAATCCCCCACTTGGGCCTCCACCACCTCAATCCTCCATCACTTCGATAGCAAGCTTACTAGTGAAAGGCAAGCTTGGGAAGAACACAACAGTGCTCCAAGGGACAAAGGGATGCAGACTCAAGCATAAGTTCTGGCAACAATGGACTATAGTTTTGTTACTCTCAAAGCTCTCTTATGCTTTCAATGTACCAAGGGGTTCCTTATATAGCTTTCCAAAGGGGTATTGAAAGGTCGAATCCGTGCGATCTCAAGGCATATGGAATGCCAGGAGTCATATGAGCCGGATCCAAGTCAAGGAAAACTCCAAAATGCTTTGGACTATGCACACATCCCGATGTACGCGACTATAGAGGGAATATCCGCGTATGTACGCGGTTATCGAGGAAAAGGCCGCGTATATCATTTTTATAATGTTTTTATGGATGGTCAAGGTTACATCAAAAGATAAAAAGTGGTCCATGGGGGTTAATGAGTCTGCAGCGGGACAGGGGAAGGCCATACAATGTATGATTCACCTAGTGTGGTGAAATCCGCTATAACAAATGCCCCCTAATGTATGAGATCAGAGGGGTTATACGATGGCCGAAATACATTATAAGTCCATCCCAGAAATGAAGTGATGAAGGTACCCAAATGGAAGACCAGCCACCCAATCAGCATAATACCATAATACAACTCTGCATATAATCTGCAAATATATCTAGCAGTCCCGGATACATAAGAGTACAATGGCCATGAATAGGCATGAAACATGATAGAACATATGTGGTCATCACCACGTACAATATACATATATCAGAATCTCCATGATGAAGATATACAACATATAATGGACCATGATCTCCATAGGCTGAAGATATATAATAGATCAAGATCTCCATAGGCTGGAAATGTCTGACATACACTGGATCAAGTCACGAGAGCTGAAATCTCATGAACACTGGCACGATCAAGGAGGTAGCATATAAGTGATGCCACCAGTCTGGAAAGTATTCTACACAAACTTCTACGAGTACATGTCCTACTATGCGAATAGAGGTGTCAAGGTCGAACACAGTAGTCCATCGTCTGATTACCGGTCATTGATGTATACCGTTAATAGACGCGAGATTACCCACCGATAATGAAAATGGGAATCAAGGTGCTAGAGTGCAAACTAACAAGTGTGAATAAATGTGTTGAGGTTGAACACTTGAGAGAGTCCATCGATCAGGGGACATTGATGTATTCCCAAAAATGTCGATGGCGAGAGAACCTGCCATTGATGACTGCAAGTCTCAAGGCACTCAGAATGACTCTAGACTCCAATCCCAGAATAAATGATCTGAAGTCGATGGGATGAAATCGGCTGGAAGGAGGGCATTAAGGCATCCCCCATCATCCAACACGAGGTACTTAGCAAAGCTATATGATGTGGAAGGACTCGATCATAAGGTGCACGAACCAGTAACTGTACCGGGAATGGCCGACATGCAAAGTCAAGATAACTGAGGAATGGCCGACTCAGGTTTCAACTTCCGTCGAACAAGAGCATAACGACGTATGGTGACTGAAAGGAGGCAGCATAGACTCGATATACAAAGTGGGACATCTCTATGATGCAGGAGGCATCAATAGAGGCTCCATAGGGACTGGAAGCTTAACTAGTCGGTGGAGATAAACTCAGATAAACGAGTACAGCTCCTAAAGTCAAACTATAAC
>LPNX010276468.1:408553-425142 GCA_001517045.1 Pseudotsuga menziesii
GTGTAGATGTTATACCTGTGAAGAGTACGAACGGGTCAATCCAACGACTCAAACGGCACTGAAAACGGTCATCTACATCACAAATTATGTCAGAAACGGTCCAAAATGGTTATAAACGGTCAAAACTATATAAAAGGGGGTAAAAAATTTCAAATATTTCAAAATTTTTCTATAAATAGTAAGAAATAGAATTCATTTGAAACTTTTACCCATTGGAGCTCTGATATTCAACTGCGAATTCTAGAAGATTCAGCCGGCGGAATTCAGAACCGTTTCTTCCAGGTACTTACTCATGTTCCCAGCTTGCATTTCAATACAATTTTTTCAAGTTTTCACGGTCAAATGAGATAGTTAAGGCCAAACTGACATGAGCGCCACGGCCCACGCAGGTATCGAAGCTTTTTCCGCGTACATGGCTGTATATACGCAGAAAAGGGGCTAGAAACCGTGTACATACGCGGCTGTTTGCAAAACAGCTGCGTATGACGCCGCGCAAGTTATTTTAAAGAAATCTAATGGACATTTGGTCAATTTCTCATGCATGATGGTTCTTGAATGGCGAGAACACGAGCATGGTGAAGTAGAAGAGGCTGTAAGGGATGATGTAAGGGCTCAGCAAGTATTACGTGCATGTGGACTCTAGGTGGCTTGAGGGCCAAACCAGGGCTACTACAGATGCTAGTAGATTACTGGGATCCAGACTCAGAGTCTTTCCGGATAGACGGTATGTCACTCACCATTGAGGTGGAGGATATATATTTCATCACAGGTCTATCTAGACGGGGGGAGGTAGTGAACCTTCGTTCCAGAGGTGGGCCAGGTCACGGGCTTACTATCGATGAGTATATAGCAGTGTACGGCTACCCAGAGATGGAGAAGGTGGGAAGTCAAGTTCCCATCAATGGTATACAGGTATTGGGCCTAAAGGCCATTCTACTGACACTGGGTAGGATAGTAGGCATATCATCACTCCATCAGGCCTCTCGAGCACATATGTACTATGCGGTGGAGTGTATGGTACCGACCGTATACGACTGGAGTACTACACTACTGGGCAATATGAAACATCAGCTCAGTGAGTGTAAGGCAGGTAGGATCCGAAACTTCGGGTTCAGCAGCATACTGAGCATGTTCTTCTTTGAGCGGGTTCCAGGATTGAGCCCTAGAGTGGATGTTCCTCTCCACGGGGTTCGAGATCTGGCCCAACGACGTTGGGCAGACGCGATGCGCAGACTGGGGGGTGGTAGGGTTGCCAACCCCTATCTAGCCGACTTTTTCCCATGGTGGCGACGACAGATCGTTGCTATAGATGACTACCCCTATGGGGGGATAGATTTCTGGGGTGATCCGGACATGCCATTACCACCAGGGTCAGCATTCAGAGACATAGGTAACGAATCTCAACCCTCGCTCTTTTAAATTTTTTTTTGAATTATTTAATTTTTTTGTGTTTTCTTGATTATATGAAACCAAAAAGACATGTTTTTGGGTGACAATACATAGTGACATCTACCTTTCGTGTGCAGATGTGGGTCCATGGCGACCAGAGGGATTCCCACGTCACAGACGGAGGGGAAGAGGAGACGACATGACTGGTGTGGATGCGGAGCGAAAGCTTCAAAACATTCATACCAACTTTGTGCGACTGACTCACAGGGTTCCTATAGGGCAAGTCGAGGACTTGCCAGAGGCTATGCAGCGACAGGTGGTGGGTGTGCCACGCGCATGGGTGCGCTTGTTTCGGCGGCTAGCTAGAGCTATAGTGACATATCATGATCACAACCCCCCTCCTCCACAGGACTAGACATCTAGGAGCATATCTCTTTTGTACTACCGTGTATATGATGGAAGCTGTGAAAGCTCCACTTTTGTATTATGACACTATGTATCACCACATTTTGATGTATATATATATAAAAGTTTTATTGTGACCGGCTTATTTATTTACATGTGTAAAAATGTGTTTATGATTAATTATTATGAATGAGACAAATGCCAATCTAACACGTAGTTATCATACGAATCGGCAACTTGATTATAATTTCTAGGAATGTGTATATATGTGATACTCTCAAATTGCCATTCTAACAATCTTACTCGCAAGAATCTCCTTAATAACGTAGGATCTCTAACATGGTACAAACCATTGAGCTGTGACACTACTAACTCTGAATCAAGATGTACCTCAATAGAGAGGACACCATGCGAAATGGCATCACGTAGAAGCTCGATAACGGCGCTATATTCAGCAATATTGTTGGAAGATGGCCGTAAACATACACCTCCTGAAGACAGTACTCGACCCATAGGAGTATAGATCACCCAAGCAGCTGAGGCTGAGTGTTGAGTGTGACGGCTTGCACCATCCACGAATCCTATGAAGGTGGAAGATTCCATTGACATCTGCCACAAAAATGGAAACTAATCACAAACCCGATCACGATAAAGAAGACCTAACTATGCAAAAAAGCTATACAATAATATATAGCAAACAACCTTGGCTAAAGATCATGCATAGTATTTTTAAAGGTAGAGCCCATTTCTAGGCTCCTCCAAGGCTGTCCCCTCATAATCCACTAACTCGTAGGAACCCTTCTCTAAGACACGCTTGACTACGTAAGGACCAAGCCACATAGGATTGAACTTCCCTGCCCCCAAGGGTTCTTTCGATTGATCCCACAAAAGGATCAAGTCTCCCTCACTAAAAACTCTTGGGCAGACAGACTTATCGTATTGGGCCTTCACGCGACGCTTATTAACTTCTAGAGCCACCAAGGCATCTCTACGTTGCTCAAGGGGGACCAAACGCTCCTCCAAAGGTGAAGTGTCTGGTAAGAGTTCTACGGCTAAATTCAACGAAGGAATTTCGCATTCAACCGGCAAAATCGACTCCACTCCATGAACAAGCTGATATGGAGAAAAACCAGTGGTAGTCTTAACCGCGGTTCGATATGCCCACAAAGCAGGGTACAACATGATATGCCAGTTCGTCTTGATTTGTGCGATGGTTCATTGGAGAATGGACTTAAGTGACTTATTCACTGCTTCAACCTGTCCATTTGCTTGAGGATAGTAAGAAGAGGAGTGCTCTTGCTTATACCCTAGCTTGGATGCCAACTCTTCCATCATACGGTTCTGAAAGTGCGAGCCATGGTCAGTGACAAGCTCTTTCGGAATCCCGAACCGAGTAATAATTTGGTTGAATACAAAATGAGCGGCTGTCTCACCATCGGATTTTATAGTAGGCATTGCCTCTGCCCATTTCGTGAAGTAATCGACAGCTACTATGATATGATGGTGCCCCCAGCCGAGGCTGGTTTGCAATCCATAAAATCTAACCCCCACTTGGTGAAGGGACCGACGATGATAATAGGGTGTAACGGGGCAGGCTTCGAGCACATGTTACGTGCGAACACCTGGCAAGGGTGGCACCTCTTGACCGCTTCAATACAATCCTTGAAGATCGATGGCCAGAAATATCTTGCTCTCAAAATTTTCTGAGCTGTAGAAAGCCCTAATAAATGACCACCACACGCCCCTCCATGGCAATCATTAAGCACTACCTCAGCCTCCTCATGAGTCAAACAACGTCGTAAAAGGGAATCTACTCCACGACGGTACAAAGTATTGTCGACTATGAGGTAGTTCTTGGAAACATGACGTAACCGATGTCGCTCATCTCATGAGAGGTGAGTAGGGATCCTCTGTGTTTGTAGATATACAATGATATCCCCGTACCATGGGTCAACCGTTGAGATTAAGAAAATGTGTTCATCTACGAACGTATCTTCACATACCGCCTCCTCAGACTCACTTGGAAAATCCGATATAAGCTCTGCAAATATTAATGATTTCTTCGATTTTGCCGAAACAAATTCGAGATCAAACTCTTGCAGGATGACAATCCATTTATTATATTTTCCCCCAATCATCCTTCGTGTGAGGACGAACTGAAATGGATTGACATGGGAAACAACCAAGGTTTGGCGAAGGAGAATATAATGTCTCAAACGTTGCACAGCATGTACGGTAGCTAAGGCAAGCTTCTCGACATGAGAATATCGAAGCTCTGTGTCAATAAGGTTCCGTCTCAGATAATAAATGACATGCTCCTGGAGCTCCTCATCCTCCTGAACCAATACCATCCCAATCGTCTCTAAAGACGCGGCCACATATAATATGCTATAATCCGGAGGACTAATCACCGGGGCCGATGCTAGGGATCGCTTAAGTGCATCAAAGGACTCCTGGGCTCGCTCATCCCATTCAAAGGGAGTATCCTTCTTCAAGAGACGCATAAAGCCTCTATTCAAATTGGTGAAATTGACTACAAATCTTCGTAGGAAGTTTGCCATGCCTTGCAAACACTGAAGATGACGAATATTTCTCGGGGGAGACAACTGAAGTATTACCTCCACCTTCAAAGGGTCGACTCTTATCCCCTCTTTGGAAACGATGAATCCTAACAAACGACCTGACTTCACGCAAAAGATGCACTTATGAGGGTTCAATCTAACAACATAATGCAACATCTTTCGAAAACCAATCTCAAGTGATACGAATGACGCATCCTCATGCGAGAATGAGCAGCGAGGTCATCTAAAAATACTTCAATGATGGACTTGAGATCGTGGAAGATCAAGGTCATCACCCGCTGAAACGTAGCTCCGGTGTTTTTAAGGCCGAAAGGCATCTTCCGATATGCAAAAGTTCCCCAAGGACAAATAAATGCGGTCTTGTGTTGGTCCTCGGGTTTTATTCGAATCTGATTATATCCGGAAAATCCGTCCATGAAGGAGAACACCTCGCTACCCGCACACTCATCCAAAATCTGATCTATAAATGGTGTGGGGAAGTTATCCTTAGGACAGGCACGATTTAAATCACGGAAATCAGTGCATATACGGATCGCTCCTTGCTTCTTATCTACCGAAACGGGATTTGAAACTCACTTCATCAAGGGAACGGGATAGATGAAACCCACTTTCAATAGTTTCTCTATCTCTGCCTTTATGGCGGGTGCTTTCCTAGGATTCACGGTGCGTAAGCGCTGTCGAACAGGCTTAGCATTGGGGTAATTTTTAATCTCATGTTCGACAATTCGAGGGTCAATCCCTGGCATCTCATTGTAAGACCAAGCAAAAAAATCACGGAATTCCTTGAATAGCTCGATATACTCACGAATCTCATCTTGGGAACAATCTGCCTCAATATAAACATTCTCAATCGTACTAGGGTTGCGAGAAATGTTGATAGGAATGGTTGACGATATGTTCGCCATGTTTCCATCAGCCATCTGACCAGGAGAGCTTAATGGAACCATAGGTCTACCAACTTTCTGACTAAGAGTCTCCCTATAATTCTCATGCTCCAAAAGGTCAAGCTCTGGAAGGAAATATGATCGATGATGAAGTTCCTCCCATGGTGGCTCAACTCCCGACATAGCCTAGATAATCGCTTCATCTGAAGGGAAAACTGTATCAAGACAATCATGGGCATGAGAAGACTGTACTGCCCATGCCGGCAGCACATAGGGGTCTTCCTCCTCCGTCCGCGAAGAGGAAGAACAAGGCACTGCAGCAGACTCAAGATTATCTTGGTAAGCTGTCATAACTGCAGGCAACGGCATACTCGTCTCGATGGAATCACTAGAAGGACTCGGTGAAGGAAGGATCCAAGGATCTCCCATATGACATGTGCGAAAAGGCACCGATCTCGTAGACGTGGAAGCACCACCAAAACTCGATCCTATCATGAGGACGGGTGCAGGACAACTAAAGGTTCCCATGAGGGAATAATACATTCCTACACCCACACTCCCAGTTGCCGGCTGGGAATGTTCAACTTTCGGAACCGAAGTTCCTGACGATGCAGTAACAGGCAGATTTTTGAATGCCATTTGGTCAATCGTTACAATCTTCCCATTATGAGGAAAGCATACTACACGAAACACAGAAGACGCAACGGCTTGCATACTATACATCCAATTCCTTCCCAGTAAGAGATTGTAGTCAAGGGGCGCATCAACCACCTCAACCTCTATCGCAACGGTCTTCCCTCCCAAATGGACTTTAAGAGAAGGAAGTATACCATGCGGCCTAAATGATATCCCATCGAAAGCAGTTAACATGGTCGTAGACTTTGACAACTCAGGAGAACCAAGACCCTTCCAACAAGACAAAGACATCACAGAAGCAGCAGCGCCCTCGTCAATCACAGTCCGCTTGACGGTCATATTAATAAATTCCACATGTATCAAAAGGGACACATAATAGGGCAAGTGAGGCTGATGTCCTGCGGTTTCAAATTTGATCGTTGAGGAAGAATCATCACCATTCACACCAAGAGCGGAAAGCAAATCCTTCCTTTGCGATGGACAACTCTGAAGCACCTCCAATGCAGACATCGCACAAGGATTATGACCCAAGTCCTCGACAACTGAATAGTTCTGGGCGGCTCGAGCATTTTGATTATTCCCTGAGCACTTAAGTACCCCCTTAGGAATGCGAGGTGCAGCTTCAGGTTTATTCGCAGACTTATCCACCGGTTTGTCAGCCAGTTTCGGAATGCGCAAAGGAGTTCCTGGTGGATCAGGTTCTTTGCCTGGGCTGGGTTGCGACGAAGTATAATCTTTCACACGCGTCACAACCTTCGCGGCATGGACCATATTAATGCACCCACGACCACTAGTCTTAGGTGGATCATCATCACTAGATTGGTCCTGGGACTTCGAGTTCATATTCTGGTTATGCGGTAAAGGGTTTGTTAACACAGCTGGGCCCTGTGCTATGAACTTCGAAGCTTCATCCATCCTAGGGCACAAGTAAGTGAGGTGATCTTCCTTACATAGCTTGCAAGGAAACTTAACCTTACATTTATTCTGCTTGTCCCCCCCAGCATTTTTATTGTTCTTGTCGTTATTATTGGCATTTTCATTCTTATTCCCACCCTTCTTATTATTTTTACCCTTCTTTCGATTCCGTCCGGGTTGCTGGTTACCCTTCTGGTCCGACGATTGCACAGCATGTACATTCGCCATTTGGGCAGGCTGAGATGAAGCTGTAGCTTGTCCCGAGGCAGATTGGTTGGTTGACAACTGAGCTACTTGTTTCGTAACCGAACCTGCAGGTTTCTTACTTGCACAACCCACAATGCCATCGGCATGTGATCCAGGCTTGACCTTGGGATCAAAACTCGAACGAGGAGCGTTGGGTATGATCTCATATAACAAACCAGACTGAGCATAGATCAAGTCTAGTTCCTGCGCCCTAAAGATTGCTTGTTCCTCATTCTGCACTCCGGATGTGGAAACATCCTTTGCTATATACGGCAATAAAGATTTGAGGAACCACTCAAGGAGGAATTTCGGTGGTATAAAGGCTTTGATAAATCTCTTCCGTCTACGCCACTCCTGAATATGATCAGAAATATGGGTGGCTTTATCTTGCCAAAATGTTGACAAGAGTTCAGTACCAACATCATATCATACTGGTAGTTGGAAGTGATTAAGGAAAGTCATCGCAAGATCATCGAACAAAGTAAAGGCACCCCTAGGTAACTCTATATACCATTTCGCCGCAGGCCCTGTGAGGGTGCGTTGAAATAGTCTCAAGCGGACTGAGTCCTGATGCAATGAATTGGAAGAGCACCATAGGTGGAATGTTGTAACTTGTTCACTCGGATCCTCTCCTGGTTTGCCTTCGAATTTAGGTATATCCGAAGGAATCTTGGTAGGGACAGCCGGCCAAGTCGGGTCATGAGCTACAGGATCGTTCGTAAGTCTCGATAAGTCAGGTAAATTGAGTGTCATGAGGAAAGGGAGCTTCGAATGATTAGGTCTTTGGACCGCTCCCTGGTTCATATAGGATTGATTACCACCATGACCTTGGCCATAGTGACCTCCTCCCATATGACCTGTATAGGGTGGCGCCGAAGTACCATAATAAGGTGGACCTTGACTAGAAGGAGCTACAAAGCCATAAGTAGGGGGATAGGCAGGTTGTGAATACCCGCCTCCATAAGGTGCAGAAACCTGTCCATACTGCGTCCCGTGATGGGATGCATAGGTCATCGCATGTGATGCCCCATAAGACACTACATAGGAAGGTATATACATTCCGGAAGTCGGAATATACATGCCCAAAATAGGGATATATGTCGAGGAAGTAGCAACCTGACCTCTAGAAACATGAACATAACCTCCCGACACCACAGGTGGTATGTAGGCTTGAGACACGATAGGTCTAAAGATTGCAGTATGGACTTGACTCATAGCTACGTGCCGACTCGAAGGACCACGTGAGGGAGGTGGAGGATTCGCATTCGAAGAAATCGGAAGTGAGGACAAAGGGATCTCTGTAATAAGATATGTGCTAGTTCCTATCGTCACTCTTCTGGAACCTGGTATCGCTATGGGATCACTAACTCTAGACCTAGGAGGTATATGAGATGTAGCTTCCACCATTGGGATGGAAGGTGCAATATGGCTAGTACTCCCAAACCTCTCCGTAAGGTAAGGTGTGGGAATGCCCCCAGGCATAGTGTTAGGGTCAAAGTCAAATGTCAAATCATGCATAGGAAAACCAGTCGTAGCATAACCACCGTAGCTAGTGCTGGCAGGTTCAAAGTGAGTCTCGGCATCTTCCGGCATTCCATACCGGTAATGCTGTAACGAGGGGTCAGGCCTAGAATGAGTATGTCTATCAAACGAGGCTCCTATCTCAGAAATCACAGGTCGTAACTCGGTTAGGTCGGGTGAAGGATCATAAGTAGGTGTAAAATCCCCATCTTCAACACGAATGGGAGGAGGAAGTGAATCAGATGTGTCCTCTGAATGGTCTCCCATGGTGTGTGAATCAATGTGTGATGTAGTCCGCCTGGACTGTCTAGGTCCCTCTCCCAGAGGAGGAGGATCAGAAGAAGGCGGAATTCTTGCTAAACGACGAGAACGGCGCGGGGCCGCACCCGAATCCACAATGACTCAAAAAATAACAAAGACTCTCTATCTACGTCAACCCTAGGCCAACTACCGTGCACAGAGCAATCACTATAAAATCTAAAGCCAAAAGCAAGCAAACAGGGGCTGGATAAGTGAGCTCCCGAATGTGGCCGGTATGTCTCGCCTAGGAGAGGCTTGAGAGGCCCTTGTCACCACAAGCGGAGGTTTGAAACCAATTATTGTGGCCCTCAGCTTCAACGCGTATAGTGACTGTGCTGTCCGACCCCAACCTGGCCGGGACACATGTAGAATAAACTCTACACATACCCCCTCGATATCCTAGGTAAGGTCACTAATGTCACCTCAATATAATCAGCGTTTAGGCGGACAATCGTGGGCGGGATTGACCGTATGGGCAGGGTAGCAAAGCCCGAAACTCTCGAAAGACTCCCCAGATACGAATACAATCCTGGCTATATCGCCGGTGCTACACAGTTCCCGACCAGGGGTTATCCCAATCAAAAAACGCTCACACTGCCTAGTGCTTGACTCCCTTTTGAGAGGAGCTTCCTGAGAACACTGGTTATACCAAGGATTTCACACACTCCCTGGACAGACACCTAGTTGTTGTTGTTTTGTGATCTTGGAGAATTGACTCACAATGAACTGTTCCAAGATCCTAAAACCTAAGCTTGTTGGTGCACCCTAGAAAAGAAAAGAGTGTAATTCATTTTATTTAGCGTTGATTTTAGTTGGCTTTATTACTCAAAAATAGGATATGGTCGTGCAACTAATGGTGTTATGACGCAACAAGAAGTAAAATGCACACCTAACAATCAATGCAAATGCATTGTGTCCATGACAAACAGGGTATGCGTACTACGTGTAATGCAAAATTTCCTCTTCAAATGTTGAATGCAAATTTCCCTATATGAAGTCCTGACTATTACTCCAAAGCAAATCTATAGCTAGTGCAAGTACAATGCAAAGTGCAAAATGCAATGCATAATGAGAAGCAAATATTTTTGTATTTTTTGAAAATAAAGAGATACGAAAAGCAAAAGAATGATTCTACCCACCCCAGACTCTACAAGCACACATAAACAGCATTCCAGCAAAGCACTAAGGTAAAAAGACTCTAATGCACTAATCTCAAACAAAAAATCAAAGATGCCATGACAAGAACTTTCCTAAAAAAAAAAAAATTTAGGATAAAAAAAACGTTTCTGGTAAAAAAGAGAGGTAATAACAGAATAAGGCAGTGCCAAAGGAGACTCAGCAACTAACAGAATTCACCCAGCAATCCACTTCCTTCCACAAAAAGGTAAAAACCAGAGTATACGCGACTATGCGCAGTAAACCCGCGTGTATACGCGGAAATCCCAGAGGAAACCGCGTGTATACGCGACTGTAAACAATAAACCCACGTACAGGAAGAAAAAGATGCACAAATCAAGGTAAACAGACAGGCTGAGACTAAGTTTACACCAATCAGACTCTACCAAGCATACATGCCCCCATACCCGACACAGAAACAAGAGAGAGAGAGCAATTCAAATACATTGAATGCCAAGAAACCAATCCCCAAAGGTCAACTACTAGGAAGTCCCCAGCAGAGTCGCCAATTCTATTACGGAGAGAAATTCGTATGGCTTGGGGTACCACAACAGACAGCTAGACTCCAGAAATCAATCTTTCCCAATATGCAATAGAAATAAAAAACATCTAACACTAAAGGATCAACCCTCGTACCTTATTCCAGACGGTTGAAGTAGATCCCCGTTGAGCTTTCCAATCTTCAGCTTGAATTGTTATAGCACGTCCTCAACAACAAGTAAACAATACAAGCATACTATATTTCATGGTGTTAGATCTATTCTAGCATATATAATCAATAATGTAAAAGCATTTGACATATTCCAATGGATACAATATTCATTCAAATACACATTACTGGACAGGAAAAGATATTTCTATTAATAATAACCAGAGATTACAAGTGACAACCTCTGACGGCACGTCTACGAATCGGAGAAACTGAATCCCCCACTTGGGCCTCCACCACCTCAATCCTCCATCACTTCGATAGCAAGCTTACTAGTGAAAGGAAAGCTTGGGAAGAACACAACAGTGCTCCAAGGGACAAAGGGATGTAGACTCAAGCATAAGTTCTGGCAACAATGGACTATAGTTTTGTTACTCTCAAAGCTCTCTTATGCTTTCAATGTACCAAGGGGTTCCTTATATAGCTTTCCAAAGGGGTATTGAAAGGTCGAATCCGTGCGATCTCAAGGCATATGGAATGCCAGGAGTCATATGAGCCGGATCCAAGTCAAGGAAAACTCCAAAATGCTTTGGACTACGCACACATCCCGATGTACGCGACTATAGAGGGAATATCCGCGTATGTACGCGGTTATCGGGGAAAAGGCCGCGTATATCATTTTTATAATGTTTTTAGGGATGGTCAAGGTTACATCAAAAGATAAAAAGTGGTCCATGGGGGTTAATGAGTCTGCAGCGGGACAGGGGAAGGCCATACAATGTGTGATTCATCTATTGTGGTGAAATCTGCTATAACAATCCTCCATATGGATCTACAAGAACAAGTGTACAAAGAAAGGTTCATGACTTGCCTTAGAAATAATAGACTATGACATGACATACTCTATTGACCAGTATATATCAAGCATAGAACCACCTGTACATAATAAAGAGGGAAGATGATACTCCACTTCAGGGGGAGTGACTACTGAAGATATCTGAGTTCAACATGGTACGACATGATGGATAGCTTCGTGATGGATTGAGACTTTACCAAGAGTAAAGTGGGTTCCAACCTTCAAGGTTGAATGCAAAAGACTAGGATATGCTGATGACCTGACAAGACGAACTCATGGAAGATGTTATGATAAAGGAATAATAGAATGATGTTTGGGATATAGTACTCAAACCAGAAAGCAATAATGTGGTATCTTCCAAATGGATTTGCAAGATAAAATATGTTGCTGATAGAAGTAAGGAAAGACTTGTGGCTAGAGGTTTCTATCAGAAAGAGGGAATTAATTCTGAAGAGACACTTACTCCAGGAAGTAAGGTACACTTCCTTCAGAACTATTATGGTAGTTTCATCCATGATGAAGTAAACACAAGCCTTCCTTGATGGAATGATTGAGGAAGATTTTTACATCGAATAGTCACAAGGATTTGAAGTTGAAGATAAATGGACTCACATATGCAAGTTGATGAAGGCCCTCTATGGCCTGAAGCAAGCTCCCAGTGTCAAAACCCCAAATTTTCCGAAAAATTTAAAATTTTTAAAATGCAAATAATTTATCAAAATTATAGTAAACTAATTATTAAATTAGTTATATGTTACCAAATTTATTATTTGAATTATCTGTTGGTTGTGTTTAGTGATAGAACAATCCTTTTTAGTTTACTGACTTGTTTTCTTTTTGCGACCACAAGGTGGGACTGTCATGCAAAACCGGGCTTACTTAGCTTTCGAGCTAATGCGGAATTTTTTCCTGTTCTTACAGACTACAGGTAAGAAGTTCGGGTGTAGCTTGCTGAACTTCTAAAGTGTTTAAAAACAAGTACGTCGCAAAATAAAAGTTCAGTAAGAAAATAAATGCTAACAATTTTCAACGCTTACTGAGGTAAATTCAATAACTGTCCTTCTTTCTAGTGGAAGTAACTTTATGGTTTTCAATAATTATTGAACTATCCGATATCTATCATAGTTGTCCAGTGTTAAAAGACCTTAATTAAACTCTTACAAAAATAGAGTATAAAAAGGCAGAGTTATAGAATCAACAGTTTACTTTCAAAAGTGCACAAATACATTTACATCGCAATGTATATTAATAAGGGGTTTACGTATTACTGTTTCCATTTTTAACTTCTGAAGTTTAAGGGAGTTTACATCTTTATTTCAACTGCTCTTTCGGAAATATATACTCAAGCTGAAGCACAAAGTTTTATTTACACAATAACTGTTTCCAAACTAAAGTTTATCTTTAGTCAGATAGATAACTTGCTGTAAACAGGTTTTTATTCTATCCCTTTCATATATGATAAGAGAGGCCTGTCCTTAGTGGCTACTATCTTATAAAGAATGCATAACATGATAGATTAATGATCTAACATTTATGTTGGTAAATTCTTTGTTAAAGAGATTAGAAGCTTAACCCTTGTATGTTACGATTTCTTGGTTAAGAACATTTATTCCAAGCAAAACATTCATAAAAAATAATTGTTATTATTTTCTTTTGTATTTACTTACCAAACTTTTATTACTTAGATAAATACAACTAGACCAAAGGGATTAACATTACTAATAGGATACTTACCATAGTTTTTTCTACAACATCCTTAATATCAACCATTAGTATATTCTATAATTAAAATTTAGATGTTGGTTGAATACTTGTATAAGTATTATTCTTACTTAAACATATGTATTATACTTTCCTTCTACAACAATGTTACAAAACTTATTTTATTTAAGATTGTAATTGTTAAATGACAAAATAGTCATTCACCTGGATGGAGAGGTCATGAACAAGACTATAACATAACAAGTTTATGGATTTCACTCTAAAGAAAACTCTTATAAACCTTTACCTCATACATTCCAAGCTTGTATAAAAATTTATATTATGCACTTATCACTCTTGATAAAGCCTAACTTTTGATCAATTGTTTATTATGTAAGAAATAACTTGTTATGAAGTTCTATGTCGTAGTGCTAACTATGCCCACGATGAACATAATGTTAAAGCTCGATTTGCAAAGTATAAGCGATGGTATAACATAAAGTTTTCAAATGAATTTTTTAATTCTTTACGCCAATAGTGAGCTCCAATGCAAAGTTTATATATATTAACGAGTTTTTGTTATCATATTGCAAATGATAGGTTGACTTCGGCTGAGGACTATAGTAGAACCCTTTTGAACTCAGCCAAATGATTGATAAAGTTGTTCCTCGTGTTTGCTCCTGGATGACTATGGGAAATTACCCACCGTGTGCAAATTATTTACAAGGAGATGTGGCATAGTTTTGGCCAAGTGTCGTGAGGTTAAAAGGGCCACCTCTAACCCTAACTTGTCATTCTCTTCCCTATCTCCTGCTCCATCGCTTTCGGCTCCTGTTGTTTGGCTGTGAAAATTTCATTTGCTATCACTGTGAGTAATGATGCTACTACTTTCCTGTATGCTCCACCCTCGTTAGCTTGCTCTTCTCCGAAAAATACTTATTTTATGAATGTTATTCCTTCTGCGGCTTGTTAGTGAGCAGTGTGACTTTCTCTGCTAAGTTCTATGTTATCGTCATGATAGATTCCCGTGTTTTCTTGCACTCAGTTGCTATGGCTGTTAACTCTGTCAGAAAACTTCTCCCTACCTTCTTGCAGTGATGAAGGGTCTCCTTGTTCTCGCACTGGTGGTTGTTTTTATGTTTGTAGGAGGTCACGCTTCCCTCAAATTCTAGGTACGAAGCTGTTATTACCTATGATACTTCGCAGTCTGGTTTTTTTTATATATTTATAAGTGATCAATCTATAAGTAGGGTATTAATATTATTTTCTTCTTGTTACAGGTGACGACTCAATGTTCGGGGAAATACAGAGTGAGATTGGAACAGCTTGATAGCTTCCGGTAAGCCCTAGACTTTCCATGGACGTTCTATCTTGTTCAAACCCTCTTGAAATTTCAAGGGTTGGTCGTTGTGGCCTGAAAGACCCTCATGTGTTTTGGTTGTTCTGGTTGTTTACTTCGTCGTTTTTCATGGTTGTTACGACCCTCGCTTACTGCAGGGTTCTCCGGCTTCGGCCGTGAGCGTACATTTTGTCTTGTTTATAAAAATATGTTTATATAAAAGAACAGGCTGTAAAAGCCTCCCTATGTAAATTTTCAATACAGCCGTGAGTAAAGAATACTGAACTGAGTTTTACAGTTATCAACTCTGTATATTTTGGATGAATAGGGTTTTTACGCTAATTTTTTTGACAGTAAAGAAAATAACACAGTTCCTTTTAAATTACTGTTCAATATACTGCGCTTCTGCAAATGTGAGGGTTACTAGTTATATTTTATAATATATAGTTAAGCTCGAAAGTCGAGCATTCCGTCACTCTGTTATTTATTTCCTGTTCGATTATGGTGACTTGATTTTTACTCTTAATATATTTTTTTATAAAAAAAAATTATCATCAGGGTTTCTGTACCTGGTTTGTATATTGACTTACTTGTTATTAAGAAATCGTAAGTGTTGATATATAGTTTATATCCTTCAATTATATAGGGTTTCTATGTTTTCCTTTTAACAATGTTCTTAAGTACTGTCAGTTTACCTTGTAACGCAGAAAGTATAATTAGTTCAAGTTTGCAAATAATGTAATAAGAACATTACCTTAAGTTCAAAATAATAATATTCCTATAATGTGTGTATTAAAAAGTCTATTGTTATTAATATAATAAGGATGTTATCTTTCTTGAGAGTACTAATGCTTCTATGGTTAATATTCTTAGTTTATTTTATAAGCACATAGAAAGATAGCATTCTGTTGTCTATTTCTTGTGCCATTTATGCTAATACTTTATAAAGATTCTTTTAGTATTTAGTTTGTCTTATTAGTTATGATATTTATATGTATACAAAAGAAATCAATTAACACTATCTAGGATCTATCTCATAAATATATATAGTAACATTCATTTACACTTTATGAAAGATAGATTAACAGCTGTAAACATTATTCGAGCTTAGTCTAATAAGAAGAAAGAAAATAATGAAAATGATTACATTACCAATCATATATAAAATCTAAACCAGCTTGCTTTGACTGTAGAATTTAATCAATATTTAATTACTCCTACTTTCAGTGTTGTTATTTAGACATATACTAGTTAAATTATTTTAAACTGGAAGAAAGGAGTTGTAAGGTTTTAACAGCAACTATATCTAGTCTAACCTTACTCCAGTGCGACTATTATATTCTTCTATTTGTTTTTAAAATGATAAAATTATTGAAAGTAAATACTGTACAAGGAAATAGTTTTTATCTGTGAGCGCATGCTACTTTAAGTTACATATCTCTTTTGAAAAAGGATAGAGAAACAATTTACTATTCTACATTGTCATTATACCATCTTTATTTATAATTATACCCCTGTGCTAGAGTATGGTCTGGTCATGCCAGACGAGGAAAAACACAGGTGGGGTTTTTTTTTCTCATTAAAAGATTCTAATACTGATAAACTAAAAACATCTATATTACTAAGCCATCTAAATATTTAATACATCATAAGCTACAAACATGCCTTCTATAATACACAATCATTAAAACAAAGACTGTTAGAGGATAGAACTTGTTTTTGAACTTGGACAACAACAGCAATGGTAGGCCGTTCCTCCCTACCAACTCCTGGAGAGCGCTCAAACAACGACTCCTGAGGACCCCCGAGCTTGCTTTGGTCTCCTTGGCTGGAACTAGGTGCAACAATAGTCAAATACCAGTCTTCAGACTTAGTACCAATTCTAAACTTATCAGTAAGTTCTCCCAGCTAACAAGCTGTAACAGACCAAGTTACTGCAGACTTTCTCTCAACACACCTTCCTTACTGTTTTTCCCTTTTTCCCCAATGA
>LPNX010276468.1:425295-495526 GCA_001517045.1 Pseudotsuga menziesii
CGTCCTCAATGTTACTTATTCTTCATCCTCTAAAACCTCTTGGAACAGATTTGGGTATGCTTCCCGCATCTTACTTTCCAGTTCCCAAGTAGCCTCTCTAGGACTAACGTGCTTCCATTGCACCTTCACCTATCCAATGGTGTGGTTCCGCAGATTAATTTCCATCCTCCCGAGGATACAGTCCGGTTCCACCAGAATTTATCCTTCTGGTTCCACCTGTACAACATTCCAATCAACCACATGAGTAGCATCATGAACATACTTTTTCAAAACAGAGATATGAAAAACATTATGCACTTTCAAGTTAGGTGGTAACACTAGCTGATATGCAACTTGACCAATTCTAGATAAAATTTCAAATGGACCACAGTAACGTGGTGCTAGCTTTGCACAACTTCCCAGTCTTGAGAGATTTTCTTTGGTCTTACCTTTATAAACACGTGCTCACCTACTTGGAACTCTTTGGGAGTTCTTTTCAAATTTTCTTGGCTCTTTTTTCGATCCTGTGCCACTTTCAAATTTTCCTGCACTTGTTTTACAATTATCTCCATTTCCTTCAATAATTCTGGTCCTAACACCAATCTATCTACTGGATTATTCCAGGAGATAGGAGTGTTGCATTTACGTCCATACAAAATTTCAAATAGACTAAACTTAGCTGATGACTGATAATTATTATTATATGCAAACTTTGCTAGATGTAGGTAGTCTTCCCACTTACCTGGCTGATCTTTAACATACATCCTTAATAAATATTCCAGCACCTGATTCACTCTTTCAGTCTATCCATCTGTTTGAGGATGGAAGGAGGTGCTGAAATTCAATGTTGTATTTAATCCCTTAAACAAGGATTTCCAGAAATTTCCTGTGAATTTAGGATCCTTGTCTGAAATGATAACTTCCGGTACTCCATGCAACCGAAAGATCTGCTTTAAGAATATATCAGCTATATTGACAGCCTTGTAAGTAGTTTTGACAGGAATAAAATGTGATGCTTTACTTAACTTGTCAACCACCACCATAATAGAGTCATTTTGATTCTGATTTCTGGGCAGTCCAGTAATAAAATCTAAGCTGATCACTTCCCATTTCCAGGTAGGAATGGGTAAAGGTTGCAGGAAGCCAGCTGGATTTTGGTGTTCGGTTTTCACTTGTTGGCAGTCCAAACATCTAGCAATGTATTCAGCTACCTCAGATTTCATATTAGGCCAAAAATATTCTTTTCTTAGCATGGTTACAGTATTTTGGTAACCTGGATGTCCTGAGTAAGGTGTTTTATGGACTTCGTCCAGAATCAACAACTTAACCTTAGGCACATTAGGCACATACAGTTTATCCTTAAATAATAAAAATCCATCTTCATTTAGACTATAACCTTTTATTAATATTTCTGTAGGTTCCTCTTTAGCTGTAACTTGTAATTTCTGATAGATTTCATCCTGTTTTACCCCTTCGTTAAGCTGTTCATTTAAATCAGAAGCACAAGTGCTAATTGTTGCTGTAAAGTTCAACTTTGCGTTTCTGCTTAAAGCATCAGCCACCTTATTTTCTTTACCCTTTATGTGTTGGATTTCAAAATCATATTCACTCAAGAAGGTTAACCACCTTGCTTGTCTTGCATTTAAGTTAGGCTGATCTAAAAGATATTTCAGTCCTTTATTATCAGTCATTAAAATAAATTTTCTGCCTATTAAATGATGTCGCCACATTTTTAAGGAATGTATAACAACCGCAAGCTTTAGATCATAATTTGTGTAATTCCTTTCGTGGATTTTTAACTTCCTGGACTCATAGGCAATGACATGCCCGTCTTGAGTCAACACACCGCCTAAGCCATCATTACAGGCATCTGTGCATACCACGAAATCCTTATTAGGATCTGCTATTCTTAGAATAGGCGCACTTGTTAATAAGGTTTTTAATTTCTTAAAAATTTCTTCACACTTTAAGTTCCAATCAAATTTCTTACCTTTCTTTTGCAAGGAGGTGATCGGATTCGCTATTTTTGAGAAGCCTTCAATGAATCTTCGGTAATAACTGGTAATTCCCATGAACGATCTCACATCCATTACATCTTTAGGAACCGGCCAATCTTCGATTGCCCGAATCTTTTCAGGATCAACTGAAATCCCTTCCTTAGTCACTACGTGACCTAAGTACTGGATTTCATCCTTAAAGAAGTCACACTTGCTAAACTTCCCGAAGAGATGTTGCTCTCACAACTATTGTAAAACTATCCTTAGGTGTTCTTTATGTTCTTCTTCCATCTTAGAGTAAATTAAGATGTTGTAGATAAACACGACAACAAATTTATCTAAGTATTTATGCATTATATTATTCATTAAGCACATAAAGATAGCTGGGGCGTTGGTAAGCCCAAATGGCATTATGACAAACTCGTAATGTCCATACCTTGTTCTAAAGGCTGTCTTAAAGATATCTTCATCCTTAATTCTTACCTGATGATATCATAACCTCAAGTCTATCTTTGAGAACACCGTGGCTCCACGTAGCTGATCAAACAGATCATCTATGCGGGGCAATAGATATCTGTTTTTAATAGTCATCTTATTTAGCTGACGGTAGTCTATGCATAGTTGCATAGTTTCGTCTTTCTTTTTAACAAAGATGACCGGTGCTCCCCAAGGAGACACACTGGGTCGAATGTACTTCTTATCTATTAATTCTTTTAACTGTGATTTTAGCTCATTAAGTTCTAAAATATTCATTAGATACGGAGCTTTCAATCTAGGAACCGCACCTGGCACCAACTCAATAGTGAAATCCAGTTCCCTCCTGGGAGGTAATCCTGGAATTTCTTTTGGGAATACGTCAGTAAATTCGTTTAAAAAAGGAATATCTTCTATTTTTAACTTATCTGTTTTAGATTTACTTGCCTCATCTGTAATAGTTACAGCATAGGATTTACACCCTTTTTTAGTCTCTCCATTAAAAGTTGGGGGCTTTATCTTTTTAAACTCCCCTGAAATCTCCTCATATGGTCTGTACTTCTTCTTTCTGTCATACAACTCAGCCTCACTATTGTCACTAGTAGTGCGGTAGCTTTGTTGTTCACCGAACACTTCAGATGATGAACTGCTTTCAGTTTTCACCACCTTCACCTTTTTAGACCTTCTTTGATGACTAACCTCCTTAGATTCTGATCTTTTGCTCCTTCCTTCAGTTTGGAACTTTTCCATCAAAATTTGGTTCAACTCTTCCCGAGTCTTCAAAATCCTCTCATTGTCCTTCTTCACTGATTCCATTTCAGTCTTCAAATCCTTTACGGTCTGCAACAACTCTGAAGAGTAAGCAGTCACCTCTTCTAACATAGGTTCCCTGGGAAATTGCCTTGTCTCCGTGTCTGGAGACTCCTCCTGAGCATATTCTCCTAGCTTCTCCATACATGCCTGTTAAATTTCAGAAAAAGAAATTTTATGTTCTTTACATGAAACAGAATATAGGTTAGTATATTATTTTACTGTTTTACAGAAACTAGTTGGGCTTACATGAAGGCCTAGTATTTGAACCATGCTTTGATACCACATGTCAAAACACCAAATTTTCCGAAAAATTTAAAATTTTTAAAATGCAAATAATTTATCAAAATTACAGTAAACTAATTATTAAATTAGTTATATGTTACCAAATTTATTATTTGAATTATCTGTTGGTTGTGTTTAGTGATAGAACAGTCCTTTTTAGTGTACTGACTTGTTTTCTTTTTGCGACCACAAGGTGGGGCTGTCATGCAAAACTCGGCTTACTTAGGTTTCGAGCTAATGCAGAACGTTTTCCTTTTATTACAGACTACAGGCAAGAAGTTCAGGTGCAGCTTGTTGAACTTCTAAAGTGTTTAAAAACAAGTACGTCGCAAAATAAAAGTTCAGTAAGAAAATAAATGCTAACAATTTTCAACGCTTGCTGAGGTAAATTCAATAACTGTCCTTCTTTCTAGTGGAAGTAACTTTATGGTTTTTAATAATTACTAAACTATCCGATATCTATCATAGTTTTCTAGTGTTAAAGTACCTTAATTAAACTCTTACAAAAATAGAGTAGAAAAAGGCAGAGTTATAGAATCAACAGTTTACTTTCAAAAGTGCACAAATACATTTACATCGCAATGTATATTAATAAGCGGTTTATGTATTACTGTTTCCATTTTTTACTTCTGAAGTTTAAGGGAGTTTACATCTTTATTTCAATTGCTCTTTGGGAAATATATACTCAAGCTGAAGCACAAAGTTTTATTTACACAATAACTGTTTCCAAACTAAAGTTTATCTTTAGTCAGATAGATAACTTGCTGTAAACAGGTTTTTATTCTATCCCTTTCATATATGATAAGAGGGGCCTATCCTTAGTGGCTACTATATTATAAAGAATGCATAACATGATAGATTAATGATCTAACATTTATGTTGGTAAATTCTTTGTTAAAGAGATTAGAAGCTTAACCCTTGTATGTTACGATTTCTTGGTTAAGAACATTTATTCTAGGCAAAACATTCATAAAAAATAATTGTTATTATTTTCTTTTGTATTTACTTACCAAACTCTTATTAATTAGATAAATACAACAAGACCAAAGGGATTAACATTACTAACATGATACTTACCATAGTTGTTTCTACAACATCCTTAATATCAACCATTAGTATATTCTATAATTAAAATATAGTTGTTGGTTGAATACTTGTATAAGTATTATTCTTACTTAAACATATGTATTATACTTTCCTTCTACAACAATGTTACCAAAATTATTTTATTTAAGATTGTAATTGTTAAATGACAAAATAGTCATTCACCTGGATGGAGAGGTCATGAACAAGACTATAACATAACAAGTTTATGGATTTAACTCTAAAGAAAACTCTTATAAACCTTTACCTCATACATTCCAAGCTTGTATAAAAAGTTATATCATGCACTTATCACTCTTGATAAAGCCTAACTTTTGATCAATTGTTTATTATGTAAGAAATAACTTGTTATGAAGTTCTATGTCGTAGTGCTAACTATGCCCACGATGAACATAATGTTAAAGCTCGATTTGCAAAGTATAAGCGATGGTATAACATAATGTATTCAAATGAATCGTTCAATTCTTTACGCCAATAGTGAGCTCCAATGCAAAGTTTATATATATTAACGAGTTTTTGTTATCATATTGCAAATGATAGGTTGACTTCGGCTGAGGACTATAGTAGAACCCTTTTGAACTCAACCAAATGATTGATAAAGTCGTTCCTCGTGTTTGCTCCTGGATGACTATGGGAAATTACCCACCGTGTGCAAATTATTTACAAGGAGACGTGGCATACTTTTTGGCCAAGTGTCGTGAGGTTAAAAGGGACACCTCTAACCCTAACTTGTCATTCTCTTCCCTGTCTCCTGCTCCATCGCTTTCGGCTCCTGTTGTTTGGCTGTGAAACTTTCATTTGATGTCACTGTGAGTAATGCTGCTACTGCTTTCATGTATGCTCCACCCTCGTTAGCTTGCTCTTCTCCGGAAAATCCTTATTTTATGGATGTTATTCCTTCTGCGACTCGTTAGTGAGCAGTGTGACTTTCTCTGCTAAGTTCTGGGTTATCGTCATGATAGCTTCCCGCATTTTCTTACAATCAGTCGCTGTGGCTTTTAACTCTGTCAAAAAACTTCTCCCTACCTTCTTGCAGCGATGAAGGGTCTCCTTCTTCTTGCACTGGTGGTTGTTTTTCTGTTTGCAGGAGGTCACGCTTCCCTCAAATTCTAGGTACGAAGCTGTTATTACCTACGATACTTCGCAGTTTGGTTTTTTTTTTTTTATATTTATAAGTGATCAATCTATAAGTAGGGTATTAATATTATTTTATTCTTGTTACAGGTGAGGACTTAACGTTCAAGGAAATACAGAGTGAGATTGGAACAGTTTGCTAGCTTCCGGTAAGCCCTGGACTTTCCATGGCCGTTCTATCTTGTTCAAACCCTCCTGAAATGTTAAGGGTTGGTCGTTGCAGCCTGAAAGACCCTCATGGGTTTTGGTTGTTCTGGTTGTTTACTTCGCTGTTTTTCATGGTTGTTAAGACCCTCGCTTACTGCAGGGTTCTCCGGCTTCGGCCGTGAGCGTACATTTTGTCTTGTTTATAAAACTATGTTTATATAAAAGAACAGGTTGTAAAAGCCTCCCTATGTAAATTTTCAATACGGCCGTGAGTAAAGAATACTGAATTGAGTTTTACAATTATTAACTGTATATATTTTTGATGAATAGGGTTTTTACCCTAATTTTTTTGACAGTAAAGAAAATAACACAGTTCCTTTTAAATTACTGTTAAATATACTGCGCTTCTGCAAATGTGAGGGTTACTAGTTATATTTTATAATATATAGTTAAGCTCGAAAGTCGAGCATTCCGTCACTCTGTTATTTATTTCCTGTTCGATTATGGTGACTTGATTTTTACTCTTAATATATTTTTTTTTATAAAAAAATTATCATCAGGGTTTCTGTACCTGGTTTGTATATTGAATTACTTGTTATTAAGAAATCGTAAGTGTTGATATATAGTTTATATCCTTCAATTATATAGGGTTTCTATGTTTTCTTTTTAACAATGTTCTTAAGTACTGTCAGTTTACCTTGTAGTTTAAGTTTACCTTGTAGCGCAGAAAGTATAATTAGTTCACGTTTGCAAATAATGTAATAAGAACATTACCTTAAGTTCAAAATAATAATATTCCTATAATGTGTGTATTAAAAAGTTTATTGTTATTAATATAATAAGGATGTTATCTTTCTTGAGAGTACTAATGCTTCTATGGTTAATATTCTTAGTTTATTTTATAAGCACATAGAAAGATAGCATTCTGTTGTCTATTTCTTGTGCCATTTATGCTAATACTTTATAAAGATTCTTTTAGTATTTAGTTTGTCTTATTAGTTATGATATTTATATGTATACAAAAGAAATCAATTAACACTATCTAGGATCTATCTCATAAATATATATAGTAACATTCATTTACACTTTTATGAAAGATAGATTAACAGATGTAAACATTATTCGAGCTTAGTCTAATAAGAAGAAAGAAAATAATGAAAATGATTACATTACCAATCATACATAAAATCTAAACCAGCTTGCTTTGACTGTAGAATTTAATCAATATTTAATTACTCCTACTTTCAGTGTTGTTATTTAGACATATACCAGTTAAATTATTTTAAACTGGAAGAAAGGAGTTGTAAGGTTTTAATAGCAGCTATATCTAGTCTAACCTTACTCCAGTGCGACTATTATATTCTTCTATTTGTTTTTAAAATGATAAAATTACTGAAAGTAAATACTGTAAAAGGAAATAGTTTTTATATGTGAACGCATGCTATTGTCAGTTAAATATCTCTTCTGAAAAAGGATAGAGAAACAATTTACTATTCTACATTGTCATTATACCATCTTTATTTATAATTATACCCCTGTGCTGGAGTACGGTCTGGTCATGCCAGACGAGGAAAAACACAGGTGGGGTTTTTATTTCTCATTAAAAGATTCTAATGCTAATAAACTAAAAACATCTATATTACTAAGCCATCTAAATATTTACATCATAAGCTACAAACATGCCTTCTATCATACACAATCATTAAAACAAAGACTGTTAGAGGACAGAACATGTTTTTGAACTTGGAAAACAACAACAATGGGAGGCCGTTCCTCCCTATCAACTCCCGGAGAGCGCTCAAACAACGACTCCTCAGGACCCCCGAGCTTGCTCTGGTCTCCTTGGCTGGAACTAGGTGCAGCAATAGTCAAATACCAGTCTTCAGACTCAGTACCAATTCTGAACTTATCAGTAAGTTCTCCCAGATAACAAGTTGTAAGAGACCAAGTTACTGCAGAATTTCTCTCAACACACCTTCCTTACTGTTTTTCCCTTTTTCCCCAATGAATTTCCTGAATAGCATTCCTCCTGAATGATACTTCTCTGGAAAAATATCTGAGCCACGTCAGATCTATTCATTAGGTATTTTTAAAAGATTGCCTAGGTCTTTTTGTGTTAGTTGTCATTTATTGAGCCACCTGCTCTGATCCCACTTTCTTGGGGGATCATGACCCAAAATATAGGGAATTTTCCATCTGCAACCTAGGAAGTGTTCGAGGATGCTGCGACTTGTCTTTTGCCCTCCATCTAGTTCCTTCCACCAGTTTGACCAGTAACCTCTTATTAACAGCTCTCCCATGCTATTGTCTCCACATTTTATTTATTAATAATAAAATATTCAGAATTACATTCCACTTCTTTTGACTCTGCTGAGTCATCAGTTCCTACTTAGCATTAAATTTAACATAATGTCTTAGGAAATATAATTAAAATAATTAACATTATTTTACAAAATTGGCGTATGTGACACCCAGAGCTTGGTATGGAAGAATAGATAGTCTCCTGATGAGCATGGGCTTTGCCAAAAGTAAAGTTGATCCTAACCTTTACTACAAGGCTGTAGAAGATGAACCTGTCATCTTGTTATTATATGTGGATGACTTATTCTTGACACGAAATGAGAAATAGATCATGGAAAGCAAGAAGAAACTAGCAGAAGAATTTGAGATGAAAGACCTTGGGTTAATGCATTATTTCCTAGGTCTATAAGTATGACAAAGTTCAGAAGGAATATTTCTCAACCAGGGAAAGTATGCGGTAGAGATATTGAAGAGATTCAATATGTTGGAATGCAAAGCCATGGCCACACCCATGGACTCCAACCTGAAGCTGTTAGATGATGACTCATCAGAGTTAGTGGATGTGACTCATTACAGACAGATCATTGGGTCATTGATGTACTTAAACAAATACCAGACTAGACATTTGTTTTACTATGAACACCTTAAGTCAATATCTTGTTCAACCAAGACGGGTTCACCTAGTAGCTGCAAAACATGTTATGAGATATCTGAAAGGGACTATAGACCTTGGTCTATACTATGATGGTATCCATGACTACAGATTGTATGGCTATACAGATGCATATTGGGCTAGAAGTATCTCAGATAGGAAAAGCACATCAGGTAGATGCTTTTGTTTGGGGTTTGCTATGAGTTCATGGTTTAGCAGGAAATAGTCTAGTGTTTCTCTTAGCACGAATAAAGCAGAATACATAGCAGATTGCTCTGCTAAGTTGTGAAGTCATATGGCTTCAGAAGCTGATATAAGGTCTCTTTGATCTGAAGATGGATACTACAATGATTCTATGTGATAACCAGAGTTGTGATGACAGAGAACCTTGTGTTCCGTCGTAACACATAGAAATCCGGTATTTCTACATACGAGATAAGATGTAGATGATGATGTTTCAGTATTCCCATACTGAAGATCTGGATGATGTTTCAATATTTACATACTGTAGATGCAGATGATGGTGATTCCGTATTTCTATTCTAAATATAGAGATGATGATGCTTTCAGTATTTCTATACTGAAGATATAGATGATGATGCTTTCAATATTCACATACTAGAGATATAGATGGTGATAGTTTAGTATTCACATACTGAAGATGTAGATGATGATGGTTTAGATGTTGATGTGTTAACAAAGGCTCTGTCCCGAGTAAAGTTCGAACACTTTCGAGACAATCTTGCTATGGTTCGGAAAGACCTTCCTCGAAAGGGGGAGTAGTGATGTTGCAGTGGGATTGTATCATCCCTGGGCACTTGCCCTAAAGTGATCCAGAGACCTCGGTCTTAGAGAATGAAGTGGGATTGTATCATCCCTGGGCACTTTCCCTAAAGTGATCCGGAGACCTCGGTCTTCGAGAATGAATAGGGATTGTATCATCCCGGGACATATGTCCATAAGTGATCCGGTGACTTAGGTCATGGAGAATGTGGTAGGATTGTATCATCCTTGAACTTCGGTTCAAAATGGATCCGGTTAACTTCGGTCATCGAGAAGGTGGTAGGATTGTATCATCCTTAGACTTCGGTTTAGAACAGATCCGGTGAACTTCGGTCATCGAGAAGGTGGTAGGATTGTATCATCCTTGGACTTTGGTTTAGAATGGATCCGATGAACTTTGGTCATCAAGAAGGTGGTAGGATTGTATCATCCTTGAACTTCGGTTCAGAATGGATCCGGTGACTTCGGTACTCAAGAACGTGTGTTGATCCCATAATTCCTAGAGGAAGGATTGTCTGAGTTCCACATCTGTGTTGATCCCGTAATTCCGAAAGGAAGGATCGTTAGTAACTCCGTAAAGACCTAAATCCCATAATACCAAAAGGAAGGATCATTGAATTGATCCCGTAATTCCAATAGGAAGGATTGTCTGAGTTCCATAGATGTGTTGATCTCGTAATTCCAATAGGAAGGATTGTCTGAGTTCCATAGATGTGTTGATCTCGTAATTCCAATAGGAAGGATTGTCTGAGTTCCACATCTGTGTTGATCCCGTAATTCTGAAAGGAAGGATCGTTAGTAACTCCGTAAAGACCTAAAACCCGTAATTCCGAAAGGAAGGATCATTAAATTGATCCCGTAATTCCAATAGGAAGGATTGTCTGAGTTCCATAGATGTGTTGATCCCGTAATTCCAATAGGAAGGATTGTCTAAGTTCCACAAATGTGTTGATTCCATAATTCTGGAAGGAAGGATTGTTAGTAACTTCGTAAAGAACTAAATCCCGTAATTTCGAAAGGAAGGACCGTTAGTAACTCCGTAAAGACCTAAATCCTGTAATTCCGAAAGGAAGGATCATTGGTAACTCCGTAAAGACCTAAATCCCGTAATTCCAAAAGGAAGGATCATGTTGATGTTTCTTTATGATGATGATGATGTACTGATCGAAAGATCAGAGTGTGATGATGATGGTATTTTGATGTTTTGATGATGTTGATGTTTTGATCATAATGATGTTTTGATGATGATGTTGTTTTGATGATGATATTTGATCGAAAGATCAGAGTATTATGATGATGATGATGTTGCTGATCAAAAGGTCAAAATACTGAAGATGTTGCCGATCGAAAGATGTCGCTAATCGAAAGGTCAAAATACTGAAGATGTTACTGATCGAAAGATGTCGCTAATCGAAAGGTCAAAGTGCTGAAGATGTTGCTAAAGATGTTGCTGATCGAAAGGTCAAAGTACTGAAGAGGTTGCTAAAGTTGTTGCTGAACGAAAGATCAATATACTAAAGTTGTTGCTGAAGATGTTGTTGATTGAAAGGTCAAAGTGCTGAAGATGTTGCAAATCGAAAGGTCAATGTAATAAAGATGTTTCTGATTAAAAGGACAAAGTATTCAAGATGTTGATGATCGAAAGGTCAAAGTGCTGATGATGATATTGCTGATCATAAGATCAGAATATAAAGATGGTGATGATGCTGTTCAAAAAACATCAAAATGCTGAAGAAGTAGTTATGGATCAAAACAGTCAGAGTGTCTCTATTACCAAAGACTGAAGATTGAATATGAAGACTACTTTATGTTGAAAAGATTCCAATGATTTATAGATGTGTTACCCTGATGATGTTGATGATGTCCTCTATCCCTCTCCTACTATTGCTGTTGTTGATGTTGTTGTAGAATACCCTTCTCGTTAAGGGGGAGTGTTGAAATATTGTAACTTCGAAGAATATTCTATATGTATCTTTTGTGGTCCCTGATGGTCCTACCGGGAGAACCACTTGTATTTCTTTGTACCACGATGCTTCTAATTGGAAGAACTAATAAGAGTCATGAAGTAGTCCCCTCTAATTGTAAAGATGGGTCATTAGCACCCCAGTGTGGTTACTTGAGCCTACATGTGTAACTCAAGCCTACATGATTTAACTCGAGCCTACATGTCGAATAAGTTAATTCAAGTGAATGGATGAATATAAATAGAGGTGTGGCGCTCCTCATTTGAGACACACACACTCTCACTTGTGTAGCGCATTAGTGGAGAAGAGAAGAGTAGCTGGAGAAGGAGGAGGATCAGGCTTTGATCTCCTTGTTGGTTTTACCTTTTACCTTATTTTTGGGGCATCTATATTGAGCAAGATTTTTGCTGGGTTTTTCCCTTTAGGGTTTTCCGAGGATAAATCTTTGTGTTCCTTTTGTATGGTTGTGCTTGTCTATCTTTCAGTGATCCTGTTTACATGCTTTTGTTATGAATTCGAAATGAAATACTAATGATCTAGCTTAGCATATGAAATTTTAACACCAAGAATGTGCTCTTCCCCAACGATGGGTATACTACTGAACAGTTCCCAACATACATCCACATCACACTTATTTATATTATTGATACCCAGCTATGGAATCCTCTAAAGTGAATGCTCCAAATGATCTAACTACCTGATACAAGGCACAAACAAAAAAATTTAAAATGCATCTATAGAAAACAGTAGACAAGTAGTGTGTACAGTATTAGCAAACACAAGCTCAAAATGTCACTCCCCATTCAGCTATATTTCAAACTAATTCATTGAGGACACCGAAGGGTTGACCTAGCAGCGATCCCTCTATCGAAGGATGTATGCGATATAGTAATTGTGCCCACATCCTTACACAACATTGTCCATGTTGTTAGTACAATTTCTCTCAAATATGCCCTAACTCAAAGAATATCCTAGAGGTTGTTGAGAACGCCTTGAGGGTGTTTTTATGAATTCTTGGGAAACAAACAAATCGTTTCTTCATAAATGCAATATCCTTACTGTATTTATTCCTTACTTTCATAATTCGGAAAACGAGATGGTAAAATTTGTTACAGTGAGAAAGGAGAAAGATATAGTTTTTCAAGCATAATAAAACCTAGCTATATATGGGAAAACCGATAACTGGCGTAGCAATGATAAATCATAATGTTTATGTCAAGAATCTTGCTGAGAAAAGAAAAGAAAAAAAGAGAGAATATTAGATGCTTGTTTCATTTCCTTTTCCATGTTTGTTGACTCAAACAAGCCATCCACATCCATATAGAGAAAGCCCAAAATAAAAGATTTATCAACTGCAAATTTGAGTAACCTCATTGGAACCCTAAAATTTTAATTTATTGACTTCTCATGACCATTTCAGGGCATAGGTTAAAGGTAGGTATGAATCAATTTTGACGTTTTTCCTAGTCTCTATTTGTATTTTTTGTAAGAAATTTTATTTGAGGGTTTGTTTGAATGGAAAACCTTTGTTAATAATCATATAGATCATATAAACCCCAAATGATGTGTAAAATCTTCTTTTGTGAGCACATTTCGAGTAGATTGTTGATGATTCTAATCTCATTCGGCTTCCTTTCTTGGTGGTCCATTTTTTGGATAAGCAGTTGCTCAAAGGTGTATGGAATGTTTTCATCATCTGGCATCTATTTGTTGTTACTTGTGGACAACATTAAGCCATAACACCCTTTGTTGGTATCTATTTTTGATGCTCACATCCAAGTAAACCTTTGGCATTGCCTCCAAGCCATTTAGCCTTCACATGCAGCAGGAAATTAGCACCTTTAAAGGCATATACTATGTTTTACATTCTTTTATTTTTTGAATTTGATTTTAAAGCAGTAAGCTACAAGCATGCCTATGTTTTGTCTCTTTGAAATCTCTTGAAAACTTTCCTTTTCATTATTGGTATTAATCACATCATCATTGGTGAAGTAATTTCATTGTAACTCTGTTTGCAGCCACTTGGAAGAGAGCAGATCCATAGTACATACCAATTGTTGTAATTTCTATGTTTTGAAAATAACCCTACTATTTTCTATTATATTTGCAGATCTGAAAAGATTCACGTTTTCATCATATTCAATAAATCAAGGTCCAAGTGGAATACATCCAATAGTTATCTACTCTGTCTACATCTTGAGAAGAAAGCAATCTGAATACTCAAAAACTATAAATTCATTATTGCTGTTATATACTTGGAAAACCTTGGAAGATCACCTATTTACATCACTATCCACAAACTACAGCTCCGAAAGGTTCTCTTTATGTGTGTGTGTGTGTGTGTATTCCCATAGTTCTCTGGCAAGCCTGGTTATGGAGAAAAAGTTAGTAATCCAAAACTTTATACCCCATTCTAAGGTATGAAATTTTCGCTTAAAAGTTTCTTCTAATAAAGTTAAATATCCATGTTGTTGATGTTTATTTTGGATTGATACAGTGGTTTATGAGAAACACTCTAACCTTAGTGTCAGAGGAAGAAAACAATGGTTAAAATATTACGAATCCATCCTCAGCTCATTTGGAAGTCTATATTGTTTTATCCCCTGAGAATTAAGCCTCTTTAGAAAACCTTTGTTCTATTTATTTTGGATTTCTACAGTGGTTTATGAGAAGCAGTCTAACCTTAGTGTCAAAGGAATGAAAAAATGGTGTAAATATTGCAATTCTATCCTCAGTTCATTTGGAAGTCTATACTTTGTTTTATCCCCTGAAAAGTAAGAAGTTCTCTCTTCAATAAACATCCTTTCTATTTTGGGCATTTAATGAGATCAGTTTTGTCCTCATTAACCTATAGGCTTATACTCTCCAAAATTTCAGATATGAAAACGTGCTCCTTTTATCCTTGTGTCCGCAGTCATTTTTTGGAAAAGTTAGGTCATGCTAAATGGCTAATGATTCAGATCCAAATTCTCACATCTAATACAAAATCGTAGAACTTCATCTCTCTCTCTAATTGTCTTTGAAGGGATAAAACAGCCTCATTTTGAAATTTGCGATGGTTAATATCTCGTTTTTTTTGAGGCACTATACTTCGGTTGATTAAGTTCAAGCTCAACTTGGAAAATAACTTATTTGGTGGGAAAATCTTGAAATAATTCTTTCACATTTTTACTTTAGTAGAGGATGATATTGGCATCTTTCACTATGATGGGGGATGGCTTGTGGTAGCATGGGTTTTTTAATGTTCTTAGTAACTACAGTTGGTTTGTGGATAATAAATGATCATGAAGTAATACAGTAATGTATGTTGATTTTTCTTGTGACAATCACTGACTGAATATATGATTGTGAGTGGAAGTGTTTTAGGTTACCCACTACAGGGCCTTACAAGTCGCTTCATTCTAGGATCTCATGGTATCCCATAACTATGTAGGAGAATGGTTGCAAGTAACACCTTATGGATTGGGGACCAACTCACTTGGTTATACCATGCCAACATTGAATTTTCCAATAGTCCATGGCTTGAGGTACATCCGTTGTAGAGGGAGGCATCAACCATAGAGGGAGGTATATGGGGAAGGACTTATGATGCCTGGGGTTGGTTTACTTGGAGGTGTATGGAGGGAGTTAAGGGAAATTTTTTGAGATGCTAGGTTGACCAAAATCTGATGCAGTTGATGAGGTGACCATATGTGACCAAAATTTGGACTAATTCAAGGACCAACTATTGGCATTTATTAGAAAACACACAGATGATATGATAAGTTTGATTATCATAGCATTGATAAGAAACAACAATTGAAGAATTTATATTTTGGTCACACTAAAATGGCAGATATTTTCCTGAATGATGTTTCAATTTCCAAACCCCTGTGGTATGTTCAAGAAACAGTTCTTTCTATAAACATGCCCCATTCCAAAATTCAAAATTACCAGTGTTGCAAAACTCTCCAATTTCTCTTGAGTTTTTCAGGTTGTCAATTTGTCCAATATTTTCAGAATTCTTCCGATCTAAGTTTGTTAATGTCGATATTTTCCATTCATTTCTGATATTTTCTACTATAATTCCAATAATTTTCTTTCAATACTCACGATGATATATTCCCTGAAACAAGATTCACAACATTGAAATTTGATTCAAATATATATTTCATCCATCATCATTAGGGTAGATTCAAACTTTCAACTACTTCCTTTTAATATGTCCAAAAACAAAAACAATGCTTGTTATTTCTTTATAAGCATATTACGTTCCCACAGTTACTGCATTAAAAAAGTTTGATAGGTTTTGGAGGAGGGAAAGTTTAGGATTTCAAAAAGGTTAGGAAAAAAGTTAAGGAATATGGCACATATAAAAGTATACTTAAAATTATACATATTACTCAGAATTCAAATAATCACAGGGAAATACATAAACAAAAATTATGTTTTTTAACATTTTGTAGATTTTTTTCATGTGTTTTTTTTAGGAAAGTTTTGAATGTGTGGTCTGGACCAGTTTGTTCATTCTGAAAACATTCAGGGTCTAGTAGAACATGAGCTAGGTCTAGATAAACCTGGTAATTATAGCCATTCCACAATTTCAACTGGGTTTGTATTTGATCCAATATAGTTAGACTTTCTGTTCAAACTAACATCCAAAGGACATTTTCAGTTGTTGTTTGATATAGCCATTATCTTGAGATCTCTGTTAGTTTGGGTTTGTAAATTTAGGCCCAAGATTATGAATTTGTGAGTTTCTACGAGAAAAAAGATCCCCATAATTTTTTTGTTATTTTAGAAAGGAGCTAATGTTTTTTAAGGAAGAGCTACTAATTTCTCCATGTAATAGAATCTACAAATATCCTAACTAACACAATACACCCATAAACACGTACTTGTTAACATCTTTTGAGACTTACCTAATATATAGGACTTCTTCTCTTAGAATCAAAATTGAAAAACCAAATTTAATAGGAAATTAAATTAGATATTTGATAACTGATATTAGGGTTTTCAGATCTTGCTTCCATAGTTGAATAAGATATTGCTTCCATGGTTGAATTAAATTAGCTTATTTAGAAAAATTCTTAGGTGTGTGTGCATGTTCTATTGAACTGTTCAAGTGTGAGCAAGGGTAACAACAACAAACCTTGTGATGAAACCCAAACCAAACAAGTTCCCCGGAAAAAAACTTTCATCAATAATAGGATCCACGAAATTTAGAAAGAAAATATTATGAGGATAACAATACCTCTCAGTGACGAGATGTAGTTTCTCGTTCTTTGTCAGACTGGACTGAATCAAAATCATAAAAATGATCTTCCATTGCAATACCTAGATCTATCTCAATACATGGATAGAAGCCGCCTCCCTCCATCAAAAACTACAGATCTCGATAACCCAGAAAATAAATCAATTAAACCACAAACAAATCGATTATATCCATAAATAAAACTCAATTAGAATCCACCGACACTATTTGTCTAAAAACCATTGAAACTTAGAAAAACCACCTATTAGACCAGAATTTAGATTTAGAAATCAAAAGGGAAGCTATGACATCTGTAAAAAATCAAAACTCTATTTTAATCAAACCCTACCTTTTCTGAAAATTTAATAAAAACTTATATCGGTAGACAAAAGAGTAAACATAATTCAGAGGATCTAAACTTACCTAGTTCTAAAAGGAGATGAGATTGAATCTCAAAGGTTTTGGGATAGAAATGTTATTTTCATAAAATATGTAGATATTCTACATATAACCTCTACTCTTGATGTACATACAAACTGCTATTTAATGTGATATAGACTGCATTTTCAACCCAAAAAATAAGAAATCGATACCTTGTTGCTAGAAAAGTTCCATCTAAAGAAAACACACATCTATAAATAGGTTGTTATATCCAATTTCTCTACAATCCATAGTAATCTACGCTACCTTCTGCAACATGTAGTTCAACTCTTCATCCTCATCCTCATCGTGATCCGTTCTCTTTCTCCTGGCTCTTTTTAACCTCGAGGCTGCCTATGGGAGTGAGAATTTCATAATTGCGGTTTGAGATTGTAGCAGCTCTGAGAGCCTTTATTATAAAAGGATAAATCTGAGGCCATTCCGTTTCTTGAACCTCTTCAACATCAACATTGGCAGCTACTGCTTCTTCTCCTGAACCTTCATGAGATTCTCCAGTTGTCCCTCCTGATCAAGCTTCGCCATGAGGGCTCTAAGCCAATCTTGTCTCTCCATATCCCTCTCACCGAGCAAGATAATAGGTTCTTTTAGGAAACAAAGATGAGCACACACAAAAGAGTCATTGGTAGGTACTTCCAATGCATAAGCACGCCCCCACAACATAATCTCCTGCATAGCCCGTTCTTTCTTCTCTTGGACATCTTCGCTCTCTATTCCACATGCAGTGGTTGGAAGGAAGGATCAAAACGCCCTATTTATGTGCCATAACTCGTTTGCAATGTCAAAAATTAAACATGCTAAAAATTTGTGGCGCTAAAATCCTTATCCTAGAAAGTTACGGCTTTTATAATGCATATTTTTATTTTTTTATTTTGATGGTTTGTTTTGTGTGTGTGTGTGTGTGTGTGTGTGTGTGTGTGTGTATTTTGTTGGTTTAGTTTATAAATATATATATAAAATAATAATATATATTTAAGTTATTATGGTCAAGTAAAAAAGCATGAGAATGTAAGTGCAATTTCAAATTTAGTGGTGGGAAAGGACAAACCTTTTGGTTTAGTTGGTGGTGTTATCTGATGTAATTTAGGTGTTAGTGGGTAGAAATAATTCTACTTTTATTAAATTCATATAAATTAATTTTTAATGTATTTTTGATGTTATTATGAACAACATAGTAGAGTTTAGCTTTGCAACAATCTTGATGTTATTTTTTGTATTGGAGCAATGTGTTAGATACCTTCAAATGCTTGGAGACTAAAACTAGGTTGTATTCAATATAGAAATATCTATCGCTTCTCATATTTAGAACCTCTTGGGGGTATCTAGAGAATGATGGAGTCAAAATATGAATTACAATCTATCTATTTTTGTCTGGTAAAGAGATAACCGAATAAAGAAGCATAAATATCATCCAAGTGGGCATCAAACTAATAGTCAACCTTCCTATCGGTTATTGGATATAGGGAAGGTGAAGAACTATCTAAGGTTTCTTCTTTAAAAGATGGACCCTCTCTCACTCTATTCATCAATGTGGCCTGCAACTATCCCATCATGTGATTTTGGCCTTGTTAGATCCTAACATAGAGGGCTAATACATCTGCGTTGGCCCATGTTGTACATCGAAGTCATCATCAACAATATTTTCATTTATGGCTTATGGGATATATGTCAACTCCTAGGTCATGACACATAGACTAAATAAGGAAAGAAATAAAAAAGGAGAGTGGATCTGGGATCTATGATCCAAAAATAATGAGTATATCATGGTACACACTGGAAGTGTCACTCCTAATATCTGAAGCTGAATGAGGAAAACATGAAATAGTAATATGTATTAAAGAACTAGAAGAACTAGAAGCAGAGCTATAATGGGTAGTGTGTCGAAGTCAGGTGTGGGGAGTCTATTGTTGTGATTTGGATGCATACAACTGAGTGTTGGGATGGGTTCAAGACTAGAAAAATTGATGGGGAGGAGGACATAGAGGTGGTCTATGGTCAGAAGCAATGTCATCCTTTGTCTATCTTTATAAGCCCCTAGAGGAGGGGAGCACTAGAAAGAAGGAAGTGATCTGCTGAGTAGAGGCCAGTCCTGCCTACAAATGTTACTAGAGGAGGAGGGAATGAATCAAATAGTAAACATATTTTGTGTATACTATGGCATGGACCTATCAATTCAGAATCCTCACACACATGCAATTCTCGATCTTTCTACCAATAATTACATCAAAAACATCAATTTACTAAATTTCACAATATTGCCATAGCTTTTGTTTTCCTATTGAACAGATCCATTGAACCCCTAATACTACATTTGTATCAACGACATTAATCCACAAAAAATGAGTCGGTCATATTGTAGTTCCCTAATGTGACATTCAGTTTAGGAATCCAATGGTTGCACTCCATGCTATTATTACCTACTACCGCTACGGTGAATCCCTCAATTTTTTCTATTTGAATACCCCGCTTAACCACCCATGCTGAATCAATGAAGTTGTGGGTTTCTCCCCATCAATTAGCACACCTAACCTATTTCCCTATACAAATCCCCTGAACCTGAGAGTATGAAACCTAGGTACTCTAGATAAGGTGGCAATAACTCCTCCCAGTCTTTCTCCCTGAAGTGACTCCTCCTCTATTGCCATGAACTCCTCAGTTGGTTCCTGTTTGTATTACTCCCCTTCACTGTCGGAGTATACTTCTATATAGTGGGACTTTTCCTTCCCTATGCACTTGTGGCCCGGAACCCATGGTTCCTGACAAGTAAAACATAATTTTTTCCTTCTCAAATATTTCCCTATGTCATCGTCCAACCAAGTTGTTTTTGTCCATTCTTGTTGAAAAGTTTTTTTGTCTTTATATTTTACTAGGAAGTTTGTTTTAAGTGGACACTTGTTATTAGGAAATAAGTTTTGTAGATCTCTGGTTCAGCTGGTCGCATCCTGTAGAGTGTATGGTTTGTAGGATTTCACCCACCCTCGTAAAGGTTCTGTCAAAGCCTCTGAAAATAACATAATTAACCCGTTCTCGGACACATCTGTTACATGATATCTATTATATGAAATTATGAGATGAAGGCCTCGACACTACCTATCTGTTTAAGTTGAGATAACTCTCTAAAGTGTATCTCTGGGTCCCTTTTGTCAAACCGTTCCATGAGTCTCTATGTGAAGCCACTGTAAGAACTGATGGTGTTGTGACCTAATGCCACTAGCCCATGGTACCACCACTCATGAGCCTCTCCATCCATATGTAAGGTAGCCAATTTAATGGCATATGTCTCCATCATAGGGTTGAGTTGGAAGTAAGAATCCAAATTCTAGACCCATATCCTCGCTGAACCCCCGTGAGTCCCATCAGAGTTAGGGATGGTCAATCTGCCCAAGATTTTTGCAATTCATAATTCTGGGTAAATACTTTGTTAAAATTCCTTGGCCAGTTCTTGCTTTTCATATTGTAGAAGTCTGAGAGTGACATTGATGCATGTAACTCATATCCCAAATCCATGTACTCCTGTAAGTAAGCTCCAAATGGTTCACTAGGTTCTGTTGGCATGACTGGTCTTGCTATTGCATTCTCTAGGAAGTGAGGCATAGTAGGTATGATGGAAGGTTTGTTATATATATGAGGTGTGTTTTGCATATTAGTGTATGCATGCTTCCCATTACTATTGGTAGATCCTCTATATACTTGTGAACTAGGTATACCTCTATGACCTAGTTCTAGCTTCAGAGCAAATTTGTTTATTGCATGCAATTCTTCCATCTTTCCTTTAGCTAGGTCATTCAATGCACTTACCAAGCTATGAAATTCCAACTTGTCTTCCTCTTCTACTATTCCTTTTCCTCTGTTAGAGTTTATACCTATTGGGTCCATGTCTGAATTGGTATCCTCTAATTGGACATCTTTAAATTATGCTCTTCAATGTACCTACTGTTCCTTCTCCTATAGGTTACAAAAGTATCTTCTTCTAGATTCATTTACTTTTCATGTTCAAGCCCATAGCTGGAAAGGAACATGCTCTAATACCACTGTAATATCCCAAACTGATATTCTATGGTTCTTTACTACTAAGTTGTTGTTCATACACTCAATGATGTGAAAAAGACTGGATAAAAAGTGCATGTGACATTGCTATGCCCAAATGTCCAAAAATATAGCAGGTCTGGAGAGATTATAGGGTGGAAAGTTTCAGAAATAATTTGTACAATTACCACTGATAAATAAGATGATATTACTCCAGAGATATGTTGCATGAAGGTGGTGTTGAATTCGGAACATGATAGTGCTCCCTTCCTACTGTTGACGTCCAGCTAAAAGGAGGATCTCTCATGATGAAATGTGATGTTTTTAATGAAGGAGGAGGTTGCTGCTGTTGAGACTTTGTGGGGATAATAGTTCCTTCTTCCTGAAGAGATAGGTTGGTGCATGCAGAGGATATGACTCCTCCAAGACCCCTAGAATTTTTTTTTGCTGGATAGGGTGACATCTCCTCTTCTGCTGGAAATTTGTTGTTGGATGCCCTAAATGTGCTGGAAATGAGCTGAAGATCACCTAGTGTGGTGTGCTAATCCTCTTGAGATATATTGTTATAACATGCAGAGGAAAGATTGGGTTGAAGGGTCCCAATGAATCCTTCTGGGGTTTTCCATCTATTCCCCAACTATAAAATGTGAACCTACAAATAGATAGTTTGTTGGTGCTGGATCGTTGAATACAAAATGATGCGGAGAATGCTAATAGTAGATCTGGATGGCCTACCCTGAAAGAGATTAGGGAAGATAGATTTCACTTACGAAACCCTTGTTAGTTGAAGACACTGTCCTCAAACCCAACTATTGCTGCTACACTTGCTGCTGTTGGTCAAAAAATCCAAATCAACAATAATAATAATAGATGTCTCCTTTGGTCCAATAACCCTTCTTAAATAGATTAACATGTATTTTCAGGGTTTTCATGTTACTTTTAGGGTTTATGCTTCACTTTTGCATGCATGCAAATCTAATTTCATGTTGACTTTAAGCCTAGATAAATAAGGCCTTCTTTATCATACTATTGACTTTAATACTGAAGGAATGTCCCATTCTATTCTAAGTATCAAATGTCCTGAGTCAATTCCCTTTAATTCAGTACCCTCTTGAACCTATGGGAATTAAGTAGGTTAGCGGGTGTTTTGGTGCTTAATTAGTAGAGGACATTACAAACTATAACCCTCATTTCCTATGTGAAGGTGTCCTATAGAATGATCTCCTCCTTTTCCTCCTTTTCCTTCCACCTTATTATTATTGTTATTGTTGTTATTATTATTATCACGTATTTTAGTGATTGCTTCCTCGTTGGAATCGTTTGCATCTATTCCCTCCTTTCGCTTCCACTGCTTTTGCAAGAATTTCATCTCCTAAAGTGCTAACATGGGCCATAATATATAAACTAAATTTATTAATTCAATCTTGTGACCAGAAGAGGTTAAGTACCAAAGTGAGGGGCTTTCTCACTGCCTCTGCTCTTCCTCTTCGTCGTCTTCAACATCATCTGGTGAGAGCTCCCACTTCTTCTTGAGATGCTTTCTCTCCACCGTGGTTGTGATTGTATTATTGCTTCCACTCATAGAGTCCCTGGACCAAGGAAACCTATGAGAGAATTGTGAGCAGGTGAACCCCAATTGATCATAAATTTTAGGATAGGCAACATATATCTTCAACCCACCATGAAAATATCTATGCCAAAAAAACCCTGCCACAGGAACACACGAGATGAGAGGAAATGTTATAGATGTAAAATTTAATGTCTTATGAGATATTGTAAACTTAGAGATATATTGTATATTTGAGTAGCTAAGAATATGTATTGTGTTTTTTAAGGATTATGGGTTACAAGTTCAAATGGAGAACAGATGTATATGCTTGTAAACTTTAGTAGTATGCACACCTTTATAATTTTTTAATTTGTGTTATTGAGTTCAAATTACAATAAGAAATTTAAAATAATTTTCTATTTAGTTGTAAAATATTTTAATCATCTTTAGTATCGCTATCTCATTAATTTGATGAACATACTTTTATCAAGTTCAATTTATCTATAAATCATCTTATTAAATGAGAGAATTTTTGGAGTTGATTTTGAGTTGACCATCATGTAGTGTTACTAAACCCTTAGACTTGAAACACATACCAAGTCAATAATGGGTAAGTAGGGGCCATTTAATCCCAGGGGCTTAGCTAAACCAAGGTTCCCCATGATATTGGGCATGTGTGTTCAATCCTCTTGTAAAGATTTACAATGGAGATATGCATCATTTCAAGCATGGAGAGATGTTGTTGCATTGGTCTTGTTGTTTCTTTATGAGGACCTAATAGATAGTTGGAGTGGATTTGACATGCCAGTTACAATTACCAACAAAAAATGTCAAAATATGAGGGAATTCTATCATGGTACCTTTTAAGATTATCATCATAGTTTGGACATTGACCTTCATTTGTCTAAGACATGAATACTGAGTAATTTGAGGGAGTAAAAGAATGCAATATGTGATTAATGTGTCAAGGAAAAGGGACAAATACAAGGCAAAAATTGGCCATTTACAAAGTGGGAAAACACATTAATTAAACTCAAAACTACACACATCCAAGTATGCCATGTAAGTAAGGAATTTGTTTTTGAATCAACCTTACCTTAATCTATTTTGTCTCTAGGGATCATGCGAAATTAATAGGACTATGTCCACCACAGAAGCCCAACTATAAAGGGAATATTTAAAAATGTTTATTTACATAGTATTTACTACGAACAATAATGATGTTATAATTGTTTGTATTTATCTAAAATATTGGATAAAATATTCTTTTAACATGGTTAAAACTATAGTACATTTTGAATGGGTATATAAATATTAAGGACATCTGCTTCCTTATTAAAGGCCATAGCTTCAAATTAGGTGTAGACTAAGAATTTAATTAACTGAAATGTTAGGTAGTGAATTTAAAATTGGAATTTTATTACGTGGTATGTCTACTTAAAGGGAAATTATCTCCATCCTCAGCCTCCTCATTAATATAGTATCGATAATTTCACAATTTGTCCATTCTCAGGCCTTGAATTTGTATCCCAAAGTAATGTAAACACGTGTTAAATACTGATATCACTAGAAGTAACAACATCAAAACAATATATGTTGGAATCACAAAAATTATGTTTGTAATCTAAAAATCTCATTGTAACATTAGATTATGTCACAATACATCTAGTTGAACCAAAAAGAAAAAGAATTGCCTAAGGGACATTGCATTTAGTTTTGCAATGATGAAGAATGTAAATGTGATAAAAGTTTTTACTTGTATGGCAATCCATCTAGTGGATCCAAAAGGACTAATGGACTAAGGTATGGCACATTTAATAACTCATCAAAACTTCAATGCATTCTAGAACACATGAATCATAGTATAATTCACTTTCCACTTAAATTTGTCCTTAAAGCAATACTACTTCTTTCATATATTTTCCTAAGGGATGTTACATTTAATCAGTAATAAGGACTTCAATACATTGTAACGCATGGGTTATAGTATAATGCACTTTCAACTAAAATGTAATGTCAAAGAAATATTGTTTCCTTTAGAGATTTCCAATTTATTGTAATCCATCAATGTTCCCTCCCGGTAACGCATCCACAAAAAATCAAGGATTGTGTTCTAGATAGTACGTTACAAAGAGAGGAACCTATCAAAGCATTAAAGACTTTGAAACATCAAATGGCCATTTAGAAGGTGGCACAATGGACAGGTGGAGTGGTAGTGGCAATTATGATAAATCTCAAGAGATTAAATACAAACCCTACTATTAATACATTATAAGATATTCCATTCACTGGCAATTTTTTTCAATAGTAGTTAATATCTCATGATAACGATCACATCAACCAAATTGTTTTAATGGTAACAATGGTATGAATGCTTCTCTATCAAGATTGGCATCCTCTCAACGAGCTCCTTGAAAAGGATAGTGGAAAAAACAACTTCCAATTTTCAGATAATATTCTCCAAGTGGTATATATTTGGCGAGATGCCAAAAATAAGTTTGAATCCTCTCCCATTTCATGTTGAGTAGCTTGATGCCAATAATGAGGAGGACAAGAAAGATTTGTTCAATATGACAGTTCCCTATTATGGATATATTGGAACACAATAATGTAGTACTTTAGATCCCCTAATTTAGTGTTGGTAAAATTTAAACACACTCCTCCCAATGGTATGCTTCATACATGGTTGGTTAATATTGTGTATTAAGCATATAGAGCATCGAAAAATTCTCCACTTTTTGGTTGTACTTAAAGTATCGTTCCTATGATTAAGGTCTATCGATTTCAGTTGTTTCTTTTACAAGTTACAATTGTAATTTTTTAACCTCGTTTCCCGAAATAATGCTGAAGAAATCAGGTATACTACATTTTTAGTCTAGACAATGAAACAATAACTTTAGTGGTCTATCCTCACCTCGTCTGAAAGGAACTATTGCCTCATATTCACTGAGGTTGCATCTTATAGCCTAACACCAAAATTATACTAGATTCGTATAAATAAGTACATAAAAGGAGAATTTTGCATAGTTTTGTATCACAACAAATAAAAACAACTTCAAGAATCCCAATGTTATACATTTGAGCTCGACACAAGTAGATAAGAAGATTATGTTCTCTTGGCTTTGCAACATGTTAAGTCAGGAACTTGTTTCTTCAAATTTTATGTTTGATTGTCATTTTTATTTTAGCTTGCATATTTGTTTGAGTTTACTCTTTTACTTACTGTGGAAATTTTTAGATTTTTAGTGAAATTTTCAATTTTTACCTTCAGATTTTTATTTAGTTTTGTTCTTTTAAGCTTTTGAAGGGTTCTAAAGGTCAATATATTGAATAATGGATTCACAAGTCACATCATGAGCATAGTTTAGCATTTAAACCTCATTCAAAATGGAATTACTGACAAAAAAGTGCCAAAATTGGTTTTAAATTATTCTTGTAGCGCAACTGCAAAAAATTAACACTGCGGCGCTACAGGAAAATCGTTTTTTGCTAGAATGATCATTTTTCAGTTCGATTTTTTGGGGATTTCACTTTTAAAGTGTTAAATAAATCATTGGTCACGTTTGATATGTGTTTTGCCAAGTTTTTTTCATGTAAACAGGCGTCAGTCTCATGTGAGGGAGATTTTGGCAACTGTTCTGACAACTGGATGCAAATTTATGGCAAATGATGATAGTGAGCGAAATAAGGCAAGATTTTCGGGGAAGATGTTCTAAATTAAATATTATGGAACTGTTGGAGCAGCACTTGCCAAAAATAATCCTGAAAAGTTTTCTGCATTGATTCTGGAAAATACTTTTACATCTGTGCTGGACATGGCTGGAGTTTTGTTACCTTTTCTGAAATGGTTTATAGGAGGCACTGATTCAAAGGGTCCAAGGATTTTAAATTGTCTGGTTCGTTCTCCGTGGAGTACAATTGATCTTATAGATCAGATTGAACAGCCTATTTTATTCCTATCTGGCTCCAAGGATGAGATGGTTCCACCATCACACATGCATAGGCTGTATGAAAGAGTCAAACACAATCCAAGGTGCTTGTTTGTAGAGTTCCCAACAGGTATGCATATGGACACTTGGTTTGTTGGTGGGGATCGATATTGGCAAACAATACAACATTTCCTAGTGAGAGAGCTTCCAAAAAACTGAAGGAAATGAAGAAGGATCAAGAGATGGCTGGAAATTAAGTGCGGCAAGCAATGAAATTGTCAAAATTGGAATGCTTGTATCATCTGGCCAAAGCACTAGGATTTGTGTACACTAATTTTTCTTGGATATCAGTTCATGTTCTCGAGTTTATGTATTCTAAATCATTCTCGATGAAATTCCTAGTATATGAGATTTATGTCCTGTTATTGCTGCAGTGTTCTCATGTAGGTTTTAACTGGAATTTAATTTCTGTTGGGACATACTGAAAATTAGTATTCATCTTTTAACTAATATGGCAGAACATTACTTGGTTGATCTGGTAAAGTTTCTGCTACGTGCTTTGGACATCATCCTCCTTGATGCCTCTGGGGACTTGGATTTTGCATGATGTTGATCAGCTATCAGAGCTCTGAAAACTTGAAGAAAAAAGAGATGTTAGGTCATTAACAGGGTCTTAAAATCATACAGAAGCATCATTCAGCCATTGGAAAACCGGTGAAGTGGATGAAGCAGTGGATGGGGATGCTTCCATATTTGGGAGTTATAACACTTTGGCTGCAACCAATCTTTCTGCTAGTGCAATTTATTTGGAATGAAAAAATTACTGAGAATTCTGCTTAGTTTTTCCTGTTTTGGGTTATTGAAGTCAAATGCAGCCCACGAGCTTATGGAGAGGAATTTTTGAAAACAAAAATAGGTTTTTGTTCATAAGATACCCATATACAAAAACCTCTCTCATTTTTGCAACATCTATCAAGGTTTGAAATATTCAGTTTAATCTTTGCATCCTATTTTTCAGGGATTTTAAATATTTAATATTTTCCTGTTTTAGTGTTCATTTTGCAGGGAATATTTTGATTGATTGGAGATTAATTTTTAAAAACCAATAGAGTTTTTTGTCCATCACGGACCCATTTACAAAAACCTCTCTCAGGTTTTACACAGGTGTCACGAATTGAGATATATGGAAGCTTCTTTGACATCTATTTTCCAGAAATTCGCCATATTTGCCAGGAATTCGATTTGCTATTTTTAGTCAATTAGTTGAATTAGTTAGTTAATGTAACTACTGGGTAGTTTCAATTTCGACCTAATGAAGGGGAGATAGAACTACTTCTTTGTAATTATAAAAGATGGACAAAGGGACTGAAGAAGGGTTCAATTTTTGGGATAGCTTCAGGAGGTCTGCAGACTTGTTCATGAGTTAAGTATCAAAACTCTTGTATGCATTTGATGATGAAATTATGAGATATATGACACTTTTCACCCTTCAGTTCTGTGTTGGCTTCATTGTTCAGCTTGTTTAGTTGCTTAATTGATATACTCATTACTGGTTTATGTTTATATGTTGGTGATGCTTGTCTTTTATGAATGAACTTCAATACTGTGTTCTGTTGGATCTTGTTGAATATATTATGCATCTTTGTCTTCTTTTGTTTATGATTTAGTTATTACTTTGCTCATGAGTGTATTCCCTGTACTTCCCCAAAGTTTATAACCAAGAAAATACATCAGAAACCCTAAACCTATTTCACTTTATTAAGTTTTGTTTGAGTGTGTGTTGGCTTGTTTCTTTGGCCTTGGAAACAATTTCTGGCACAAACACAACACATGCCTTTTTCTATAGGACATAGGGCTTCTTAGATGTGCATTCATTATAGTTGTCAAAGGATGAGGTGCACCCTCCTAAATAACTTACTATTTAAAAGCATAGGAAAAATGAAAAACAAAATCTAATGGATCATTCACCACGCCCGACAATATCATGTCAAGTCAAAGAATGTTGCAGAAATTAAAATCTCTCTTGAGCATCAACTTTGGAAAGCGGAGAAATCTGAGTGCATTGGATAAACAAAGGGTTATTAATTGTTGAAAACTTTTAAATGATATGTATTGATAACCAAGCGTTGCTACTGTTGGTTAGATCAATAAGAAATGTAGTAAATTATTTATATATATAATTTCGGTGAACGAGATGGTGGGAATTTAAAAATGTTTATTTACATAGTATTTACTATGAACAATAACAAGGTTGTAATTGTTTGTATTTATCTAAAATATTGGATAAAATATTCTTTTAACATGGTGAAAACTATAGTACAATTTGAATGGGTATATAAATATTAAGAACACCGGCTTCCTTGTTAAAGGCCATAGCTTCAAATTAGGTGTAGACTAAGAATTTAATTAACTACAATGTTAAGTAGTGACTTTAAAATTGTAATGTTATTACGAGGTATATCTAGTTAAAGGGAAATGATTTCCATCCTTAACCTCCTCAGTAATATAGTATCGTTAATTTCACAATTTGTCCATTATGGGGCCTTGAATTTGTATCCCAACGTAACGTAAACACGTGTTAGATACTGATATCACTAGAAGTAATAACATCAAAACAATATATGTTGGAATTCATGAAAAAAAAGTTTGTAATCTAAAAATCTCATTGTAACATTAGATTATATTACAATACATCTAGTTGAACCAAAAAGAAAAAGAATGGCCTAAGGGACATTGCATATAGTTTTGCAATGATGAAGAATGTAAATGTGATAAACGTTTTTACTTGTATGGCAATCCATCTAGTGGAGCCAAAAAGAAGAATGGACTATGGCACATTTAATAACTCGTCAAAACTTCAACGCATTAGAACACATGAATCATAGTATAATTCACTTTCCACTTAAATTTGTCCTTAAAGAAATACTATTGCCTTCATAGATTTGCCTAAGGGATGTTACATTTAATCAATAATAAGAACTTCAATACATTGTAATGCATCGATCATAGCGTAGCTCACTTGAAACTGAAATGTAATGTCAAAGAAATATTGTTGCCTTCATAGATTTGCATTTTATTGTAGTCCATCAATGTCCCCTCCCCTCTTGCTAAAGCTTTAATGAAAATTAAGGATGGTGTTCGAGATAACACATTACAAACAGAGGAACCTATCGAAGTATTGAAGACTTTGAAACGTCAAATGCCTATTTAGAAGGTGGCACAATAGAGAGGTGGAATGCTAGTGGAAATTATGATAAATTATAGAATTGGATCATCCATATATTATGTAATGGACTGGACGATTTTACGGTTGATTTTAGGCTAACACTTCAAAAATTGGAGGATTTTACGGTTGATTTTAGGTTAACACTTCAAAAATATAGAATCCCGATATCTAGATATCGGAGTTAACGATTCGGTGGACGTATGCATTTTTTTTAAAATAGGAAGAGACGGTGTGGACGCCACTTCTCTCGCCTGGCTGAACGTTTTGTCCATTCACTGCCCGCAACTGATTCCTAAGGACTTGGAAGGCAATAGTATTAATGTTGCTTACGTAGAACCCATCGGCATAAGTTCTGAGATTCTATTCATTCGCCATGGCCTGCGGTAGAGGATTGCTCCTTATCAGTTTGGTTCTTGCATCACTGCAAGTTTTTTTAATGGAACATGCCCACAGTATGGGTACGATATCTGAATTGAGGCACAGTTCTTCTAGAAGACTGAAGGGGATTCCTGCTGCCGTTGGCAAAGCCAGTGTAATTACAGTAGATAAGAAGAAAGGTGGAGGCGATTTCACTACGGTCCAGGACGCTATCAATGCAGTTCCAACCGGCAACAAGGGCCCTGTCACCATTAATGTCAAACCGGGCATCTATAGGTCAGTATTCAATGAAACTATGTCTGCGTCTCTGATTCATGATTTTGGATGAAAATTTCAAAGGCATGAACGAACCAAAGAGGTTCATGCATTGATTTTGCATGAACTAAGAATAGAAGTTTCAAAAGATGGAACAGCAGGGCAGGGCGAAGTTGTTATTGGGTTTTGGTCTGGAAAACTATTTTGTGATTAAGACTTAATTAATATAATCTTTGACTCTCTTATGGAGTAAAACTGATGTGTCCGTTATTAATCCTTATATGTTGTGTACCACCCAGGGAGAAGGTAACTATTTCTGCAGACAAGCCATTCATAACTCTTAGAGGCTCGGGCGCCAGCAACACAGTCATCACTTGGAATGATAGCGCAGATTCGTGCAATGGGACATATTACTCGGCAACGGTGTCCGTGTATGCCTCAGATTTCGTGGCCACAAATATCACAATCGAGGTAACGCTTATTCTATTTTATTTTTTTAATTTATTATTATCTGGGTAAAACATAAACATGAGATCATCATGTGTTGATTTAGAGAATGAAGGTGTTATGCAGAATTCACATGGTCCCGGTGATATGACCCCGGGCGATCAAGCTGTGGCTTTGAGGATTTCGGCAGATCGCTGTGCATTTTACAGTTGCAGATTTCTGGGGTATCAGGACACCGTGTTAGACGAAAGTGGGAAGCATTACTTTAAAGACTGTTACATTGAAGGTGCCGTCGACGTCGTATGCGGCAATGGAAAATCTCTCTACCAGGTAAACCAAAATCATGAACAACGTTGTGACTGATTTTCTGTTTTATAGTTCGAAGCTGGATAATTTTTTAGTTTGTTGGTTGCAGAACTGCGAATTACATGCCATCCCTAAAAATAATGGGGCATTTACCGCTCAGAAGAGATCCTCTCCGTCAGAAGACTCGGGCTTCGTCTTTTTGCAATGCAAGTTGACAGGAAACGGATTAATGTATCTGGGTAGGCCATGGGGACCTTACTCCACAGTAGTGTTTGCTAACACTTACATGGATAACATTCTCTTTCCAGAAGGATGGGAAGACTGGGATGGAGAGACTGCCAGAGAAAAGTAAGCAACTGCCATACTATGCTATGCCCCCCCGGCCCACACTATGCATGTATTGACAACTAGAATGCCGTGTGATCTTTATCTAATATTATTGTTTTTCATCCTCTGTCTCTATGTGCAGTAATATCATTGTTTTTCATTCACTTTCTCTATGTGCAGGACTGTGAATTTTAGTGAGTTCCAATGTTCCGGTCCTGGAGCAGCAGCAGAAAAACGAGTTTCATGGTCACGCAAAGTCACTCAACCTGCGCAGGTCTCAGAGTATGTGAGTGTGAGTTACGTTGATGGGAATGCGTGGGTTAAATAAGGACCAATATGGTACTTTCCTCACAGAGCTCTCAGTTTCAATTCGATTACAGTGGATAGCTGTGGCATCATCGGTCACATAGCAAGAGATTTATATTTACAGTTGGAGGCATTCACCCAATATTTTTTCAACTAACAAGGGAAGACTGCGAGGATTATATCATATTTATTTTATTGTGGCTATTTATAAAATAAAAAATAAAATTAGTATTCCTTTTGATGCCCATGTCTGTATCATTGAATCTTCTGAACTTATCGTTGTTTATATATACATATCACATATACGCGCCAATTTCTTTACTGTTGATAAGAATCACATATTTTTACAAACCTTATATTATATATATCATTAGAATCATAATTCCATGTAAAGTTTAGTACAAAGAACGTGTGATATATTAATTGTATAAGGGGCATAATTTATATGTAATCTATGAATTTAACTATTTTAAAGTAAAAAATAATATAATATTTTAAATGAAAATGTGTATTATAAATAGCATCAATGAATTATTTAATTTATGTTTTTTTAATTATTTATAAAAATGTTTATTAAGTATTTTGATGTTTTTGCCATCAAAGAAAATACAAAACATTTAAATGGAAAAATATAAATAGAAAAGAACAATCATACTTGTTAATTTAAAACAAAGTGCAATCAAACTTAAAACAAAGTGCAATCAAAAGCAAGACTACAGTAATTAACTTACCATTAATATTATGGATGATAATTATGGTAATCTACTTTAGGGACACAACATTTACCCAAGGTTTTTTTCTACCTCAAATTTTGTAAAGCAACACTAAAGTAATTAACTTACCATAAACATTATGGATGATAATTATGGTAATCTACTTTACTAGACACAACATCTACCCAAGGTTTTTTTCTACCTCAAAATTTTGCAAGCTATTAAGGGTATGTAAAAACATCTCAACACATGCATCCAATGCAATGATCTAAGGGTTTCAAGTATTTCTGGACAATAAAGTTTTAACCTTCTTCTTTCCATCTTGGCATATAAGGCAAGTCTAGCCCTACCATGATTTCTTAGGTAATACAAAGAATTTGTCATCACTATATGTGGTTTGTCAAATTGAGCGTAGGATGCCATAACCTATTCATTCAATGATAGATGGTACATATTCCTAGCTAATATACAAGGTAGCAATATCTTATTGGTTGAAATCATTAAACTGCTCCCCTTTTTTTTTGTACTGGGGGAATCGGTAACTGGGCGGTTTTGGTACTCGCGTGACACGGGGTCCATTCTCATCAGCCCAGGTGCGTCCACACAGCCCGCAAGCATGGGGTACAGATAAGTCGGGGTGAGATTTGAACTTAAGACCTCGTTTACAACATTCCTTCATTTACACGGCACTTGCCAGTCAGTCTACATCCCTGCGGGCTCATTAAACCGCTCCTTATTCTTAGTATTAGAGATAAATGTTTAGATGCGGTTCATTAATTTTATCCTAAGCTATGGATACACATGATATGGAATTATCATTACATAAGAAATTCTTATAGCCAAAATTACAAATTGGATGAAGTTCGTTTATTTTGAGTCTAAATTGAAAACACTAGAGGGAGAAAACTATCAATATAACCATAGTTTTTAGAGTCTAAACTACAAACACAAGTGTGAATGCAATATCATTATCATAAGGACTTACGGTTTTTGTGATGGGTCTCTGAATTATTTATGAGTAACTATAATTTTTTTGATTTGGTAGTTCACAAGAGACATGCAATGATATTTATCCATGCGCTACTACCAATCATTTACAGTCCAAATCAATTACAACTATCATATCCACCTATGATATGAAGGAATTCAAAAATGAAGACATGTATCCTTTTCTCATGTATTTAAAAGTGGATTTGGTGAATGTCCATTCCTGAATGTTTAGGATCATATTTTGGTTGGTATAAATGTTTCTTTGAGTATTTACACAAGCACAATAAGAAACAAGATTAAGCCATCTATTTTTGAAGATTGCATTTTTTATTACAAAGCAATAGAGAAATTTCAAGATAGGATGAGTAAATTATACCTCTAATTCATGGAGATTCTAGTTTGGAAATTTAATAAAGATAATGTTAACTCTCTTTGTTTGCAATATCCCACCTCCATTCCCCTATATTTTTAACCGAAAGTTTAATTGTGCACCCGCTCGTGGCAAGGAGTTCAAGTGAAGGATCCACAGGTAAAACTCTTTAAGTATGATTGCGAATTTCTAAGTTGTTTTGTGAATTGTAGACTTAGGAGAGTGAAGGCTTGACGCGGTTAAGATGATAGGGGCATGGAATCCACTAGGGGAGAAATTGAATGGTTGGGTAGCCATGAGCTGTTGACAAGCGTCATCTTGGTGCCGCTGGTACTTAATAAGGAAAATAAACTATGACAACACTTAAGTTTATAAGTGGTGTATACATTAGGACTAAAGGTTATTCCTAGGAGGGGACACCGAAGAAAGCACTAGTTTCCATAAGATGGCACTAACAAACACCTATGACTTAATTATTAGCATGAGGCTAATTACTACCAAGAGATGACAAGTAAAGTAGAGAAGTTAGTTTACATATCATTGATAGATTGGATAAGTGAGCTAGAAAGATAGGCTAACCAATTAAGTTAGCCAATTAATTGAACATTGGCTAAAGCCGAGAATAAGATAACTAGTTGACTTAGCTAAAGATAAAATAATTATCTCAGAGATAATTAGTTAATTTGAAGTTAAGATTAATTAGTTAAATTAACTAAATTTAAGATAAGTAATTATCCAAGTTAATTGGTTAAAGTGAAGTGAAATTAATTATCTTGGATTAATGAATTAAGTTAACTTATTAAAATAAGACAAGATAATTAGTCACGTTAACTTATGTTCATTATTTTAAGTTAACTGGTTAAAGATAGATTGTCTAAGTTATGATAATTGGATTAAGCTAGATAAAGATAAGCTAAAGTTCGCTAAGTTAAGAAATATTAACTATCTTAAGTCGATTTAGTTAAACATTGACTAAATGGTTAAGTTAGTTAGTTAGCTAAGAGAAGCCAACTAGTTATGTTAGCTAAAGCTAAGTTAAAATGATATAATTATCTTAGAGTTATTTAGTTGAGTTAACTAAAGATTAAGATAATTAGTAAGATCTTAAGATTTATTAATGGAGTTAAATATTACTTAAGGTAAAATTAGTTTAAGTAAGATGATTATCTTAAGATTATTTAGTGAGATAACTAAATTAAGACAATTAGCTTTATTCTTATAGAAGTGAAAGTTTATGTTCTAAAGCCCTAGGAACCTTAAAGTTTAAAAGCATGAGGTGTTTTTCGAAGATGGGGTATGCAATTATTTTGTCTATTATTGTTGATTGATAATGGGAGTGAGGCCCCTTGTTGTGTGCATAGCCTTTCCAAGGCACGAGCCATTTCATTAACTACTGCAAAGTATGGGATGGGCGTTAGCCATCCCTTGTTTTCTGCATAGCCTTCCGCAGGCATGAGTCATTTCATTAACTTCTGTAAAGTATGGGAAAGGTGTGATCCCTCCCTTGTTGACTGCGTAGGATCGTCAAGGCATGCACCCATGGTATGGCTGCTGCAAGGTCATGGAGGGCGTTATCCTTCCTCATGGCTCTTTAGAAGAAACCACACATGAATATGGAGAGCATGAGCCTCCCTCTTGATCACTGAATGAAGAACAAGGGAAAGAAAGAACCGCATGATAGCATCTCATGGCTTGCATGGAGTAGAATCACAACAAAGAAAAGAACTCAGTTATTTGGGATCTCGATGAGGTGAGTTGAAATTCTAACACTTGTATCATTCAGTTCAAAAACTATAATTTCTTTGCATTATATGTGAGCTGTCCCATTTATACAAAATGTGAAGGAACAAAAATATATGCTTTCCTAGGTAAAAATCTATGCTGATTTGGTGGCTGGGCATTTTCCCATGCCAAAATAAAAGTGTATTATGAGTAAAAGCTTGTTCTTGAGCTTTGGATGCCTTGATTAAGGAAAATGATTTTCCTAATGTAATATCCCCAATTTTTACCTTGACTATATTGGGCATGAGCCCCACTGCACATGATTTACTATTGATGTTTATGTATATATATTTGGTGCTTTCCCCACTGCACATGAGCTATCTTGGTTATATAGATATACTTGTCATAATACCCAATGCACATGTTTTATTGTCTTATTATATGATTATATATGTTGGGCATAGGCCCTGATGGAAAAGGACTATTGGCGTTGTAGTAGGTATAGGCCCTAATGTACTCGATTTATTATTATGTGTGTTAGCACCTCTATTTTGAACAGTTGTAAAAGAAACATGGTGGAGAAAAAATAAAGGTTACATGAACTTTGGCTAAGATTAATAATGTGAATCTATTATATTATGGCGTATAAAGGCTAAATTGGTTCGTAATCTGACGGTGTAGAATAAAAGAGGTGAAAATCTATGGTTTGGAATAGATCCTCTCTATGGAGATGTGCATGAGATAAAGAAAGGCGGATGTGGTTAATGAAACATGAAGATCGACGGTTGTGAAACCAAGTGGGTGAAATCTACGGTTGGCAAAGACTCCGCTTTATAAAGAGGCACATTTTTAAAAAATAAAGGGCCCAGCAGAATGTGTACATGCAGTCTTAATCTAATGACTTAAACAAAAAGTGAAGATCCATCAATGGTTGTTAGCGGTTTCGAAGGATGAAGTTGCACGGTGATTGAAATGGAAAAGCGGTAGCAGAATAAAAACCACGATACACATGGTGGTTCATAGTGCATTCGATGGAGGAAAGTGGTTAAAGTAAAACCGCTTAGTGGAGCCTCCACAATAAACCATTATATAAAGGTGAGGTTGACTTATTTTTAAAAATTCATTTTATTTTGCATGCTGGGGACGAGTGAAGGACACAGCCCGCCATCCTTTCGTAGTCAACCTTACATGTATACAATTACAGTCACAGGTAAGCTTCGAATACTTGACCTCTATTTAGAGAATTATCGCCATTATATGTTATGGAGAGAGAGCAGGGGTTAGAAGTTCTTAACTGAATTTTGGATGAAAGAGAGGAATTCATGGTTGATAGAGACAGAAATGTGTATGACCCAGTTTTGTCAGTCAGAAATGTATCAGTTTCTAAAGAAAGATTGTGGCAGTATAGTTTACAAGGGAATGACGTTTTGAATGTCTGCAAGTCTTTTCTATATTACTTCGCCATTGAACGGACTTTACCATTTCCTGAATTTGTTGAATGGTGTGCAAGTAATTATTCACCCTCTGAGAGAGTCATTATGAGTCATTCCACGTCCAAGATATTATGTAAGATTGATGCAAAAACTATTCCTGGATTCCTTAATTTGCCTGATAGTTTCCCTGACAGTGGTGAATTTGTAAATGAGTCTGTATTAGTCGAAGTATACAAAGGTTGTAAAACTGAGGTTCGATATGAATTTCTGTCCAGTATTCTTAATGAAGGTTAGTCGTTAGAGGGTCTTTTTCTAGCATATAGTATTCACATTTTCAAAGAAGAAGTGCAATTGGTTGTGTCTTTGGTCTGCCAAATTTTAGGTCTAGACGACGACATTCATGTCAATGAAGTTGTCTTGGGTTTTTTTTTATTGAAAATGGGTTCAGTCAGTCATGAGTCCGAGTCCCATTCAGTCCATTACTTCAGTTTGGATGAGTATTTAGCAGAAGTCATTCACATCCAGTTAGTTGAGTTCCCAAAAGTTAGATTTTTCAAATACCAATCATACTTGTTGAACATGTTGCTATGTTCAAATGTAACAGAGTTACAATTCTTATCTACTATTTTCTCTTTGGATCTTCCGAGGCAAATCAATATGTTCGAGTTCGTGAATTCCTTTATGTCAGAGATGTACAAGTTGCTATTTGATGAGGTATTTCCCAGAGTACTTGAATAAATGAAGGTTATGATGCAATCGTCCCCAGAAGACAGGATTGGGGATTGGTTTTTATATAAAGATTTTACCGTTTTAAGAGTGTATGGTTTCACCGGAGAGCCATATAGGCTATCTATTTTTCTTACCCCTAGAATTTTTGCACTTGAATTTATGAGACAAAGACTATATGCAAAGGAGGAACGTTTCAGAGCATTTAAAAAGTCCTCTAATGTCCAATTTCCCCTTAAAGTTGGTCCATTTATCTTTAAAAACAAAAGTTCCTTGATGATTGTGGAAAAATTATTGGAGAATATGGATTTCCAAAAAGAACATAAGGTCAATTATGATCCATATCATATAATTTCTCAAAGGAAACAAGCAAATAAGGACAAACCATTCGACAATCAAGTTGTTGAAGGATTGGCTGAAATAGCCAATTTGTCTTGTTTTGTAGAAAGTCTAGGAAGTAATGAAGGTAAGAGCAGTGGATTGATTACAGCAGTTCAAGCACCATAAAATCCTAGTGTTTTGATTAAAAGAAGTCTTTCTGAAATTGAAAATATGGAGATAGATGAAAATAGTTCGACTAAAAAGACTAAAACATTTTCTCAGGATGATCAAGTTTCAAGTGAAATAGTTTCAGAGGAGTTGAAGAAAATAGTTTTGATTCCTAAGAAGTCAGTGCAAATGAACCAGTTTTCTTTTGAAAGTGAAAATAATGCAGAGTTCAGTTTATTTTTTAAATCCAAAGTAGAGTTCATAACAAGTTATGTTGAAAAGTAGATGCAGTCCTTGGAAGAGACTAAAAATCTACTTCCGCGAGTAAGAAGTCTAGGCAACCAAAAGGCGTCACTGATTTCCACTCGTGATGTAGAGAGGAACACCTTAAAATTAGCTATGGTAAGTGACAAAAAAGTGGCTGAGATGGAGGTAGGATTGGATAAAATCAGTTTACCTGACAAGATACAGCTCCAGAAACAGACAGGGGATATCATTTATTCAGATTTGTTAAATTCCATGATGAAAATCAACAAATTACAAGTTCTAGTAGATAATATGGAGGTCTAGTTGAAACACAAAAAAATAGAGAATAAAGCAAATTCAATCCAAATAAAGAAGCTGCAGGTAGATGTTATAAGCTCGAGAGGTGAACCAGGAAGCACACAGGCCACTAGAAAACTTTTGGAGGAGAAAGATAATACCATTCAGGTATTAAAACAGAAGTTGAAAATTCCGAATTCTGAACATGCTCAGTCCTCAGAGTTGCTGGCATTTCAAGAAGAGAAAGACAAAGCTTATCAAGAAATGATGGAGTATAAAGGAAAAACAGTGAAGCTGCAAGAGGAAAAGAATAAATGGGAAACAGAGAGAGCTGAGTTGATGACACAAATTTCACAGTTGAAGAAAGATTAGAATGATGAGAAAGAAATTATGGAAGAGTTGATGAGTCAGACTCCTACTGATATTGATTTGTCTATTGTAAATATTGAGAAGCCTTTAAGTGATTTTTCTGCTGATGATTTGCTAGTGCCAATGTCACAGGGGAGCTTAAAAGATGTAGAAATCAAGTAATTGAAAGAAGAAAACGAGAAGATCAAATCGAAACTGACTAAAATGGTTGAAAGTAAGAATAGAATATTACATGACAAAAGTCAGTTGCAGAAAAAGTTTAATGAATTAAAAGAAAGGAATATAGGAAAGGTCCCTCTACAAGGAGCCAAGCATATAATCTGGGATACATTATCTGTAGAGGTCACTAAGTTCAGGCATTATCTAAATTTCATTGATGACCAGAGTGCATTGGTTAATTTAGCCAATCAGAGATTAAAATTCACAAATGAAACCATGGAGAAGAAGCCCCTAAATACAACTCAGAATGCATTGAATTTCTTGAATTCCTTAACTTATAAAAAATTGCAGGATATAGGGATTGAAGACAGAGTAGCTATTGTACTATGGTCGGAAAAATTCATTAACAAACATCAGCTTATGAAGGTGGTACAAGATAAGGCGAATGAGATGTCTTCACGGGTAAATGATTTCAGGTGTGCCTTTAGAGAATTGTTTGAAGATGGCCTTCCTTCTTTTTGGGATGAAGAAGAAATAATTTTTTCTCAATAACATTATCATAGTCTGCTAGTACAAAACCGTATGGATCATTCCAAGTTTGATGACTTGGTAAAAGGACTGACTCAGAAAATCATCATGGACAAGTTAATAGAAGACTTCGAAATATTGCAAAATTTTTTGATCGTTAGAGGAGGATTGCCCACTGTATCTTATGAGGCTTATGTGGATTTGGAGGTGTCTACCAGAGAAATGAGCGAGTATGACATGCCAAGTGCAGAATAGCGGAGGACCATGCAGAGATTCGGGAAGACAAAGTATTTTCTTCATCCTTAAAAGGTAGGTGTTGCATGCTATGCAGCTGTTTATTCGGGCTTTGCTGTCACCAAGTTGATTTTAATTAAACGATCTGTTATCAGAATTGAAGCATGTAGTTTATTCCTAGATGTTAGGGATATGGTTACAAAGACTTTGATTAAGAGATTATTCAGTTATTAATCTTCTTGGGAAGAAATTATTTATGTATATATTCACATTTACTTGAGGTATTGAGGGTTGGAACCCGTATGTTGGATCAATGTTTTTGAGGACATATAAGTTTTGAAATAACAAAGTTGAATGTGTGTGGATTATCAGAGATTCCTGCGCCATCCACATTACAGTCTGTGCTTTTCTTTCTTATGTGATTGTTTTTCCAGTGCTTACATTTCATTTTGTTTTCCTCATATTTGAAGCGTAGTGTTGAATAGTTCAGAATTCATGCTTGTTGTGCTCTGACTATTGTTTCAGATATTTCATAAATGTTTCTGCTAAAGTTAATATGGAATTCATCTTATGATGCTCTATATTGATGGATTGTTCATGCTTCTTCCTTATCCACCTGAAATCAAGGAATGACTGTAACTAAATGGTTATCTTTCTTTTGATGAAATCTCATGTATGAGACCTTTGTGTTATCTTTATCTATTTTGACTCCATTGCCCAATGGTTATGTGTATTGTTTCAACCATCTACATAATGTTAAAGTGTTGATCATTATATCTGGCCTTGTTAAATTTATATTTGAGAGATCCCTCTCTAGAAAGGAAAGCCAATTTCTTTTTGAAGTGGATTTTTCTATTACCTATGGGATTTACCTTTTGCAACCTGGGTACATTCTGAGTGATAACAAATTGGCGCCGCTGCCATGGACGAAAGTGAAAATCTGCCCTGGGAAGAATGATAGATTTTTAAAGATCAAGAAAAGATTTCTGTGGGCAAATAGGAATTTTTGTTAGTGAAGAAGGTTGTATATTTGCCCTGGCGATTCCATTTTAGAAGTTTTTCAAAATTCAGGAAGTCATTCTGGCTTCGAAAGACATACACGAGGTAATTCTGATACTAAAATTTTGAAGAGTTTGGAAGATCCAGAAAAGTTGTTTAAGAAAAAAGATAAAGAAAAAATAGATATTTCTCTGTTTGGTGCATCATCTTTCCGGGATTCTCATAGTATTTTTGATCAAGAATGGGAAGTTAATATTGGAAAAGGTTTGTTGAAATATAAGTCTGAATCTGATATTAAAAACGCTGAATTTAATCCCCGTAGATTAGAGTCTTATTTTCTGGATTCCCTTTGGAGAGATTTGCAATAGTCTTCAAAAGTTGAAGAAACACTTGTTATTCAAAACAATCAAAATTCTTGATTACCTCTGAATCTACCTAGACCAATGGCAGCCAGATTTGCTCCTTTGCATTTGCCTGCTGTATTGCATGACCTTCCTCAAAATTATTCCCAAAGAATTTCCTTGTTCGATGGAGAAGGAGATATAACCGCAAAACAACATGTGGCTAAATTTGAAGATTTTGTTGACTTGGAGGAAGTTGATTATGCAGATGTTAAAATGCGGTTGTTTTCTCAAAGTTTATCGGGTGAAGCAAAGAAATGGTTTAAAGATTTGCCGGATGGATCTATATTAACTTTCCAAGCTTTCGAGAATGCATTTCTAGAAAGATGGGATGACAAGCAAAGTCCTTTGTAGCTCTTGTCCCAATATAATAGTCTCAAGAAGGGGGGTTTTGAATCTATTCATGAATTTTCAAGTAGGTTTATGAGGGTTTATAATTCTATTCTAGAAGATATAAAACCTTCTACGGCTGCTGCTAAACTTCATTATGCTGGAGCTTTTGATAATGACTTTGCATTTTCATTAAGAGAAATAAAATCAACAAATCTTGCCGCAATGTTTACAGATGCTTTAGAAGTAGAGGTGAATATGATGGCGAGTGGAAAAATGAAACACGGAGACATTGATAGGAGGAAAAAAGAAGAAAATATGCCTTCAACTTCTTCTTCTACCACTGATATTAAGTTTGAAATGATGTTGAAGACGATGGAGAAGTCGATGGACAGATTGACTATGTATAATAGGTCGTTCAATAGAGAACAAGCTGATCCTCAAATCAAGAATCCAAATTTTAGAAGACCAAATCCTCCTATACCTCCACAAAATAGGCAGAGAGACATGAGAAACCCAAGAAATTAAGAAGAACAGCAAATTCGACCACGATTTCCTGAGAATTATGTTGCTGATGAAGAAGACCCTACCGAAAATGAAATCCATCTTTTTGGGGAGCTAGATTCAAAGATATATCTTAGTGAAGAAGAACATAGCATGTTTGCACAGGAGGATGGAAATGAAGAATTTGAGAGAGAGTCAGATCAATATTAGAGGGGTTATCTACATGCTATGGATATGTACAGTGGAAGATTAGATTGAGAAACATAGAAGTTGTTATAAATAAAGGGAGGTTAAATCCAAATCAACCTTCCACTAGTTCATTAAATATAGAAAAAGAAAAAGAAATACAAAAAGTGTCCATTGTAAATAAGGAAGTTGAGAATGAAATGCATAAAAAAAAAGGAATGAAACAAGTAGCACCGATAGAGGTAGAAAACGTTAACTCTAGTTTCAATTTGCAGAATGAGCTTTCCAAGCTGAAAATATCTGTTCCTTTTAATGAGTTGTTGAGTAATAATGAGTATAGAGATACCATAACAAAGATGGTTAGAGGTCAAGGAGAATTTCAGTCTGACATTTTGGAGTTAACAGATGACAATCCCACTATTTCATTTGGGTCGAAAGTTGAAAGCATAGATAATGAAGAAGTTCCTCCTTTTTATTTGAGTTTGAATGTGCATGATATGGTGGTTCATAATGCAATGTTAGATTTAGGTGCATCACATAATTTAATTCCAAAAGGAGTAGTTGAAATTTTGAGACTAGAAGTGACAAGACCATATAAAGATTTGTATTCTTTTGATTCCAGGAGGGTGAAATGTCTTGGTTTAATTAAGGACCTGGTAGTAACTTTAAATAAATTGCCATCTAAAACAATAGTAATGGATGTAGTAGTGGTAGACATTCCACCAAATTTTGGAGTGTTGTTATCAAGATCTTGGACTTCAAAGTTGAAAGGTAGTTTACAAATGGATATGTCATATGCTACTATTCCTGTTCAAGATGGGAGTAAGATGTTGTATAGTGAGAAAAGAACTCCTTATGTAGTGAGAAATCAAGATAAACCTAAAGTTCATCATATATATGCTGTTGATACTGATTTGGGGTCTTCCATTTTCTTTAATGAAACAGTCCCATGTGACTTGGAATCTACGTTGTAGATGAAGCCTGAAGAAAATAAAAAGGAAGGGGTGATAGAAAAAAATGCTTTGGAAGCAAAGAAAAAAAGAGAACGGTTGTGGACTATGTATTTTGATGGATCTGTGGCAAAAGTAGGCGCTGGAGCTGGTGTGTACATAATTTCTCCTATCAGGGATTTTAAAGCTTTATCATATAAGCTAAGATTTGAATGCACAAATAATGTTGCTGAATATGAGGCTTTATTACTTGGGTTGCATGCATTGAAAGATTTGGGAGCACAGAGGATAAGAGTTTTGGGGGATTCAGGGCTGGTAATAAACCAGGTGAATGATAGTTATCAAACCAAGCATCCCCGAATGAGGCCTTATAGGAATGAAGTATGGGATATGATTGGTAAATTTTTTACAGAGCATACGATTAAGGTGATTCCTAGATATGAGAATACAGTAGTTGATTCTTTGGCAGTGGCTGTTGGAAAATTCAAAACCCCTAGTGCTAGTCAGAAGGAATACCAAGTGGACATCGTGAACAGACCATCTATTCCCGATAATTCTAAATATTGGCAGGTGTTTGAAGACGACATGCAGATAAAAAGGTTTTTAGAATTTCCAGGAGAATTTGTAAATACTCATATTGATGCCGAAAACGATAATGGTGAAAATTTGCAGGATGATGAAGAACCTGAAGAAGAAAAGGATGGCACTAAAAAATTAAAGGGAACCTTAGGAGGAAAAGATATTATTCAATTGAAAAATAATTTTATACCAAGAGGTTTGATTCCTTTAGAAAATTTTTTTGATCAGAATGATATTGCTAAGAATCCTATAGTTAAGCCTGCTGAAAATGCTGTTGAAGACAGGAATATTGGTACCGAAGAAAATCCGAAGATTGTAAAATTGTTCAAAAATTTGCCTGTAAAAAAGAAAGAAGAGTATGTAAATTTAATGAAGAGGTATACAGATGTATTTGCTTGGATCTATGAATATCTTAAAGAATATGATACATCTATAATACAACATACTATTCCCATAAAACCTGGAGAAAAACCTTTCAGGCAAAAGCTTAGAAGAATAAATCCTAAATTGCTACCAATCATTGAGAAGGAAATTAAAAAATTATTTGATGCCAAGATCATCGTGACTCTAAGATTTTCAAGATGGGTTGCAAATTTAATTCCTGTTAGGAAAAAGAATGGAGAAATAAGGCTATGTATAGACTTCTGAAATTTGAACAAGGTTTCTATGAAGGACAATTATCCCTTACCGAAGATGGATCATATATTGCAGAAGGTAGTTGGAGTAGAAAGAATTTCGATGATGGATGTTTTTTCTAGTTACAATCAGATTAAAGTACTACTTGAAGATCAAGAGAAAACTGCCTTTACTACACCTTGGGACACCTTTATGTACGCAAAGATGCCTTTTGGTTGAATGAATGCTAGGGCTACTTTCCAGTAGGCCATGGACATCGCTTTTGCAGGAGAAATTGGAAAGTTTGTGGTAATTTATATGGACGATATCACATTCTATTCAAGATCTGACAGAGAACATATTTGTCATTTAGAAAAAAAATTCATGAAGTGCAGGAAGTTCGGTATATCATTGAACCCGAAGAAATCAAATTTTGCGCTGGAAGAAGGAAAATTGTTAGGTCATATAATATCTAAAGATGGAATAAAAATCGACCCTGATAGAGTTAGAGCAATTTTAAAGGTAGGAGAACCCAGGAGTAAAAAGGAAATACAATCATTTTTGGGATAGGCAATTTTTTTAAGAAGGTTTGTGCCCAGTTTTGCTGAAATCTTAATGAATATTACAAATATGTTGAGGAAAGGTCATGAGAAAAAAATGGAATGCAGATGCTAGGAGGTCATTTAGGGAAATAAAACAAGTGATTTCAGAGGCTTTGGTGTTGGTAAGTCTAGATTTCACCAAAGATTTCTTAGTATGTTCTTATGCTTCAGAACATACTATTGCAGCAGTTTTGTTGCAGAGGAATGATGAAAACATGGAGCAACCCATAGCATTTTTCAACAAAATGTTGAGGGATGGAGAATTGAAATATGATATCATGGAGAAATAGGCATATGACTTGGTTAAAGCTTTGAAAGATTTCAGTGTATATTATCCACTCACATGTAATTGCTCATGTCCCAACCACTGCAGTAAAAGGGATTTTGACACAACCTGATCCAGAAGGCAGAAAGGCGAAATGGATAGCGACATTATTGGAATATGACATAGAGATAAATCCTACCAAGCTGGTTAAGGGACAAGGATTAGCGAAAATGATGACAAATTCAAATTGTGAGTCTTTACAGCTCAATTTCTTATCCAGTCAGTCTAATGCAGTTGGATACAGAGGTGGAAGTAATGATTGACTTTATTGCACCTCCATGGTACTTTTACATTGTTCATGTCCTTCGAAATTTACAAGCACCAGCAAGATTGAGTAAGTCAAGAGCAAGATTAGTAAAATTGAAAGCTGCCAAGTTCTGTATTATAAATCGATATCTTTATTGGAAGGATCCTGGAGGCATATTACTCAATTGTCTTTTGGAAAATGAAGCTCAGCATACAGTCAAAGAATTCCATAAAGGAGATTGTGGAGGGCATCATTCTTGGAAGGTGACTGCAAATAAAATTATGAGAGCGGGTTACTATTGGCCAACATTATTTTCGGATGTGTATAAAGAAACCAACATGTGTCATCTGTGTCAGCTTTTTGACGGTAAAAGAAAGTTACTTCCTCTTCCTTTAAATCCAATAACAATAGAAGTTTCTTTTCAACAGTGGGGTCTGGATTTCATTGGATAAATAAATCCCAATTCTTCAGGACAACATAAATGGATTTTAACAGCTACGGATTATTTTAGAAAATGGATTGAAGCAATTCCTACAAGGAGAGCAACTGAGACCGTAATCATGGATTTTCTTGAGGAGAACATACTGGCTAGATTTGGGTGTCCCAGAAGAATAGTAGTAGATAATGCAGCATCCTTTAAGTCCAAGAAAATGATCAATTTTTGTCACAAATATCATATCAGTCTGAATCATTCGACTGCTTATTATCCACAAGGAAATGGGTCAGCCGAGTCTTCAAATAAAATATTGGTAAGGATTATCAAGAAGCTGTTGGAAGATAATAAAAGATCATGGCATACCAAACTCAAATATGCTTTATGGGATGACAGGATTAGTACTAAAAGAGTGATTGGAATGTCTCCTTTCCAATTAGTGTATGGAACTGAAGTTGTCTTTCTAGGAACATTAGGTGTTCCAGTTATGAGGTATTTTCAAGAGCAGCAAGAAGAACCAAACCACATGCAAAGGAGGATAAACCAGATCATTGAGCTAGAAGAGCAAAGAATAAGGCCTATGACAAAGTGCAAACACATCAAGAAAAAATGAAAAATACTTTCGACAGAAGGGTGAAGGAAGAATAGTTTCAGATTGATGACCTGGTCTTGAAATGGGATGCTCCTAAAGAAGATAAACATGGAAAATTTGATCACATGTGGGTAGGTCCTAATGTTCTTGTTGGACACAGAGGACAAAATGCTTTTCTTTTGGAATATATGAATGGGATTTCTTTAGATAGTAACCCTGTCAATGGAATATTTTTGAAGCATTACCTGTCCTAAGAAGGAAGGTAAAATTTGTATCATATTTTGTAAATACTTATTTTCTTTAAAAAGCAGTACAGATGGTAAGCTGAATATTTTTGAAGCCTAGAGTCAAGGCCCTAATATTTAGGAGGTAAACCATTTTTTCTCTAGCAAAACAGATCAGCAAAAAAGTAAAAGATTACAGGGTTTCATATGAAGATTAAAGAGAGGCTCCTGGTCTATGAGTTCCTTGATACCTCGCTGGGAGGATATCATCCCTAGATGGAGCTAGTTGTTAGCACCTCTATTTTGAACAGTTGTAAAAGAAACATGGTGGAAAAAAAATAAAGGTTACATGAAATTTGGCTAATATTAATAATGTGAATCTACTATATTATGGCATATAAAGGCTAAATTTGTTCGTAATCTGATGGTGTAGAATAAAAGAGGTGAAAATCTATGATTTGGAATAGATCTGCTCTATGGAGATGTGCAGGAGATAAAGAAAGGCGGATGTGGTTAACGAAACACGAAGATCGATGGTTGTGAAACCAAGCGGGTGAAATATACGGTTGGCAAAGACTCCACTTTATAAAGAGGCACGTTTTGTAAAAATAAAGGGCCCAACGGAATGTGTACATCCAGTCTTAATCTAACAGCTTAAACAAAAAGCGAAGATTCATCAATGGTTGTTAGCGGTTCCAGAGGATGAAGTTGCACAGTGATTGAAATGGAAAAGCGCTAGTGGAATAAAAACCATGATACACATGACGGTTCACAGTGCTTTCCATGGAGAAAAGTTGTTAAAGTAAAACCACTTAGTGGAGCCTTTGGAATAAACCATTATATAAAGGTGAGGTTGACTTATTTTTAAAAAATCATTTTATTTTTCATGCTGGGAACGAGTGAAGGACATAGCCCGCGATCCTTTGGCTTTCAACCTTATGTGTATACAGTTACAGTCACAGGTAAGCTTTGAATACTTGACCTCTGTTTAGAGAATTACCGCCATTATCTGTTATGGAGAGAGAGCAGGGGTTAGAAGTTCTTAACCGAATTTTGGATGAAAGAGAGGAATTCATGGTTGATAGAGACAGAAATGTGTATGACGTAGTTCTGTCAGTCAGAAATGTATCAGTTTCTAAAGAAATATTGTGGCAATATAGTTTATAGGGGAATGACATTTTGAGTGTCTACAAGTCTTTTCTATATTACTTCACCATTGAACAGACTTTACCGTTTCCTGAATTTGCTGAATGGTGTGCAAGTAATTATTCACCCTCTGAAAGAGTCATTATGAGTCATTCCACATCCAAGATATTATGTAAGATCGATGCAAGAACTATTCGTGGATTCCTTAATTTTCCTGATAGTTTCACTGATAGTGGTGAATCTGTAAATGAGTCTGTATTAGTCAAAGTATACAAAGGTTGTAAAACTGAGGTTCCATGTGAATTTCTGTCGAGTATTTTTAATGAAGGTCAGTTGTTAGAGGGTCTTTTCCTGCCATATAGTATTCGAATTTTCAAAGAAGAAGTGCAATTGGTTGTGTCTTTGGTTTGCCAAATTTTAGGTCTAGACGAAGACAATCAGGTCAACGAAGTTGTCTTGGGGTTTTTATTGAAAATGAGTTCAGACAGTCATGAGTCTGAGTCCCATTCAGTCCATTACTTTAGTTTGGATGAGTATTTAGCAGAATTCATTCACCTCCAGTTAGTTGAGTTCCCAAAAGTCATATTTTTCAAATACCAATCATACTTGTTGAACATGTTGCTATGTTCAAATGTAACAGAGTTACAATTCTTATCTACTATTTTCTCTTCGGATCTTCCGAAGCAAATCAATATGTTCGGGTTCATGAATTCCATTATATCAGAGATGTACAAGTTGCTATTTGATGAGGTATTGCCCAGAGTACTTGAATAAATGAAGGTTATGATGCAATCGTCCTCGGAAGATAGGATTGGGGATTGGTTTTTATATAAAGACTTTACTGTTTTAAGAGTGTATGGTTTCACTGGAGAGCCATACATGCTACCTGTTTTTCTTACCCCTAGAATCTTTGCACTTGAATTTATGAGACAAAGACTCTATGCAGAGGAGGAACATTTTGGAGCATTTAAAAAGTCATCTAATGTCAAATTTCCCCTTAAAGTTGGTCCATTTATCTTTAAAAACAAAAGTGCCTTGATGATTGTGGAAAAATTATTGGAGAATATGTATTTCCAAAAATAACATAAGGTCAATTATGATCCATATCATATAATTTATCAAAGGAAAAAAACAAATAAGAACAAACAATTCGATCATCACGTTGTTGAAGGATAGGATGAAATAGCCAATTTGTCTTGTTTTGTAGAAAGTCTAGGAAGTAATGAAGGTAAGAGCAGTGGATTGATTACAGCAGTTCAAGCGCCAGAAAATCCTAGTGTTTTGATTAAAAGAAGTCTTTCTGAAATCGAAAATATGGAGATAGATGAAAATAGTTTGAGTAAAAAGACTAAAACATTTTCTCAGGATGATCAAGTTTCAAGTGAAATAGTTTCAGAGGAGTTGAAGAAAATAGTTTTGATTCCTAAGAAGTCAGTACAAATGAACCAGTTTTCTTTTGAAAGTGAAAATAATGCAGAGTCCAGTTCAGTTTTTAAATCCAAAGTAGAGTTCATAACAAGTTATGTTGAAAAGCAGATGCAGTCCTTGGAAGGGACTAAAAATATACTTCCGCGAGTAAGAAGTCTAGGCAACCAAAAGGCGTCACTGATTTCCACTCGGGATGTAGAGAGGAACACCTTAAAATTAGCTATGGTAAGTGATAAAAAAGTGGCTAAGATGGAGGTAAGATTGGATAAAATCAGTGTACCTGACAAGATACAGCTCCACAAATAGACAGGGGATATTATTTATTTATTTAGATTTGCTACATGCCATGATGAAAATCAACAAATTACAAGTTCTAGTGGATAAGATGAAGGTCCAGTTGAAACATGAAAAAATAGAGAATAAAGAAAATTCAATCCAAAGAAAGAAGCTACAGGCAGATGTTATAAGTTTGGGAGGTGAACCAGGAAGCACACAGATCACCAGAAAATTTTTGGAGGAGAAAGATAATACCATTCAGGTATTAAAAAAGAAGTTGAAAATTTTGAATTCTGAACATGCTCAGTCCTCAGAGTTGCAGGAATTACAAGAAGAGAAAGACAAAGCTTAGCAAGAAATGATGGAGTATAAAGGCAAAATAGTGAAGGTGCAAGAGGAAAAGAATAAATGGGAAACAGAGAGAGCTGAGTTGATGACACAAATTTCATGGTTGAAGAAAGATCAGAATGATGAGAAAGAAATTATGGAAGAGTTGATGAGCCAGACTCCTACTGATATAGATTTGTCTATTGTAAATATTGAGAAGCCTTTAAGTGATTTTTTTGCTGATGATTTTCTAGTGCCAATATCGCAGGTGAGCTTAAAAGATGTAGAAATCAAGGAATTGAAAGAAGAAAATGAGAAGATCAAATCCGAACTGACTAAAATGGTTGAAAGTAAGAATATAATATTACATGACAAAAGTCAGTTGCATAAAAAAAGTTAATGAATTAAAAGAAAGGAATATGGGAAAAGCCCCTCTACAAGGATCCAAGCATATAATCTGGGATACATTATCTGTAGAGGTCACTAAGTTCAGGCATTATATAAATTTCATTGATGACCAGAGTGCATTGGTTAATTTAACCAATCAGAGATTAAAATTAGCAAAGGAAACCATGGAGAAGAATCCCCTAAATATAGCTTAGAATGCACTGAATTTATTAAATCCCTTAACTTATAAAAAATTGCAGGATATAGGGATTAAAGATAGAGTAGCTATCGTACTATGGTCGAAAAAATTCATTAACAAACATCAGCTTATGAAGGTGGTACAAGATAAGGTGAATAAGATGTCCTCACGGGTAAATGATTTTAGGTGTGCCTTTAGAGAATTGTTTGAAGATGGCCTTCCTTCTTTCTAGGATGAAGAAGGAAGACTTTTTTCTCAAGAATATTATCATAGTCTACTAGTACAAAACCGTATGGATCATTCCAAGTTTGACGACTTGGTAAAAGGACTGACTGGGAAAATCATCGTGGACAAGTTAACAGAAGATTTCGAAATATTGCAAAAATTTCTTATCGTTAGAGGAGGACTGCCCGCTGTATCTTATGAGGCTTATGTGGATTTGGAGGTGTCTATCAGAGAAATGATCGAGAATGACACGCCAAGTGCAGAACAATGGAGGACCATGGAGAGATTCTGGAAGACAAAGTATATTCTTCATCCTTAAAAGACAGGTGCTACGGGCTATGGAGATGTTTATTCGGGCTTTGCTGTCACCAAGTTGATTTTAATTAAACGATCTGTTATCATAATCGAAGCATGTAGTTTATTCCGAGTTTTTAGGGATATGGTTACAAAGACTTTGATTAACAGATTATTCAGTTATTAATCTTCTTGGAAAGAAATTATTTATGTATATATTTGCATTTACTTGAGGTATTGAGGGTTGGAACCCGTATGTTGGATAAATGTTTTTGAGGACATATAATTTTTGAAATATCAAAGTTGAATGCATGTGTATTATTAGAGATTCCTGTGCCATCTACATTACAGTCTGTTCTTTTCTTTTCTATGTGATTTTTTTTCCAGTGCTTACATATCATTTTGTTTTCCTCATATCTGAAGCGTAGTGTTGAATAGTTCAGAATTCATGCTTGTTGTGCTCTGACTATTGTTTCAAACATTTCATAATTTTTTTTGCTAAATTTAATATGGAATTCATCTTATGATGCTCTATATTGATGGATTGTTCATGCTTCTTCCTTATCCACCTGAAATCAATGAATGACTGTAACTAAATGGTTATCTTGCCTTTGATGAAATCTCACGTATGAGACCTTTGTGCTATCTTTATCTATTTTGACTCCATTGCCCTATGGTTATGTGTATTGTTTCAACCATATGCATAATGTTAAAGTGTTGATCATTATATTTGGCCTTGTTAAATTTATATTTGAGAGATCCCTCTCTGGAAAGGAAAACTAGTTTCTTTCTGAAGTGGTTTTTGTTGTAACCTGTGGGATTTATCTTTTGCAACCTGGGTACATTGTGAGTGATAACAATGTGATTGGGAATAAGACCTAATATATACTGAAATTATTTGTGATGTATTGTGCATAACATTGATTGCATGATTTATTTGTATGATGTGTTGGGTGCAAGCCCTAGGGCACATGGGTTATGTGATTTTGTGTTGAGCATAAGCTCTCGAGAACATGGGTTATGAGATTTTGTGTTTAGTGTAATATCTAGAGCACATGAGTTATGATATTATGTAATGACCATAAGCTATGGAACACATGGGTTATGAGACTATGTGTTGAGCGTAAGATCTAGAGCACATAGGTAACCCTAACAAGTAAAGAATGGAAGTGTTGGGCATAATCCATGGAGCACACCAAATTGATGTTGAGCATAAGCTCTGGAGCATCAAATATTTGGACATTATATCCCTAGGTGTATTGTACAAGTGCATCCTAGTATTATTGTTAAGCGAGAGGCTCTGGAATTACCCTAACTTATAATGCCCATTTGATAGTGTTCAGCGTAGGCTTTGAATAACACTAGGGGTTATTGTAAATCAAAGGGTGTTGAGCTGGAAAGAATCTGGATAGAGCCAACCCTTATCGTACTTATTTAAGTTAATTAATTGAAATTTTAAAACTACTTCTTATCAAGGACTGGAAACTAATGCCACAAATACGAGGTAATCCAACATGTAAGGAAGATCTAGAGCTGCCTAATCTAGTTGACCAACCAAACCCTACCTGAGGAATTGATAAAATAAATAACGCAAACTATCGGAAGCATCAAAATAAATAATTATGCTATATGATGCATGGAAAAAATNATATATATATATATATATATTTATACAATTTTTTTTTAATAAATATATATATTTGAAAAAAAAAAGTTGGCATAATTAATAAGTGAGAGTTGATGTATATGATTATATTATAAACTAAGTATTCAAATACAAATTCTATTCTAAAGCTCAAGTGGGAACTAGTAAAAGTTCATAGTTAACAAAATTAATATATATATTATATAAAAAACAAACTAAAGATTAGTTTCAAGAAAATAGTGAATCTTGATTCAAATGAAGTTAAACCAACTTCCCTTTTTACAAAGATAATATATAAAAGAAAAATCCAAGAGAGGGCTTGGGGGATATGATTATTATTCCTTAGTGGGATCGGAGATAATTTTACAAACCAACAATTAAAGAATACAGATCCTAATTTCTGAACACCAGCAGCCTCACCCTTAGGAGTTCTATATCTCTTACATGTTGGAGCCAACTCAAGGGAATCCGATTTAGAACCAAGAATGGTTATGGGTTATGGTTTTGAGGAACGTGGAAGTTCCAAGGTCATCCGATTATCATTTTGAAGGTTAGAAATAGAGTGTCTTTTATTAATTTTGGGTGTTGAAGTGTTCAAGGTTTTTAAGGCATTTCAAGCTACAAAATTACATGTAAGATATTTCTTATCTTTCAACTCTTATCTCTGTTTTTTATTATGTTTATAGGATGAGATTACATCCATTAGTTTTGGTATGGGAAGCTGTAAATCACCATCATCATTATGAATAGATGTTTTATGGTGTTTTATTAGTTAAAATAGAATCTCATTTTAAATTCTTATAAAGATTCTAAATTGAAATTTTTATTAGGTTTGTGTTAAATTAGTTTTAACACCATAGTCCCCTAACTTTTCTCTTTCAGCAAACCATAGTATGCAAGCTCCCTAGTTAGCATAGTATTGTTTTCATAGTTTCTAGAGTTAGGACGTGGAAACTAGGGAAGAACCTTATGCTTTAGGCTAAGAAACCCTTATTATAACCATATGGTAAGGTAAACATGAAAAGAGTCAAGAAAATAACCTTTATGTGTGATGACAGAGTGTCAATAATTGTATGCAAACATCACATAAAATATAACGTGTTCAATTCAGTGAGAAACTAGTACAAGTTACAATACAAATAAACGACAATTTGTTCATGTTGCGATCAATATTACATGCTACATTATCCACTTGGTAAAAGAGTATATATTAATTTTTTGGGGGAAATTTATAGGTTTGTGACAACGCCCAACCATAAAATTAGTCAATTTAGGTGTAATGTCCCAAAAATATGTAAATAAAAAAAATTGTAAGGTAGTTTACTCTACCAAGATCTCAAGGGACATCTATACTTAACATTAAAATTGTAAAAACTGTTGATGTATGTGGAACTTTGGAATGTATCCACTTTTATATTTTATATTGTATTTCATTGTTACCCGATGGAGATGTTTGTTGCTCTGACCAGGAGAGTCATTAATATAATAAAGTCATGTAAAGACATTGAGGTTAACCCTCTGTTGTAAGTCAGGGAAATAGTCCCCACAATTGATTTGTATTAGGGTTATTAGACTCTCCTAATGAGTTTGGCCCTAGAGAGTAATTGCCAAGTGGAAAACAAGTATAAATAGAGAGTGAGACTCTCTATTTGAAACATACACTCAATCAACATTAGTGCATGAGTGAGAGAGAAGGAGCTCACACAAGTGATAGAGAGAACAACTTTCGGATATCATCTTTGTATCTTTGGGTTTCACTTTTGCTATTGGTGCTCATTCTATCTCTGAGGAAGTTGCGGGTTTTTCTCCTTTATGGTTTTCCTGAGGAAAATTCTTTGTGTCTCTTGTCTCTTGTGATTATTTTTGTGCATGTTATTCTCTCAGATAAGATCCTAGATCATATTGATTAAATGATAAAAATATAACATGGTATCAGAACTAACCTTAGAAGAAGATATTGTGTAGATCTAGAAGCTAGGGCTTCTTAATTTTTGGGTCTCTCTCCATAGATCATCAGCAAAAGGAGGCTAGGATAACTCTCCATTGAAGGGAGCATCTTTCTGTCGAAGCAGAATTTGATTCTGAGCATTTTCAGTGTTTGACCTGTCACTACTACAGGAAATTAGGGATTTTCACAGAAGAGGAATTTTTTGAGTGAGCCCAACATAGGATTTCTGTCCTCCTCAAAATCAAAATTTAGAGACCAAGATCAAATTTTTTGGTTGGGTAGAATTCCAGGAAAGTCAAACCCTAATTTGACCTTGGACTAGAAAATCAACACTATAAAAGATCAGCTCTAGATCCAGTTTCGACATATCAAATTGGTAAGATCTAAATATTTTGTATTTCCATTTGAGGTTCTCATTAAAGATGTCTCATCACACAAAGCTTGATGAAAATCTTGAAGGAACTGAAAACTTTCAAGCATGGAAGTATAGGATCTCACTGGTTCTTGAAGAAAATGAATTGGACACCTACATAAGTGGAGAGGTTCTCATTCCAGAGGGAGATGAGGCTAAATCCTTACACAAGAAGAAATTGGTCAATGGAAAAAGAATTATTGCTGATTCTATCAAGGATCACCCTATACCACAAGTGTATTCCCTAAAGACACCTAAAGAGATGTTTTATTCCTTGACCAATCTATTTGAAGGGAAGAATATAAATCGAAAAATGACTTTGAGAATGCAGTTGAAGAATGTAAAGATCCAAAATGAAGATACCATATAGTCATACTTTACAAGGGTCTCTCAAATCAAAGAACAACTTGAAGCAATGGAAGAATAAGTAGAGAATGGAGAAATTGTGAGGGTCACCTTGAATGGGCTCCCTAGGTCATGGGACTTTTTCATTCAAGTAATTTGTGCTAGAAGAAAGCTAACCACTTTCAGTAGGCTGTGGGAGGAATGATCACAATAAGAAGCTCGAATAGTAGCTCAAGAAGAAACAATGGGAAATGAAGATCAAGCTCTCACAACAGACACCAAGAAAATCAGAAGGGACTACCATCATCCCAAAGGTAAGCATTCTCACTAGAAAGATAACCCTAGAATATCCAGCAGAGATCTATATAAACTTAGATGCTATACATCTGATGACACAGGACACTTTTCTAGAGATTGTCCTAGAAATAAAGGTGGCTCTCACAAGAAGAAGGAAAACAAAAGAAGACATCATGCTCACATTGCATAGGATAATGAACCTCCTAGAAAGAGAGTCAAAGAAGAAAGTGAATATTACTCAAGCGATGAAGAGTATGTTTTGATATCTTCCCTCATGGGAACTGCTACACATGGAAGCAATGATTGGCTCATAGATAGTGGGGATTCCAAGCATATGACAAGATTCAAAGAATCCTTTGTGAAACTATCCAAACATGAGTCACTCGACAAAGTGAAACTTGGGGATGACTATCGATATCCCATAAAAGGTAGTGGTGAATCCTCCTATATGTTAGACTCTGGAAATTCTATGAAGATGAAGGATGTCTTGTTTGTACCAAGACTAAAGAAGAATATTCTCTCCATATCTACATTGGATGAAAAAGTCACGAGGGTTTCATTTGTAGATGGTCAAGTCCTTATGTGGCCAAAGGGAAAGACTATAGATGATGCAGTAGTGATTGGAGAGAAAGAGGCAGGCTTATACAAATTAAAGGGCCAACCAGAATAAGCTTTGGTCCATGACTCAGTAGAGCCAAGTGAAATTTAGCATAGAAGGCTTGGACATGTGCACTATAGAGCACTACCACTTGGAAGAAAAGTTGTTGAAGGTCTTCTAGAAATACATGAAAAGCATGAAGGTGTTTGCAAAGGACGTGCGAAAGGAAAGAACACAAAGAAGACATTTCCAAGTAGCGAGACCAAGGCAAAAGGCATATTGGAAATCATCCACTTTGATGTATGCAGTTCGATGTGATCCAGTTCATTAAGTGGCTATGTATATTATGTTTCTTTCATTGATTATTTTTCTTGAAAGACATGGATATATTTCTTGAAAAGTAAGGATGAAGTATTCAGTAAGATCAAGGAATTCAAAGCCTTGATCAAGAACCATATAGAGAAGAAAATCAAGACCTTTCGATCAAACAATGGTGAAGAATTCACATAAGATGAAGTGAAGGAATTATGTAGAGAGTCAGGGATTAAGAGGGAGTTGACCACTCCATATAATCCAAAATAGAATGGGGTTGTAGAAATAAAGAATAGAATGATTATGGAAGTAGCATGAGAAATGCTTCATGATCAAGATCTCCCTATGCATCTATGGGTAGAAGCTTCTAGGACAACTGTGGATGTACAAAACCAAAATCCGCATAGAGTACTTGAGAACAAGACACCGAAAGAAGTCTTCTCTAGAAAGAAACCTGAAGTCAATCATCTCAAAATATTTGGCTATCCAGTGTACATACACATTCCGAAAGAAAAGAGGACGAAGTTAGATCCTTCAGGAAAGAAAGGTATATTTGTGGGATATAGTGAAAGCTCGAAGGCTTACCGAATATATTTCCCAGGATTCAAGAATATTGACATCAACAGGGACGTGACATTTGACGAAGACTCAACTTACAAGAAATACAGAAAAAGACCTATTGCAGAACATGAAGAAACAAATGTACCCAGGATCTAAGATACAACTATGAATGAAGCAACTCCAGAAGAAGATCGAGAAATGGAATAAACTCAATAACCTATAGATCCACCCCAAAAGAAGAATCCTTACAAGAGGAAACCAACATGGGTACGAGAGGTTGTCCAAGGTATAGAGAGATATGGGGCTCCAGAAGAAATGCATAAAGAAAAGAAGAGAACTAGGTCCTACTCCAATTATGTAGCCCTGCTATGTGACATCATTGATAAAGAACCTTCCAACCATGAAGGAGTGGAAGAAAACAAAGAATGGAAGGATGCTATGATCGAGGAGTACCAATCGATCATGAAGACTGATGTCTACGATGTGGTCACAATACTAGAAGGGAAGTATATTGTGACTTTCAAGTGGATCTACAAGATCAAACATGCTGCAGATGGAAGCATAGAGAAATATAAATAAATATTTGTGTCACGTGGATTTTCCCAAATGGAAGGAGTAGATTATGAAGAAAATTTTGCACCTGTAGCCAGATACCCTTCCATCAGATCAATAGTTTCTTTGGTTGTAGTAACGAAATGGAAGATACACTAGATGGATGTCAAGACCGTGTTCTTGAATCATGTAGTAGAAGAGGAAGTGTATGTGGAGAAACCACTCAGATTTGAGACACATGATAGGGAGACTCATGTGTTCAGATTGAAGAAGGAACTGTACAGTTTGAAACAGGAACCCAGAACGTGGTACAACAGGATTGACATATTCTTGACTAGCTTGGGATTTACCAACACTAAATTCGATTCCAACCTTTACTACAAGGTTGAGGAAGGGAACCTAGTGATACTCCTACTGTATGTAGATGACCTGTTTTTAATAGGTAAGGATGGGTTGATTGCTGATAGAAAGAGGAATCTTACTACCGAGTTTGAGATGAAATACTTTGGTATGATGCACTACTTTCTAGGCATGGAGGTGTGGCAACATGCATATGGAATCTCCCTTGGACAAGGAAGTATGCAGTGGAGATCCTGAAGAGGTTCAAGATGATGGATTGCAAGGCCATGACCACACCTATGGCATCAAACCTGAAACTATTGAGTGATGCTTCATTAGAGTTAGTTGATGCTACGATGTATCGTCAGATGATTACGTCATTGATGTACCTGACGAATACGAGACTAGATATTTGCTTTTCTATGAACACATTGAGCCAGTTCCTGACAGATCCAAGACATGCTCACCTGATTCTTGCAAAGCATATTCTGAGGTACTTGAAGGGTACAGTTGATTATGGGCTCAAGTATGAGTCAAATCATAAGATTAACCTGGAGGGTTATGTGGATTTAGATTGGGAAGGAAGTGCCATTGATATGAAGAGCACTTAGGGGTGCTGTTTCAGTATGAGATCAGGTTTGATCTCTTGGTTTAGTAGGAAGCAGTATTGCGTGGCATTAAGTACAACCAAAGTAGAGTATGCCACAACTTGTTCGACTAGTTGTGAGGAAATGTGGCTAAGGAAGCTACTATCTGACCTATTTGATCTCTAGTTGGATGATACTTGTATATATTGAGACAACCAAAGTTGTGTGAATTTGTCGGAGAGCATGATGTTCCGTGACAAGTCGAAGCATATCAAGTTCAAATATCACTATATCAGGGATATGGGGCAGAGAGGAGCAGTGAAGCTCCAGTATGTTGAGATGAATGAGTAGATAGTTGATGTGTTGACCAAGCCATTAGCCAGAGTGAAGTTTGAGTACTTCAAAGAGAAGCTTGGTGTTCTCCAAATCGAGGTTCCTTCCAAGGGAAAGTGATGAGTCCATGAGCCTTTTTGACATGGTGGTAGGCTGGGCGTCCCATGTTCAGATGTAAGTGCAAATCCTTTCTGAAATGGTGGGAGGATAGGCCTCCTTGGATGGAAGTAGGTGTGTCCTACCATGCCGGTGGATGTAAGTGCAGAGCCTTTCTCTGGATGGCAGTAGGTGTGTCCTACCATGCCGGTGGATGCAAGTGCATAACCTTTCCTCGGAAGGTAGTAGGTGTGTCCTACCATGCTGATGGATGTAAGTATTGGGCCTTTTTGACATGGTGGAAGGCTGGGAATCCCATGGTAATATGTAAGCGTTGGGCCTTTTCGACATGGTGGAAGTCTAGGCCTCCCATGGTCGGGTGTAAGTGTTGGGCGTTTCTGACATGGTGGCAGGATGGGCCTCCCATGGTCGGATGTAAGTGCCGATGCTTTCTGACATGGTGGTTAGGCCGGGCCTCCCATGGTCGGATTTAAGTGTTGGGCCTTTCTGACATGGTGGTAGGCTAGGCCTCCCATGGTTAGATGTAAGTGCTGGGCCTTTCTGACATGGTGGAAGGTTCGACCTCCCATGGTTAGATGTAAGAGCTAGGAATTTCCGACATGGTGGTAGGCTATGCCTCCCATGGTCAGATATAAGTGTCGAGACCTACATCTAGCATGAAAAAGGGATGGCTCTATAGAAATTCCTATGACAAGCAGAATTCAGAGATAGCACCATTTGCTCGAGATAGCAAGAGCATTGATGATGATGATACAACCTTGATGATGAACCAACTTTGATGATGATCCAGTAATGAAGACTTGTGCTAATGAACCGTGTCAAGAGAATACCTTCCTAGTTAATAGGGAGTGTTGATGTATTTATAAATTTGGAATGTATTCACTTGTATATTTTATATTGTATTTCATTGTACCCCGACAGAGATGTTTGTTCCTCTGATCCGGAGAGTCATTAATAAAATAAAGTCATGTAAATACATTGAGGTTAACCCTCCATTGTAAGTTGGGGAAATAGTCCCCACAATTGAGTTGTATTAGGGTTATTAGACTCTCCTAGTGAGGTCGGTCGTGGAGAGTAATTGTCAGGTGGAAAACAAGTGTAAATAGAGAGTGAGACTCTCTATTTGAAATAGACACACACTCAACAGTAGCGCATGAGTGAGAGAGGAGGATCTCACACAAATGAGAGAGAGAGAACAACTATCGGAGATCATCTTTGTATCTTTGGGTTTTAATTTTGCTATTGGTGCTCATTCTATCTCCGAGGAATTAGCTGCAGGGTTTTCTTCGATATGGTTTCCCCGAGGAAAATTATTTGTGTCTCTTGTCTCTTGTGATTATTGCTATGCATGTTATTCTCTCATATAAGATCCTATACCATATTGATTAAATGATAAAAATCTAACAAAATATTAATAGGAACTATACTTGTATCCTTGTTTTAATTTTCTCACGTAGCTTATTACATCCTATTTTGACTACGATGGTGTTTATTGTCATTTACTTATGCATTGATGTACATGTTTTTTGATGTCTTATTTTTAGTTTAATGATGTTGTGATATTGCTTGTTTATAATGGATGCCATTTTTACGTAACCTAGTCTTATTCACTAAATGACGATACTAACTTACCTCTGATTCTAAAGGGGAGGAGTGGTTGGATTTTACCTAACGATTCACTCAGAAAGGTAAGGAAACTCCTAAGGTTTGGGCTTACTTAGTTTTTATGAACTAATGCACGACGTACCCATATTTTTGTAGGTGTTAATTTGTTGGGACTATGCTGCATGTGCGTACTAAAGGAGGAATAAGACCTAGCACCTAGAAGGTTTATAAACCCTAAAGACTAAGGGTTTAAGCTTCTTGGTATAAAATTTAACCAAAATAAAGAAGGGAGTAATACGATAGGGAAGGGGTAAAAATAAAATCTATAGTGTGAGTTTGGTAGCTTCATTTAAAGTGGCCGCGTGATTGTGGAAATTAAGGCCAGCAATAGATTAATTTTACTCACAACAATTATCAATTGATCATGCAAAATTGCTAACAAGAGAGACTGAATATGGAGCTGTAACACTAAATTGTATTAACTAAGTGTACAATAGCCAACCCTGTAATAACATAGGTTGCTGAATAAATAGAATACATCAAGAAATTGAATGCATGAGGAGGCATCCAAATCTAACATAAAGCAGGCTTACCAAAAATAAGCAAATCCCCCATAGGTGTAAAAAGTTGATCCCAAATCTGTCATGGAGCTCACGAATTGGCAAAAAGGCATAGGCAAGCTAAAGAGTGGTGGAATGGAAGATCATACATTCTTTTTCATGGAGAAAAGAGAGGAGGATGAGTAGGACAAAAAACAAGTCAACCTCACCTAGTCTAGCTTTTCCTTTTGCCTTAAAACACTGAAAAAGTAGGCAATAAAGCAGAAAACGCAGAAGGGCGCCTAGGAGGCCAGGAATAAAGCAGAATTGATTAGCTCTCCCATGCGCTACATGAGTCAAATGTGGCAATTTTGACCTCTATGGATAGGCAAATAGCAACTTGCACAAGGTGGGACACATGAACTAGGCAAATAAGACAAAAATAAATGAATTAATGTCTAAGTGGGTAAACTATGGGTTGATTATTCTAACACCCCCGCTTAAGCCTGACTTATGAGTAATATATCAGAAAATTATAGGGCCTAGCAACAAGGCTTAGTCACCCCTTTACATACTGCAAATCCATTTAAACAAGGAAAGAGGCAAAACCAACTTGGGAAAATCCTCCCTTAAACATGGACTGTAAAACAAAATTTTAGAATCTTGTCTTCACTCATGCTTTCACAGCATGATCAACAATCCCCAGCAGTGATTTGAGATTGCTGAAGGTCTTCTCACAAAATTCTTTGGTGAAGATATCAACTACTTGTTTTGAAGATGAACAGAAGAGTAGGTGAATGGTGCCATCATGCACAAGTTCTTTGATGTAGTGCATATGGATCTCAATGTGTCTGGTTCTCTGCTTCTGAACTGGATCCTTGCAGATTCGAATGGTACTCTGGTTATCACAGTAGATGGTATTTGAGTACTCAGGTTCGAAACCACACTCTCCAAGTAAACCCTGCAACCATAAACATTGAGTTGCTGCATTGACAACTCCTCTGTACTCTGCTTCTGTAGATTAGAGTGCAATGGCACTCTGTTTCTTGCTTGACCAGCTGATTGGCCATTCTACAAGCATGAACACATATCCTGATGTGGAATTTCTATCTGTGCTATCACCTGCCCAATCACTGTCAGTAAATCCAATCAATTCAAGATCAGATTTTTCTTTATAGAAGATCCCATGTGTCCTTGTTCCCTGAACAAAGTTAAGGATCCTTTTGGCTGCTTTCCAATGGATCTCTTGAGGCTGATCCATGAATCTAGAATCCACACTTACTGCATAACAAAGATCAGGTCGATTATGTGTCAAATACAACAAACAGCCAATCAATTGCCTATACAGTGTATTGTTTACCATCGGTGAAGATTCAGCTTCTTCCAGCTTCACTCCTGAAAGGAAAGGAGTTTTGCTTGCTTTGCAATCCTTCATTTTGAATTTGTTCAGCAAGTCCAAGGCATATTTGGACTGGTGCACCTTGATTCCAGATTTTTTTTGAGAGATCTCAAGCCCCAAAAATTGACTTAAGAGCCCCAAATCTATCATGGAGAAGGCTTGGTTCATAGCTCCTTTTAAGGAAGCAATCTAAGCCTGTGAGCTTCCTGTAATGAGGAGGTCATCAACATATAACACAATGATAATTAATGAACCATTAACTAACTTCAAATAGACATTTGGATCTGATTTACACCGAACAAAATTCAGTGATAGCAAGAAGCTATCAATATTGGCATACCAAGCCCTGGGGGCTTGCTTTAGCCCATACAATGACTTTCTCAACCTGCACACAAGAGAAGGGTTAGTAGTAAAACCTTGAGGCTGCTGCTTATATATCTCCTCAGTGAGATCTCCATTCAGGAAGGCACACTTTACATCGATGTGATGTACCTCCCATTGCCTTCAGGCTGCAATGGCTAGAGCTAGCCTGATGGAGTCCATTTTTGCCACTGGGGCAAAGGTCTCATTGTAATCTATGCCATGAACCCGTGAGTAGCCCTTGGCTACCAATATGGCCTTGTACTTCAGTGGTGAACCATCAGCAGCAAATTTGGTCTTATAGACCCACTTACACTGTCCTAATTTTCTCCCTGGAGGAAGATCCACTAGCTCCCATGTGTTGCTCTTCTGGAGTGAGCTGAACTCCTCCTTCATGGCTGTTTTCCATCTTGGATCTCCTGCTGCTTCTTCATATGTTTGAGGATCAGACTCCACCATCAAATATCATTTTTCAGCAAACATAGGATCCTTCATGCGCAGACCACTCTCAAATTGAGATCTAGTCCTCCTTGGGTCATTGGGATCCCCAGCTAGCTCACCTGCTGCATGTAGTGTCTTGGCTGTCCATTTTGGCCTTGTGGGGCTGTTAGGGTATGCAATAAACTCATCTCCATCAGACAAATCAGAATCAGCATGTTCAACAAACTCTTTACTTCTTGAGGTTTAGGTGGTGAAGAGACTTCACCAACTTCCACTTCTGCAAGGGGTTCTTCTTCAAACTGAACACACCTTTCGATGAAGGATTTATTTGTGCTCAAATTTAACAACTTGTACCCTTTTGAATCTTCAGAGTATCCAACAAAAAGAAACTGTTGGATTTGGGGCTGCAAAGCCTTCCTCTTCTCTGTCGGGATTCTAGCCCATGCCTTTGAGCCAAAAATCCTGAAATGGGTCACATCTGGCTTGTGCCCACTCCATGCTTCGAAGGGAGTCATACCATCAAGCTGTTTGTGAGGCACCCTATACTGAATATAGGCTGCACAGTTGATAGCTTTGGCCCAGTACTTTGGTGGCAAATTTTTGGCCTCCATCATGCATGTTGCCATCTCCTTCAGTGATCTGTTCTTCCTCTCAGCAACACCATTTTGCTGTGGTGTGTAAGGGATAGAATGCTGCATCTGAATACCTACATCTGTACAATAGTTAATAAACTCAGACTTGACATACTCACCACCATTGTCAGATCTGAGGGCCTTGAGTTTCCTTCCAGACTGGTTTTCAACCAAAGCCTTAAAGACTTTGAATAGGCCAAAAACTTCATACTTGTGTTTCAGGAAGTGAACCCAACAATACCTGGAAAAGTCATCATTGAAAGTTAATGCATACTTGGCCTGACTCATGGAAATATGAGGGAATGGACCAGCAACATCACTGTGGATCAGCTCGAGGGGTGCAGAGGTTCTCTCATGACTAGCTCTCTCAAATTTGTGCTCTGGGTGTTTTCCTAGGATACAGCCTTGGCAGACTCCTTTGGAAAATTTTATCTTGGGCAGCCCTATGACCATCTCTTTTTCAATAAGATCAGAAAGATATTTGTAGTTAAGGTGGCCAAATCTCTCATGCCACAGCTTGCTGGCTTCATTAGCATGAATGAGAAGAGCAGAGGGGTTTGAGTAAGGTAGGAAGTGTGAGAACATGTATACCTTTTGAGCATGATTCACAACTCCTTTTGCAATGACTCTACCAGTTGAAATCTCTGTGATTTCAACTTCATTGGGGGAGAATATGACCTTCTTAGGAGACCCAGTGTGGGTCATCTGGTACACTGATAGGAGGTTAGAGGTGAGACCAGGGACATATAGCACATTGCTGAACTGACCATGATCAAGATCTATCCTTCCTTTGCCTTTACTTTCAATGAGAGAGTCATCTCCTAGTACAATAGATGGTCCTTTCGACATATCCAGTGAGGAGAAGGCCTCCTTAGTCGAAACCATGTGTCTTGAAGCTCCAGAATCTATGATAAAGCTGGGTGAGCTTGATGTGCTAGCAACTAGAGCATGAACTCTCTCTCTGTCATCGGAACTTGATCCTCCTTCTCTCTTATTTGAGATTTCTGGAAGGGAGATGCCATTCTTCTCCAAGAGATTGGTTAGCATGTCTATCTGCTTTTTCATACAAGAGCTTTCAGTGTGATTTCCCTTATTGCAGTATGCGCACTTGTTCATTTCACCTTTGTTCTTCTTCTTCTGGTTATTCTTCTTGGGACCTTGTTGATCCTCCAGAGACTGTTTCTTGTCTCTCTTTTGCTCAGGTGGCTTTTTAGATTTCTTTTTGCTTTTTGAATCCACCCTCAAATCTCCAGCAATCAAAGCTTGATCTTTGGATGGTTTGATGGTGCCCATCATCACCAGCTTGTCCTGTTCTTGTGTGAGAGATTCCATGAAATCTGCAAGGCTAGGCATCTTCCAGGTTCGAGCTGTCAGTTTTGTGGCATAGAAGGTCGAAACAAACACTGAATAATCAGGGCCCAGCTTCGAGAGGATGGCCAGTACGAGCTGATCATCTTTCTTTTCAATACCACACTGTTTCAGCTACAAAACTAGTGCTTTGAACTTGGAGAAATATAGCTGCAGGGATTCAAAGCTTGTTGGACTCAGAGAAATCAGCTCATTCTCGATTTGATGTCCCCCCATCTCATCTGTCTTTCCAAAAATATCAGCAAGCTTCTCCCATACTTCATTCGGTGATGTCAATCCATCGAGATGGAAAAGGAGGTCTCTGGAAATACTCAGGCACAGGAGGCCATAAGCCTCATCCCTCCTATTGTGCCATTTTATCTTCTCTGCAGCTGCATTGGGTTCTGCTTCTGTTTCCATAGTCACCCTGTAGAGGCCTTTCGCTCTCAACAGTATCTCCATCTCTGCTTTCCATTCAAAGAAATTGAAAGGATTCAAGATAGTTTTCTGTGATTGATCCATAGCTCTAGAAAATCTGTCCCGGCTTTCAGTAGAAGGCTCCCAGTCTTGATGTCGAACCTGCAAAACAATTTTTGAAGGAGAGAAACAACCTACAATGGATCTGATACCATGTGGAAATTAAGGCCAGCAATAGATTAATTTTACTCACAACAATTATCAATTGATCATGCAAAATTGCTAACAAGAGAGACTGAATATGGAGCTGTAACACTAAATTGTATTAACTGAGTGTACAATAGCCAACCCTGTAATAACATAGGTTGCTGAATAAATAGAATACATCAAGAAATCGAATGCATGAGGAGGAATCCAAATCTAGCATAAAGCAGGCTTACCAAAAATGAGCAAATCCCCCATAGGTGTAAAAAGCCGATCCCAAATCTGTCATGGAGCTCTCGAATTGGCAAAAAGGCATAGGCAAGCTAAAGAGTGGTGGAATGGCATCTCATACATGCTTTTGCATGGAGAAAAGAGAGGAGGATGAGTAGGACAAAAAACAAGTCAACCTCACCTAGTCTAGCTTTTCCTTTTGCCTTAAAACACTGAAAAAGAAGGCAATAAAGCAGAAAAAGCAGAAGGGCACCTAGGAGGCCAGGAATAAAGCAGAATTGATTCCTTTAGCTCTCCCATGCACTACATGAGTCAAATGTGGCAAGTTTGACCTCTATGGATAGGCAAATAGCAACTTGCACAAGGTGGGACACATGAACTAGGCAAATAAGACAAAAATAAATGAATTAATGTCTAAGTGGGTAAAATATGGGTTGATTATTCTAATAGTGATGACCCTTCTGGATCCCTCCACACTGGCGCAGGTGAATTTTTAACTCAAAACTAGGTTTTTTCGAAACCATTCTCTTTTGAATGGTGAAGTTGTAGAGAGGGTTGAGCTCCCTGGTTGGGGTTTCACTAGCAGGGAATGGACAAGGAACTCGTATGTCATCCAAACTACTCATGCATGTGTTCTTCTTTCCTGAGTTTTACAATCATTCATTCCGGTTCAAAATATCTGAGATATACTCTGACATTGGAATGGTTTTTGTGGTAGGTTCAGTGGTGGAGCAGATTGCATCTATGGGAAGGGATAGACCATCAAGCCATCTAATGGTAAGCCCATGCGGACAGGCCCTTAACCTAGCATCTATTTGGTTGTATGTGGTTGGATATTTTATGGGGATTCTTTGTCTGTATTTTTAAAGGATTCCCATTTGGGAATTCCATGGTTTGGGATAGAAACAAAGCTCAAACTATTCATGGGTTTGGGGTTTTTATGACTATGGTTTGTTTGGGAGTTTGCAATGTGGTAATGACTATGGGTGAATTTTTTTGTTTAAATAAAACCGTCTATGTGGATTTTCACGGTGGGAAGAATTTGTGAATCGTGGTTTAGTCTTTGCATTTTGATGTGTTGGGATTTGTATAAATCTCTGCGTTTAAAATATTGGCTCTCTATTTTTAAGAGCATGTCTGGAACTAAGTAGTTTTATTACTAAATTTTAATTAGGCAAACATTGTTGAGAGCACTGTATTTATGATAATGAGGGTTTTGAGATATCAGTTCCATTTCTAGCAATGACACTATGGTAATGTTGCTCGTAAATATTACTTGGGTGTGGATAATTTTTGGGTCTATGCCCACGTTGTATATTTTATGAAATGTTAATGTGATTTGGTAGAATCCTCAGTGTTGATTTATATTTTCTATTTCTAAATTTTTATTTTGCTTTTGTATCATAGCAAAGGGTAAAATCCCTAGCTATGTTCTTTATTTAAATTTTTGATGTGGTTTAAAAATAGTTATAATTCCATTGTTGGCAGTGTGACCCTATGGTTTCGACGGTGGTTTTATTGTCATGATAACCTAGATTTCTTATCTTGGAATGGTTGATAATTGTATTTATTTACTTTAGAAACATAGGAAGACTTACAACCAATTCTTATGGGATTCGATGTTGTATTATCGTTATTTTATTTATGGCGTGATCCTATTCCAGCCAAAGCTTAACAAGTTTCGACAGTGGGTGGAAGGGTGTCATTATACACTGGTTTTGTTTAATTAATGGTTTACATTTAAACGCCTAAAAATATTTATAGTTTTACACAGGATTTCAATCCACGCCTATAGGATTTCGATTGTTTAGTGTTTTATGTTTTTTTTAATTTACTTACTATGGCTTGGTAATTATTATATCAACACTGGGAAAATTCTAATATGCCAGTGTTAGAATATTGGCCTATCCTATTTACAGGATGGTTGGCAATTTTCTCTTTGTGGAAATCGATAGTTAGTTGATATCGTGATACCTTGTTTTAAGTAACTGGATGAATGTATATTTTATTTAATTCTTTTTATTGTTTTAAGCAACATATGTTGTGCATATTTTATGTGGTTTAAAATTTATGTTTTCTAGAAACGTTTGGTATATGTGGAATTGGACTCCAAGGGACTCGATCCCTTGTTCAGAACTTGGTTTATCATTATCCTGTCCAATGTTTCTTTAATGGATAGTTTAATTAAATCATAGTTATGTTTTAGTTACATATGTAAGCCCTTGTGACTGTTCTGTAATGTTATACTAAGTGTTTCATTTTCAACGCTAAGTTTAACCCTGCATGTTGATTTGTTTAAGTATTGAGTTTAATATCTAGTTTTAATAACTGAGCTCCAGCACTAGATTTTCTTGACTGGTGCGAATGCTTGCTTTAAAAAAATATCTCTGCCCTATTTTGATAAAATAGTTTAATAGATAATTTATATTGTTGTTGGGATATATGGTTTCTATTTGTGGATTCAAGATTGTTTTCTATGTTTTGGGAAATGTTTAGTCTTTATATTTATCAAGACTAAATGTTAAATCTAGTCTAAACCCTTATACACCATATAGGGTTTTAAAACTAATTCAACAAAAACCTGATAAGAAATTCATTTTAGAATCTTTATAAGAATTTAAGATGAGATTCTATTTTAACTAACAAAACATCCTAAAAAATCTATTCATAATGATGATGGTGATTTACAACTTCCCATAAAAAACCTAATGGTTTTAATCTCATCTTGTAAGCATAATAAAAAATAGAGGTAAGAGCTTAAATATAGGAAATATCTTACCTTCAATTTCATAGATTGAAATGGCTTAAAACCCCTGCATACTTCAACACCCAAAATGAATAAAGTGACTCTCTATTTCTGACCTTAGAAATGATAACCGTATGACCTTGGAACTTCCAAATTTCTCTCAAACATAACCTGAAACTGTTCTTGGGTTCTAAATCGGATTCCCTCGAGCTGGCTCCAACATGAAAGAGATCTAGAACTCCTAAGGGTGAGGCTGTTGGTGTTTGGAAAATAGGATTTGTATTCTTTAAGTGATGGTTTGGAAATTCTCTCCAATCCCATCCAGAATTAATAATTAGATCCCCGAAGCCTTCTCTTGCTCTTTTCTTTTATAGGTTATCTTTTGAAAAATGACAGTTGGTTTAACTTCAGTTAAATCAAGAATTCCCTGTCTTCTTGAAACTAACATTTTGTTTTATTTTTATGTAATATATATTAATTTTGTTAACTAAGAACTTTCACTAGTTCCTACTTGAGCTTTAGAATAGAATTTGTATTTAAATATTTAGTTTATAATATAATCATATACATAGACTCTCACTTATTGCTTTTGTTACCTTTATTTCTTTTTATTTTCATATATATATATATGAAAATAAAAAGAAATAAAGGTAACAAAAGCAATAAGTG
>LPNX010276468.1:495589-513836 GCA_001517045.1 Pseudotsuga menziesii
CTCTCTCTCTCTCTCTCTCTCTCTCTCTCTATATATATATATATAGACTTTACTTATTAATCATATATTTTTGTCCATGCATGATATCACATAGTTATTTATTTTGATTCTTTCCTTAGTTTACATTATTTATTTTATCAAGGCCTCAGGTAGGGTTTGGTCGATCAACTAGGTTAGGTATCTCTATATCTTCCTTGCATGTTGGATTACCTCATATTAATGGAAGTATCTTCTAGTCCTTGATGAGAAATAGATTTGAAATTTCAATTAATCAACTTAAATAAGTATGATAAGGGTTGGTACTATTTAAAGTATTTCTAACTCAGCAACCTTTTATTTACAATAAGCCCTAGTGCTATTCAGATCTTACTCTCAACACTATCAAATGGGTGTTAAACTAGTGCAATTCCAAAGCCTCTCACTCAACACTAATACTAGGATGCACTTGTGGAATACACCTATGGATACAATGGCCAAAGATCCTATGCTCCATAGCTTATGCTCAAAATCAAGTTGGATTGATCCATGGATTATTCTCAACACTTCAATTCTTTACTTGTTGGGGTTACCTATGTGCTCTAGAGCTTACGCTCAACACATAGTCTCATAAACCACGTTTTCTAGAGATTATGCTCAAAACATAATGTCATAACTCATGTGATTCAGAGCTTACGCTCAACAAAAAATATCATAACCCATGTGCTCTAGGGCTTACACCCAACACATCATAGAAATCAATCATGCATTCAGTCTTATGTACAATACATCAAAAATAATCATTTCAATATATATTAGCACTTGTGCCCAATCACATAATAATAAATCCAATACATCATGGCCTATTCCCAGTACAACAATAATAGTCCTTTTCCATCAAGTTATATTCCCAACATATATAATCATATAAAAAGACAATAAAAGATGTGCATTGGGGCTTGTGCCGGTATATCTATATAACCAACATAACTCATGTGTAGTGGGGCATCTACCCAATATAGACACATAAAAATAAATAGTAAATCATGTGTAGTGGGGATCATTCCCAATATAATCAAGGTCAAAATTCGGGATATTACATCCCTCCTCGCTTAGAAAAACACCACCCTGGTGTTCTAGGGACTAGAAATGAAATCATGAAACAAGGTAGGGTAAGCCTGTTTCATGGTGGCTTCATTCTCCCATGTGGCTTCATCGGGTACAAAGTTCTTCCATTTCACTTTCAGATGGACAATAGTTCGCTTCCTAAGTTGTACTTCCCTTTTGTCCAAAATGTGAAAGGGTCTTGCATAAACTACTCTTCAGGTTCCACTAGTAGCAAGGACCAATAAATCACATGTAATTTACTATCATATACATATTTCTTCAATAAAGATGCATGAAAAAAATTATGAACATTTACATAAACAAGTAAAGCTCTTTACATAAACAAGTAAATCTAATTCATATGCCACTGGCCCTTTCTTGGCCAGTATCTCAAAGGGAACACACAATATTGGTGCCAAGTTTCTGCACCTTCCCAGGCTCAATGAGGTTCTTTTTTCTTTTAATTTTAAATAAACATGTTTTTTGATTGGAAATATTTATCCTTTCTTTTCTTATCTGCATAATTCTTCTAGCGGTCTTGTGCTTCCTTTAGATGCTATTGCACTTTGGTGACTAACTTTCCTAGGTATTTTAGTAAATCTAGTCGTAGCATGAGCCTGTCCACTGGGATATCCCAAGTCATTGGTGTCCTACACTTTTGGACATAGAGTACCTCGAAGGGACTAATTTTGGCAAATTTTTGGTATCCATTTTTATATACAAACTCTGTGAGGTGTAGATAATCTTCCCACCTCGTGGGATTGTTCATCATGTACATTCTAAGCATATCCTACAAAATTTGGTTCACTCATTCCGTCTGTCCATATTTTTGCGGGTGGTAGGAGGTACCGAAATTTTATTTGTGTCTTTAAGTCATAGAATAGAGATATTTAGAAGTTACTGTTAAAATTTGTATCTTGATCTGAGATGATTTTTGTGGGTATCCCATGTAATCGAAATATCTCCTTTAGGATAATGTCAGTAATGTGAATTGCTTTGTAAGTTGACGTAACTGGAACAAATTGTGTCGATTTGGACAACTTATCAACCAATAAAAAAATGGAATCATTCTACTTCTTTCTCTTTAGTAATCCCGTAATGAAATCCATACTGATAACCTCCCATTTCCATTCTGAAATGGGTAACGGTTGTAGCAACTCTGAAGGATGTTGGTGCTCTTCTTTGACCAGTTGACACTCTTGGAATTTTTCGATGAATAGTGCTATTTCAACCTTTAACTTTGTAACATCCCTCGCCACCTCGACCTAGAGCTCACAGTGTAAGTGAACATCACTGTAAGTATCGACTATACAACTCTATCAGGTTATGGTTATAATTGATAAGGTTAATGACTGAAAGCTTCGAGTGACTAAAATGACATTTGGTGACGAATCCACTAGGGGGAAGGGGCATTCAAGAAAGTAGAACTTAGCAACTCGATATGAGTCATCCGAATACTTGTAAGTGCTAAAGAAAATAGAGAGTTGTGTTTACATATTAACACGACATCCTGTTGTGCATAAATTGGAATCTATTAAGAAACAATGCTTTACTTATTAAGGGAACATGGGAACTTGAAAATTGTTGAAGTATGGTGGGTAAGCTTCCTTGTTAAATTTCATGACACCGATTTTCACTATGCTAGGTAGGTGGATAAATTGTACTCTAAATCCATCAAAAGAGGAAGGAAGTAGGCACTCACATGTTATTATAGAACATAAGAGAAAAGTTGACATAATCAAGAATGGAAAATGTGAGACCTTTTATGATTAACCCTCAATATAAAAGGAAGGTTAGAATAAATTTAAGGAAAAAGGAAACGCTTTTAGTAGAGTGAAAAAGTGGTACCTAATTACCTTGATGCCTTTGGTATAGTTTAAAAATGTTAAAAAAAAAACCTTCTAAGAAACATTTGTTTGATGCACAACCTTTTAAAACAAAAACAATAAGAGGACATAGTTCGCACTTCATAAACGGGATATCATATTGTTCCATTAGTAAAATATGGACCTCCATTTATAATATGTATATATATGGATGAATTCTTAAATGATATAATTCAGAGGAATGTGTTAGGAAGAAAAAAAATATAAAAGATAAGTGATTAAATGATAAAAAAATCAAGGTTGTCGAGTTAGGAATTGTTGTAAAAGACAAAAGAGGCTATTTGTTTTATCCCACATGGGCTGGGAGTTTAGTCGTGGAGAGGGCTACTGCATTTTTAAGGGAGGAAAAGACAATAGAAGGGGCGTGCTCTTGGAGGCCATGGAAGCCTACAAAAGGATCATGGTTGGCAAAGCCAAGGCGAGTCACAGCCAGCGGTAATTGTCACCCTTTGAGTGTCTTGATTTCCTACATTTACTTGTTTATTTAATTGGTGAATGTTTTCATTTTGAAGCGACATCTAGAAATTTTGTTTGGCTGAGTCTTTGACAGGAAATTTATCCACTATTTGCCATTTTAGTTTCAGAAATACCCACTACGTGATGTGTATATTTTTATTATTTTAGGAGCTGCATGTGCAAATTGCAGCTAGAACACCCATAGGGTTATGCTGGTGATGCGTATATTTTTATTATTTTAGTATCTGCATGTGCAAATCGCAGCTGGAACACCCATAGTGTTATGCTGGTGATGTGTATATTTTTATTATTTTAAGAGCTGGATGTGAAAATCGCAGCTGGAACGCCCATAGTGATATGCTGGTGATGTGTATATTTCTTTTATTATTTTAGGAGCTGCATGTGAATCCAATCTAGTAGTTGCCGAGAAACTATGGCAAACACTGATGATTGACATGTATTTTTTTTGGTTTTATGAAAATGCTGAGAGGGAATTTGATCTAGTAGTTGCCGAGAAACCGTGGCAAATGCTGATGATTGATATGTATTTTTGTTTTATGAAAATGTTGAGAGTGACTCCGATCTGGTGGCATGCTGAGCAACTATGGAAAACACTGTTAGCAAAGTCGATATGATGATTGAAATGTATTTTGTTTTATGAAAATGCTGAGAGTGAATCCGATCTGGTGGTTGCCGAGAAGCTGTGGCAAAATGCTGGTAGCATAGTTGAGCTGATGATTGACATGTATTTTTGCTTTATGAAAATACTGTGTGTGTGAATTCGATCTGGTCGTTTGCCGAGAAACTGTGGCAAACGCTGGTAGCATAACTCGATATGATGATTCACATGTAATTGTTTTATGAAAATGTTATGTGTGAATTCGATCTAGTAGTTTGCTTGTGAAGCCGTGGCAAAAAGCTGTTAGTATAAATCGAACTAATGATTTGGCATGTAATTCTGTTTATGTGAACACTGTGTGTGAATCGATCTGAATCTGAATGCAACTCTCTGTGAAATCTCTACAAAAATCGACCCGAAAATCGCATGCTCTTTTCTCTATCCAACCTGGGCTAAGCGTGGTTCATTTATTCTCTCGTGGGTCTTCAAAATATTGTGTAAATTTATCTGGATTTGTCCTGGAAGTAAATGGGACTCCCATTTACTGGATGGTTGGCATTAATGCTAACCCTGGCCTCTCTAAAAACAGTAATCCTTTCAATTAATAAGCTTCTGGAGATTATTAAATAGTACTGGAATGAAAATATACTGGGGAATGAGGAAGTTTTAAATTATGCACAGTCTAGAGTAATGGCACCCGATTGGGTAGCAGGATAGCATTGTGTTGATAGACGGTGTGGTCAAACCATGGAACATGTTGAGAGCACTTAGGAATGTTTCTCCTTACCTTAGTGGGTTCATCTCCCAAGCTCGGGGGTGAGTCTAGGTAGATTAACTCACGCCAGATAGAGTCAGTTGGTTGGGTGGAAAGTCGAAGTTGGACTTTCAGTCGGATCAGTACTTTAACTTTAAAAAAAATGAAGATTTAATTGCTAGTTGTTAGTGTTTGTTGTTAAGTTTCTTGCTGCATTAGAATGAGTAATCTTCATGACATGTTTCGTGGCATTTATATTTCCTCTTTGAATAGTTGAATATTTTAGAGCTAAGTTGTGAAGCAAAGGGAAGGTGTCGTAATGAGGATGCGAATGATGAAAGTATGGTAGGGCACCATACAGTATATATGTATTCGATTATGTAATAGTTTATTTTATTTTATTCATCAAACTGTAACTGTCTAACCCTGTTGTATCTTAACAGCCGCCTCGGGGATTCTTGTCCCTTCGCCTGTTGCTTGTGCTTGGAAGAGCGATGAATGCTATAAGATTGGTGATATGGATTTTATTCATGTATAATTAAAATTGTTGGTATAGAACTGTATCATTCCAAGGACTATTATGTGAACATAACATTGTAACATTGTATCTGTCATGCCTATGTTAACTATGTCTTTTGAACAACCTATGAATTGAGAAAGATCTCCTAATTGTGGTTGCATAGAACTATTGACGTGCTTGCAGGACAAGTAGTCGAATCGTCCTGCAATGACAAGAACTCAAGGTAAATATAAATGAACTCAAGGAAATTATAAATGAACATAACCTACATGTACTTGTGAATGTATCCTATATAGTTTGGTTGTAAAGTAAGTGGAAAATGGAGGTAGTGAAAATAACCTCCTTGTATTCCTTGCTTGTAGTATGAAATGTCCTTATGACTTAAGTTGGTTTAGGAGGTTTGCAAAGTAGCATGAGGATCACATGGAAAAATAAAGAATATGTATGTTATCTTTTGGTATTCCTTAAGGTTGTTTTATGCTCAAGCAACGTAAAAATGAGCTTAATCCAATTGGTATAACTAAGTCTTCTTGATGTAGAGTAAAACAGTTTTGCATTCCTTCTAAGAATCAATTCGAGTTCTTTTGGGATGCCAAATTTTGAGTGTCCTTGATGTTGGTGCTTTTGGTATATTTACATTTTATTTATTCTCATGGTGAGGATGTTGTAGAAAGTATTTTTATGTATGCATTGAATCTAAGAAGGATTGTTTAGGGAAGATTGCTTCTTAATCCTTATAAAGATGATAGATAGTCTAACAGGGGAGAAAAGAAAGACTTTTATTCTGTAAGGCCCTTTGATAATTATTATAAGTATGGAGCTTGGGAATGAATGGAATGGATGATTTTAAACGAAAAGGATGATTTTAATTTCAATGTGCTCAATTTTCATTATCCAAGTAACCAAGAGTAGTGGTATCATTTATTCAATGGATAATTCACTGAGGAAAATCTCTTACCACTTCTGGATCAGTACAGGAAGGTAATATTGTAAAAAGATAATTAAAGAGTGTTACTGTTATCTTACTAATTTATGGTATGCATGGTAAGTCATTTTCAGGGAACTATGATGATGACATGTTGTGAATTACATTAAAGAGAATTCTCAAAAGATTGCTTTACAATGCACATGGTTTTTGACATACTTGATATGGAATTTTCTTGTAAAGGTTGCTACTAATAGATTTGGACTCCTCTGTAGTATTAACAGAACAAAAACTTTACCCTTCTCCGCACATATTGGCATCCAGGTATAAGAGGGACATTACATATGGTATCAGAGCAAAGGTCGAAACACTCGGGCCTATCTGGGCTTAAAAAATGATTCTACCTTTTTTTTTTTTTTTTTTGAAAACTGACAATCAAGTTTGCTTGAGATAACAGGAATCAACAAGCTCACGTTGATCTACAACACAAGTATCGTAAGGTGTACAAACTTTAGGTAATTATATGTATTCATTGACCTTGAAGGTGTAGCAACTTCAAGTAATTATATGTATTGGTTGACCTTTTAGTTATGCAGAAAGAGCTTCTCCACTTCGATGTGAGGCCCAACGAGGTAAGTACATAGCTATGTTGACATTCTATTTGTTTTGAAGATGTTTTATCCACAACTAAGATAAGTGTATCCTCTCCTTTTGAGTTGCACAAAAGTTTTGGTAAAGGTATGGAAGTTTGCATAAATGCACGCAAGACAAATAAATTTATTTGGAAAGAAACCTTTAGGGCTTACATTCATAGATGGACTAGCCGCTAATGAACTGATGTATATTGGTAAGAAACTAGTGAGAGTTGAATAGGAATTTAAAGTTCTGCACCTTTTTATTTTTTCTATTTAGCAATGAATAAAATTGTAAAGTGACTCATAAGGATATGTTTCCACTCTTTTTAGAAGTCCCATCATGTCATGAAAAGTAAGGAAAATCTGACTTTACATCATTTTAGAAAAAGGGGAGTAAGATGACAAGGTAACTATTAATGAATTACCCCAAAATCCTAGCAAGTGTATCTAAATTCATTATGTGTAAATATAACAGAGAACATAAGTGATGCTGAAAGGATGACTATATTAAAAACACATATTGTTAGGATTATGTAGGTATACAAAAATATACCAAGTGAATGTTAGTAGTAAGGCACAACTGCATAAATGCTAACACCTTTATGAACAAATTGCTGTTAACTAAGAACAATTGTTTCTGGTTGGGGATAATAGATTCATAGGAACTACCGGTTCTCAAGTTTTGGGTCCATAAAGAAACACCAGGAATAGACCCTTGATGCTTCCCCTATAGGTGTGCACAGCAATAACATATGACCTTACGGCCTAAATGGACATAAACCTGAGGTAAAAATTTATCATAGAATTGCTATCGTTTTGCTTTGGAAATAGTGGTGAATGATGATATAAGATGCTATGTTGTGAACTGTTATAAAGTAGAACATGGTTCTCTTAAAGAATCTCCAATTAGATTCCATTAACTACTAAATGAGTGCTAAGTGAATGCAGAAACTGAATGAAAACGTTATGGTTAGATGCAATGTAATATTGGGCATGCAAGAGAAGCCTAGGAAATTAGGCTGTGCAAACATAGAGACTATTGATCTTTCATACATACTCACAAGGTACGACAACAAATCTTCCAAAGACATGAAAGTATATTTACTTATGAACTTGGGCTACAGTGCAGCCGAGGTAAGTAATAAAATACGTTGTGCTTAAGAAATCAATAGAATGCCTCAATGATAAAAAGAGTGCATTAGTATAAAGACTCTTATCTTATTAATGAGGAATGAAGCAAGGCATGACTTATGTTAAAAAGTTTGATGTTCTTTGAATCAATGATATGATGAGTTGACCATCTATGGAGTAATTGCAGGCATGAAAAAATTGTGGCCATGCAGAAGGCTAACGTTCCAAGATTGTAATGAGTTAAGAAGATATGAGAAAGATCTCATGTGAAAAGTTGTCACCACGAGGGAGTGGTGATGGAGGTAATGGATGAAAGCTACCTTGTTTCCCCCCGGGCCAAAGAGGGACCACTATGCATTTTGGGGACGCCTAGATGTAAGACATTTTGGTTAAGACTCATTCCGCACACATTGGGATGGCTGTCACAAGAGTGGGGAGACTCTGTGGAGAGAATAACCTCTAGGCGCTGTGGGGGTGTGCGAGGACGGAGTGCCTTATCTTGGTGAAGCACCCTGAAGAGCACAAAAAGGAGATATGCCTAAGGAAGGGTATCGTCCACGTGTTGGGTGGCTTGAGTTGGTACTTGGAGTACTGATAGCACTTGATGTGCTGGGATGGAGGAAATCCAGAGAAAGAAATAATGGTGAGGTGCCCTGAATAGAACACGAAGGAGATACGCCTAAAGAAGGGTATAGGGTATCGTCCATGTGTTGGGTGGCTTGTATCAGTACATGGAGTACTGTTAGCACTTTGAGTGCTGGGATGGAGGACATCCAGAGAAAAGAATAATTCCAGGAAAAGGTATGTGCAATACAGGTAAACTGGTACCTATATGTTTATTTATTGGCTATAGAACTAACATGTTATGAAAATTGTATAGTGTTAGATTCCTGAGTTATACATTGTTATCAATGTCGATGTAGTAGACATGCATATATATGCTTAAAATGCAGGTTTGGTGACCTAATCCACCTGTCAAGAGGGATTAAGAAATATAAAAGCAAGCATTAAGAACCTGAAGAAGAAATGGAGACGAGGCTGGGAAAACAGGTAACATCGAGGACGGTGTTAATTCAAAGGGGGAGAGGATGTAACATCCCTCGCCACCTCGACCTAGAACTCACAGTGTAAGTGAAAATCACTGTAAGTATCGACTATAAAACTCGGTCAAGTTATGGTTATAATTGATAAGGTTAATGACTGAAAGCTTCGAATGACTAAAACGAGATTTGGCGACGAATCCACTAGGGGGAAGGGGCATTCAAGAAAGTAGAACTTAGCAAGTCGATATGAGTCATCAGAATACTTGTAAGTGCTAAAGAAAATAGATAATTGTTTTTACATATTAACATGACATCCTGTTGTGCATAAATTGGAATCTATTAAGAAACAATGCTTTACTTATTAAGGGAACATGGGAACTTGAAAATTGTTGAAGTATGGTGGGTAAGCTTCCTTGTTAAATTTCACTACACCGATTTTCACTATGCTAGGTAGGTGGATAAATTGTACTCTAAATCCATCAAAAGAGGAAGGAAGTAGGCACTTACATGTTATTATAGAACATAAGAGAAGAGTTGACATAATCAAGAATGGAAAATGTGAGACCTTTTATGATTAACCCTCAATATAAAAGGAAGGTTAGAATAAATTTAAGGAAAAAGGAAACGCTTTTAGTAGAGTGAAAAAGTGGTACCTAATTACCCTGATGCCTTTGGTATAGTTTAAAAAGGTTAAAAAAAAATCTTCTAAGAAACATTTGTTTGATGCACAACCTTTTAAAACAAAAACAATAAGAGGACATAGTTCGCACTTCATAAACAGGACATCATACTGTGCCATTAGTAAAATATGGACCTCCATTTATAATATGTATATATATGGATGGATTCTTAAATGATATAATTCAGAGGAATGTGTTAGGAAGAAAAAAAATATAAAAGAGAAGTGATTAAACGATAAAAAAATCAAGGTTGCCGAGTTAGGAATTGTTGTAAAAGACAAAAGAGGCTATTTGTTTTATCCCACATGGGCTGGGAGTTTAGTCGTGGAGAGGGCTACTGCATTTTTAATGGAGGAAAAGACAATAGAAGGGGGCATGCTCTTGGAGGCCATGGAAGCCTACAAAAAGATCATGGTTGGAAAAGCCAAGGCGAGTCGCAGCCAACGGTAATTGTTACCCTTTGAGTGTCTTGATTTCCTGCATTTACTTGTTTATTTAATTGGTGAATGTTTTCATTTCGAAGCGACATCTACAAATTTTGTTTGGCTGAGTCTTTGACAGGAAATTTATCCACTATTTGCCATTTTAGTTTCAGAAATACCCACTGCGTGATGTGTATATTTTTATTATTTTAGGAGCTGCATGTGCAAATCGCAGCTAGAACACCCATAGGGTTATGCTGGTGATGCGTATATTTTTATTATTTTAGTATCTGCATGTGCAAATCGCAGCTGGAACACCCATAGTGTTATGCTGGTGATGTGTATATTTTTATTATTTTAGGAGCTGCATGTGCAAATCACAACTCGAATGCCCATAGTGATATGCTGGTGATGTGTATATTTCTTTTATTATTTTAGGAGCTGCATGTGAATCCAATCTAGTAGTTGCCGAGAAACTGTGGCAAACGCTAATGATTGACATGTATTTTTTTTTGGTTTTATGAAAATGCTGAGAGGGAATCTGATCTAGTAGTTGCCGAGAAACCGTGGAAAACGCTGATGATTGATATGTATTTTTGTTTTATGAAAACGCTGAGAGTGAATACGATCTGGTGGCATGCCGAGCAACTATGGCAAACACTGTTAGCAAATTCGATCTGATGATTGACATGTATTTTGTTTTATGAAAATGCTAAGAGTGAATCCGATCTGGTGGTTGCCAAGAAGCTGTGGCAAAACGCTGGTAGCATAGTCGAGCTGATGATTGACATGTATTTTTGCTTTATGAAAATACTGTGTGTGTGAATTCGATTTGGTCGTTTGCCGAGAAACTATGGCAAACGCTGGTAGCATAACTCGATCTGATGATTCGCATGTAATTGTTTTATGAAAATGCTGTGTGTGAATTCAATCTAGTAGTTTGCTTGTGAAGTTGTGGCAAAACGCTGTTAGTATAAATCGAACTAATGATTTGGCATGTAATTTTGTTTATGTGAACATTGTGTGTGAATTGATCTGAATCTGAATGCAACTCTATGTGAAATCTCTGCAAAAATTGACCCGAAAATCGCATGCGTTTTTCTCTATCCAACCTGGGTTAAGCGTGGTTCATTTATTCTCTTGTGGGTCTTCAAAATATTGTGTAACTTTATCTGGATTTGTTCTGGAAGTAAATGGGACTCCAATTTACTAGATGGTCGGCATTAATGCTAACTCTGGCCTCTCTAAAAATAGTAATCCTTTCAATTAATAAGCTTCTGGAGATTATTAAATAGTACTGGAATGAAAATATACTGGGGAATGAGGAAGTTTTAAATTATGCACAGTTTAGAGTAATGGCACCCGATTGGGTAGTAGGATAGCATTGGGTTGATAGACGGTGTGGTAAAACCATGGAACATGTTGAGAGCACTTAGGAATGTTTCCCCTTACCTTAGTGGGTTCGTTGCCCAAGCTCAGGGGTGACTCAAGGCGGATTAACTCACGCCAGATAGAGTCAGTTGGTTGGGTGGAAAGTTGAAGTCAGACTTTCAGTCGGATCAGCCCTTTAACTTAAAAAAAAATGAAGATTTAATTGCTAGTTGTTAGTGTTTGTTGTTAAGTTTCTAGTTGCATTAGAATGAGTTAACTTCATGACATGTTTCATGGCATTTATATTTCCTCTTTGAATAGTTGATTATTTTAAAGCTAAGTTGTGAAGCACATGGAAGGTGTCATAATGAGGATGCGAATGATGAAAGTATGGTAGGGCACCATACAGTATATATGTATGCGATCATGTAATAGTTTATTTTATTTTTTTCATCAAACTATAACTATATAACCCTGTTGTATCTTAACAGCCACCTCGGGGATTCTTGTCCCTTCGTCCATTGCTTGTGCTTGGAAGAACGATGAATGCTATAAGATTGGTGATATGGATTTTATTCATGTATAATTAAAATTGTTGGTATAGAACTGTATCATTCCAAGGACTATTATGTGAACATAACATTGTAACATTGTATCTGTCATGCCTATGTTAACTATGTCTTTTGAACAACCTATGAATTGAGAAAGATCTCCTAATTGTGGTTGTATAGAACTATTGACGTGCTTACAGGACAAGTAGTCGAATCGTCCTGCAATGACAAGAACTCAAGGTAAATATAAATGAACTCAAGGAAATTATAAATGAACATAACCTACATGTACTTGTGAATGTATCCTATATAGTCTGGTTGTAAAGTAAGTGGCAAATGGAGGTAGTGAAAATAACCTCCTTGTATTCCTTGCTTGTAGTATGAAATGTCCTTATGACTTAAGTTGGTTTAGGAAGTTTGCAAAGTAGCATGAGGATCACATGGAAAAATACATAATATGTATGTTATATTTTGGTATTCCTTAAGGTTGTTTTATGGTCAAGCAACGTAAAAATGAGCTTAATCCAATTGGTATAACTAAGTCTTCTTGATGTAGAGTAAAACAGTTTTGCATTCCTTCTAAGAATCAATTCGAGTTCTTTTGGGATGCCACATTTTGAGTGTCCTTGATGTTGGTGCTTTTGGTATATTTACATTTTATTTATTCTCATGGTGAGGATGTTGTAGAAATTCTTTTTATGTATGCATTGAATCTAGGAAGGATTGTTTAGGGAAGATTGCTTCTTAATCCTTATAAAGACGATAGATAGTCTAACAGGGGAGAAAAGCAAGACTTTTATTCTGTAAGGCCCTTTGATGATTATTATAAGTATGGAGCTTAGCAATGAATGGAATGGTTGATTTTAAACGAAAAGGCTGATTTTAATTTCAATGTGCTCAATTTTCATTATCCAAGTACCCAAGAGTAGTGGTATCATTTATGCAATGGATAATTAACTGAGGAAAATCTCTTACCACTTTCTGGATCGGTACAGGAAGGTAATATTGTAAAAAGATAATTAAAGAGTGTTACTGTTATCTTACTAATTTATGGTATGCATGGTAAGTCATTTTCAGGGAACTATGATGATGACATGTTGTGAATTACATTAAAGAGAATTCTCAAAAGATTGCTTTACAATGCACATAGTTTTTGACATACTTGATATGGAATTTTCTTGTAAAGGTTGCTACTAACAGATTTGGACTCCTTTGTAGTAATAACAGAACAAAAACTTTACCCTTCTCCACACATATTGGCATCCAGGTATAAGAGGGACATTACAAACTTAGGCCAAAAAAAGTGTTTGTTTACTATTTATATCATATTTTGATATCTTGGGTGCCCTGAGTACATATTTTGATGGAACTTTGTTAGAAAGTTGGACCTGATGTCTCTTCCCTCCATGACATATAGTATCTATTTGGACCTTGTATTGTCTATCTTATATTCCTTCTGTTCTTGGAATAAAATATCTTCCAGATTATTTTTAACGAACTCAACAGAGAAACGATTAACTCTGCTTGCTACCCTAATGCTATCGTGCAAGTCCGAATCGGTTTGGTTCAAAGTTACCTCATACAATATATGAGCTCATCGACTTAAAGCATCGATGATTTTGTTTTCCTTTCCCTTTATGTTCTTTAATTCAAAGTGGTACTCGCTAAGAAAGGCCAATCATCTAGCCTTCCTGGAATTTAAATATGGCTGCTTGAACAAATAATTAATAGTCATGTTGTGTGTCTTTAGGAGAAACTTATTCCCCATGAGGTAGTGCCTCCACATCCTCAAGGCGTGGATTATGGTGTCTAGCTCAATATCATGTTTGGGATATTTTTTTTCGTGTTCTTTTAATTTCTTTGATTCATAATAGATTGCATAGTCATTTTGTAAGAGGACTCCACCAAGTCCTTCCTTGCTCGCATCTGTGCAAACAACAAAATCCCTAGCGGGATCTGCAATTCATAGTATAGGTGCAATAATCAAGAGTTGTTTAGGCTTCTAGATGCTTTCCTCACACTTGGTCGTCCATGGAAATTGTTTTGCTTCTTTTGTAATGCAGTCATGGGACAAGCAATCCTTGAAAATTTCTCAATGAACTTTCGATAGTAAACTGCTAGTCCTAAAATTGACCTAATGTCTGTGACACAAGAAGGGGTATGCCATTCTTCAATGGCTTTAATATTTTCCAGCTCGATGACTATGCATTTCTTGGAAATGATGTGACCTAGGTATTGTATCTGTGGTTTGTAAAAATCACATTTGTTAAACTTAGCGTAAAATTGGTGTTTCCATAACACTCATAGTACTATTCAGAGATGTTCCTCATGTTATTTACTATTTGAGTAAACTAGTATATCGTCTATAAATACTAATACAAACTTATCCAGGTATTCACTAAAAATATTGTTCATTAGGAACATAAAATTGGTCAGTGCATTGGTTAGTCCGAAAGGAATTACCACAAACTCAGAATGGTCATATCGAGTCCGAAAGGTGGTTTTGGGTATATCATCATCACATATCCTTACCTAGTGGTATCTGGATTGCAAGTCCATATTCGAAAATATATTTTCTTCTACGACTTGATTGAACAAGTCATCGATCCTAGGGAGTGGGTAAAGGTTCTTGATGGTTATCTTGTTGAGTTGTCAGTAATCGATGCACATTGGCATCGTATCATCCTTTTTCTTTACGAATAGTATTGGTGCTCCCCAAGGAGACACAATAGGTCATATATAACCCTTATTTATCAATTCCTTTAACTGTAGCTTAAGCTCCACCAACTCTGGTGTGCTCAAGCAGTATGGGGAATTTGAATTCGGTACTGACCGTGGTGTCAATTCTATTGAAAAATCTAAGTCCCTATTGGGTGGTAGTACCAATATTTCCATGGGAAATACATCCTTGAAGTATATGAGAAACCTAAATTCCTTAATTTGTTGTTCTCTCGCAGATTCTACATCCTCAATGTTAACTGCAAAAACTTTGCAACCCTTCCTTATACATTTCTTCGATTGTAAGGCAGATATCAGTCTAACATAAACCTTCTTGGGTATGCATTAAAATGTCAATCATGACATGGTGTTATTCCAACCAGCCCACGCCTATAAGTATGTCATATGATCCTAAGGGTAAGATATTTAGGTCTACCTTAGTTGGAAAACCATTTATGTCTATCTCATTGTCTGTTACTAGTTCTGAATCCTTTTGTTTGTACGAGTGGCTAGTTGTACAAGCCACAGTTTCTAATTTTTCTCTTTATTTATCTTACACATGTCAACAATATTGGGGGAAACATAGCTTTGGCACACACTGGGATGAATTAAAATTGAAATCTAAGCATTTGAAACCTTATCTTCTATTTTGACCATAGTGGCCTGATGGTTTGCTTGTCACTCGTCGAGTGTTGTATAGATCCTAGGTGTAGTAGCCATGTATTCTATTGTTGGGTATTCTTGTAGGTTGTGTAGGAATCCATTAGCATTGTTTGGGAAATCTTTGACATAATGGGGCCCTTGACATTTCCAATAGCTAACCTATAGTGGGTAGCCTTGGATCCTCCATTTGCTACTGTTCTGTTGGCATTTGGTGTAGGCCCATTTGTTCATGCACCAGTTTGGTTTAAATTTATGTTAGACGAGAAATTATTGTTAAGTTTTTTGATGGTTGTGTCTTAAAACTAGGTTTTCGATTGTCTGAGAAGGCCCTAGACATGTCTCAATTTCTGTTTATATTTTCTTGTCTTAGTTGTTCATGTCCATAACAATGTCTAGCCTTATGCAAGGTGGTGTCTAGATTTTTGGGCATGTCAAACTCAATTCTCTCTTAAAATTTTGGAGGTAGACATCCCAAAAAATGTTGTATATTGACCTTTTAGACCTATATGTAAGGTACATAATGTAGCAGATCTAAAAATATGTTGATAAATACATCCATATCTAGGGAGCCCATAATTAACTCATGGAATTATTTTACTTTTCTATCAAAGAATATTTCTGACATGTACTTTTCTTGGAAGATTCTGTGGAAAGTACTCCATCTGATCTCTTTTTCTTCATCTCTCTTAGTATGTTTTAGGTCTCTCCATCATCTAGATACCTTTCCATTTAAGTTGTAAATGGCAAGCCAGTATTTCATCTCGCTGGAGTAATTATGTACTCGAATGTATTTATTCATACCTAGGAGCCATTCTTCATCCTTCTCTCTAGTATTCATTTCTCCTTCGTAAGTTGGGGCTTTGATCTTTCGAAATTATCCTTGAAGGATGTCATCATTTTTATACCTTTTTCTTGCAAGGAGAGGGTGATCCATCACTGGAAGAACTATGATATTATTCTTCTAGGAAATCAGGGGTTTGTTCTTGTCATCCCTCTTCCTTTGGACTGCTGGTCCTTCTTTTATGATCATAATTTCCCTTGGATTTCTTTCTTAAATGGGTAGGTTTTCCATGAGGGTTTACTCTTGTCAAGTTTTGAAGTAAAGCTTCATTTATTTCTTTCTATTCTCTTCTTTCATTCATGTTATAATATTTAAAACTCTATAGATATTCTTGTAGACTCTGTATAGTATTCATTAGGCTGAAATTGAGTTCCACCATGTGTTCTTCTTCTCGGGTTGGGGAATTCATGTTCCCTTGTCGATTGTTGTTCTCTTCTGTGTCCATGATTTGGAATTTTATTTAAATATGCAATTCAAAAATTCGGTAACATATAATATTCTATTAGTTTACAAAATCAAAAATAAAGTTTTGAAATATTTATTTCTGCAACAGATGTTTAATGGTGCCCATAAGGTCTCTAACTGTTCAAAACTGGGCTCTTATACGACTTGTAATGTCCCTAAAATATGTAAATAAAAACAAAAATTAAGTTAATTAACTCTATCAATGTCTTAAGGGACATCTATACTTAACTTCAGAATTGTAAACAATTATTATGAACTATACCTGTATCCTTGTTTTGATTTTCTAAAGTAGGTTATTATATCCTATTCTGATTGTGATGGTGTTTATTGTCGTTTACTTATGTATTGATGTACTTGTTTGTTGATGTCTTCTTTTTAGTTTAATGATGTTATGATATTTCTTGTTTATAATGGACGCCATTTTTATGCAACCTAGTCTTATTTACTAAATGACGAGACTAACTTTCCTTTGCTTCTAAAGGGGGAGGAGTGGCTCGATTTTACCTAATGACTCACTCAAAAATATAAGGAAACTCCTATGGTTTGGGATTATTTATTTATTATGAACTAATGCATAACGTACCGGTGGTTTTGAAGTTGTTATATTTCTGGGCCTATGTTGCGTGTGCATACTAAAAGAGGAACAAGACCCTGCACCTAGAAGGTTTCTAAACCCTAAACAATAAGGGTTTAAATTTATTGGTATAAAAATTAATGAAAATAAACAAGGGAATAATACTATAGGGAAGGGGTAAAAATTGAATCTCTAGTGGGATTTTGGTGGCTACATTTAAAGTGGCCATGTTATGACCTTTTTGGCTCCCTCCATGCTTGCGTAGGTGCAGGACTATCCCAAAAATAGGTTTTTTAGAAACCATTCTCTTTTGCAAGGTGAATTTATAGAGGGTAGCGAGGTCCCTGGTTGGGGTTTCGTTGGCAGGGATTAGAGAAGGAACTCGCAGGTCTTCCAAATTACTCAGGTATGTGTTCTTATTTCTTGAGTTTTACAATCATTCATTCTGGTTCAAAATATCCTGTTAGAATAATCAACCCATAGTATTTACCCACTTAGACATTATTTCATTTATTTTGTCTTATTTGCCTAGTCTAGGAGTCCCACCATGTGCAAGTTGCTAATTGCCTATCCATAGAGGTCAAACTTGCCATTATTGACTCATGGAGCACTTGGGAAAGCCTTAGGAATCAAATCTGCTTTATTCCTGGCCTCCTAGGCGCCCTTCTGCTTTTTCTGCTTTATTGCCTGCTTTTTCAGTGTTTTAAGGCACATAGGAAAGCAAGACTAGGTGAGGTGAATCAGCTTTGTTGCCTATTCCTCCTCCACTCTTTCCTCCATGCAAAAGCATGCATGAGATTCCATTTGAACACTCTTTAGCTTGCCCATGCACCCTTGCTAATTCGTGGGGTCCTTGATAGATTTGGGATCAACTTTTTACACCTATGGGGGATTTGCCTATTTTGGGTAA
>LPNX010276468.1:517737-530418 GCA_001517045.1 Pseudotsuga menziesii
TCTGCTTTATTGTTGGCCTCCTAGGCACCCTTCTGCTTTTTCTGCTTTATTGCTTGCTTTTTCAGTGTTTTAAGGCACATAGGAAAGCAAGACTAGGTGAGGTGAATCAGCTTTGTTGCCTCTTCCTCCTCCACTCTTTCCTCCATGAAAAAGCATGTATGAGCTTCCATTTGACCACTCTTTAGCTTGCCCATGCGCCCTTGCTAATTCGTGGGGTCCTTGATAGATTTGGGATCAGCTTTTTACACCTATGGGGGATTTGCCTATTTTGGGTAAGCCTGCTTTATGCTAGATTTGGATGCTTCCTTATGCATTCGATTTGCTCATGTATTCTATATATTCAGCAGCCTATGTTATTATAGGGTTGGCTATTGTACACTCAGTTAATATAATTTTGTGTTACAGCTCCATATTCAGTCTCCATTGTTGGTAATTTTGCATGATCAATTGTTAATTGTTGTGGGTGAAATTAATATATTGTAGGCCTGAATTTCTACATATCCGCGATATGCTCTGATGTTGGAATAGATTTTTTGGTAGGACCAGTGGTGGAGAAGCTTGAGACTATGGGCATGGATAGATTGTCAATCCACCTAATGGTAAGCCCATACGCAAGGGCCCTTAACCATATGTTTGGTCGTATGTGGTTGGAGAGGTTATGGGGATTCTATGCATGTGTTTTTTATGGCTTCCCATTCAAGAAATCTAGGGTTTGGGATAGAAATGAAGATTGAACTATTCATGTGTCACATGCCCAAATTTACAAAACAATTTTATGTTATTGAAGAACATTATGTTATTTTTTATGTTAAAGTTTGTAATTAATGACCAAGTGGGGTCAAGGATAATTTAATGTATTGCAGAATATTTTGTTAACAAATAAATAAAAGATGAGACAATAGCTTAGGGAAGCTGTTAAATGAGTGTTTACTGGTCACTTGGTGGAGGAGACTGGGTTGAGAGCATATTGACAAGTGGCAGCATCCTCAAACTACTTCTAGTTGTTGCAAGTGGAAACTTCCCTATATTTGTGGTCAAGATTCCCCAAGAAAGTGGAATAGGAGCAAGTGGCTCATTAAGTAAAAACTGACCCGAAATACCTAGGCATGCTAATAAAACTTCCCATTGAAGATAACTGAGGCTTCTCATTCTGGATTTGTGATCATTCTGAGTGAATGAAGTGCACATGCGAATTTCGTTGGAGGGGACTAACTGAAGTAAGTTTGAGGGGATAAGTGTTGAAGGCTGAACTTGTGCAACTATTCTAAGATAAATTTCTTACTGTTGTAAGCAGGACTTAGTTACTGTTGAAAACTTAGTAGAGTTGCAGAGGATCCCAAGATTACGTATCTCACCCAGTGCTCTATCAGGAGGATTAGGAGACAAGCTTGGGAGTCTTGAGAACTGTTGTTTAGCTTTTCTTCAGGAGTTGGTTGGGAGGAAAATCCTCCTTAAGCTATTGTCACCTCATCTATTTGACAGGTTCTACTTTTTTTAGGTTCATTTATTATTTTATTTACTGTTTCAGAAATGATTAAGAGTTTCTCATGATTAGTATATTGCTATTTTATTTCTGTTAAGGATAAAGAAAGAACAATTGTTTATACTATGAAAGGTAGTAAAGAAAGAAAAGTTATACATACTGTGAATGTTAGTAACTAGTTATAATAGGGTTAAATAATAGAGATATTGCTGAGTTAATTGATAGATAGGAAATTTACCCAAACTGTATTTTTCCACGCCTCTTATAAGGCGGTACTCTAGTACAGCAGGTATGCTTAATTCAAATAAGTAGATTTCAATAACATTGAATGCAGATGCAAATGATTACTTCTACAGGTTTTTATCTAATCTAATTGCAGAATTTTAGCTGTGTTTGTACTGTCTATTGAAAATATCTAAAATATCTAATTATAGGTAAATAATTTAATTTAAATAATAAGTACTAGTATGTATAATATTTACATAATCAAAACTAGTAAATTAGTATATATTATAAATTCAAATAAATAGTATAGAAGTGTAAAATATTTAAATTAGGTTTAACCTAGTACACAATATTTTAGGTTATCTAATTACCTAGTGAGTCATACATTATAACTAGGTTTACTGTAAACAAAAAGTATTAACGCTGCAAAATCTAGAAATAACTAAGGTTTACAAGAGATCTATACTATCACACTAGGGTAAAATTCATAATTTTTATAATACAAAAACCTAGCAGTACTTTTTCAGAATTTATTACAGTAATAATTAATTTTACTGCAAGTAAAATAATTTCTGAACTAAATATTATTCAAATATAGTCCTTTAATAAGAAACAAAATATCTTACTGATCTAGTAACTCTGCCCATCGAAGAATTAAATAACATTTGAAATATTTACCATAAACCAATTATACCTAAATATAAACCAAACTAAAACACTTCTGAAATCAACACTAAGCTGTGAAAATTTCCTTTGTTCATAAAAAAAATGAAATTGAACAAGTATTGTATGGTCTGTGGCCTTTCATAATATCTGTCTAGGCTTTAAATCCTTACCAAAAATGACTTCTTCAAGTTTAACCAAAATTCACAAAATAAAAATTAAACAACCATCATTTACAGCTATGAAATCCCTTCACCTTTTTCGAAAAATGCTAAACTTATGGCCTTTCATTTTTCTGTAAATACCAATTTAAATATTCAAGAAACCACCTAGTGGCCTGATAGTACAGTCACGGCTTAGAGCCAAAATCTTAAAAACTATTACCATCTATATCAATTCAAGTCGAGAAGGATCAAACAAAAATCATGAAATCATGACTGTGGAAGCCATATCCTTTCAATACAATAGCCCCTAGGGCTTTTAAAACTTGCAAAATAAAAGAGCAATAGCATAACTAATAACCATGGCTGAGCCATCAACCACCACACGGTGGTGATTTCATTCTTTCCATCATACATATGTGCAGGAAAAACCCCAGATGTCACCGAGGCTTACTAGGAGAAACGCTCTTGCTGAAGACTATGGGTAGATATTTCTTCCAGCTTCAAGTTCGAGTCGGGAGAAACCTACACACATAGAAACAAAGTAGCTTTGTTAGTTTATCTTGTTTTCAAAACAATAATGAAAACCCTGTTATTTTTAATTGAAGGGAAATAGGGTGTTTTTACCTTGTAAGCTGCGCAATAATGAAGTCGTGGAAGCCACCCAAGATTGGTTTGAGGGCGCATCAAAGAAGGTAAAGCCCTATAAATGGGATTGTACAGAATGAAGTAAAACCCCAAGCTACAATATGGTAAGGTTAAAACCACGAGGAGGAAGCAAGAAAGTAAAACCATATGCAACTCGTTCCTTCAGAATTTCTTTCCCACTTTGCACAGTAAGTAAATCCCCACAATCATTCAATACAATGACGAAACTAGTCCCAACGTTCAACACTTGTTTGACAGTCAACAATAACTCTGGACAACAATAATTTATCTACTCTACACAAGCTCACAAGGGTATGAAGGTCTTTGTGCATATCTCTATGGAGGTTCAAACAACGACCATGGCGGCCACGAGCTCCCATCTTGGACACTCCTCAACCAAAGGAACCCATTACAACGCAATGTTATGTTTGGACAAGTTTTAAGTTTTAAAAAAGTCAACAAAACCTAAATCCTTAATCATCAACCATGTGTCCCCTAATTATTTTCGCAATCGTGGGTTTGAACTATAGTCGAAGCTACTAATTTCCAATCTACACAAATCATTGGAAATGTAAAGTCAAAACCTTATCATTAGTGTTCATATTAACAATAATTTTGTTCTCCTTGTTATTTCAATTTCCTAGTGTTTAACCATAGGATAAACAAAAAAGTTTTTAACTTGCTATTTCTACTAGATAAGTTGGAATAATCATATTCTAACTATGTTCTTCATAAAATTTTAAACAAATGTCTACACATAATAATAAGACATCATTGATAGGGATAATTTAATCCTCCCTAGTAGTACTTAACATAAATCTTGGAGATGGAAAGTAATTCCTTTACATTAGAATTTATTTTTATGTATAGTATAACTATAGCATAAGCAATTACAAGATTTCCTCTAAACACTTACTATGATAATAATACATTAAGAAATGTACAATTTATAACCATTGTAATTGAAAGTTTATTTAAAGCTAGGTGTATATACTAAAGAACTAGGTGAGAAGACATGGCTTAGAAGGTTACTAATGTAGAATTTTAAAGTTTTAGAAAGAACTCAAACGAATATGAATAATACCATAGACCCATTTATGCACAACAATGTGTAGTTGGGGTTACACATACGTGCAACATATCTTCCTTTTATAAAAATGTTAGGTCCTTATGTTCTTATGGACAAAAGTAGAATTGTTCTTAAACGTTTTCAAAATGAAACATATAAGCATATAGTTGAAAAATACAAGAAGGAAGAATTAATTGGATTCCATATTGGCGGTAAACTTAACATGAATATAACCATCCTTCCACAGTTTTTTCTTATCATATTTATGCAGTTTAATAACATTAGCAATATCGACGTTACCTATTATAGGGTCAAGCTGCAAACAAACATTTTTATTTACTAGCATTTTATCCTATGCTAGTGGAGTATCATTCTTGATCTGGAATTTTACTGGAAGAAACTGCTTACCTGTTAGAACCTATAAAAGAACCATCATTCCACTGCATTAGTTGTAAGCTACGTAAGCCTTGATCTCATCTAAGATTCTTTCCTACTTGACAAAACAAGACAATAACACACTTAGCATCAGATTAAGATGCAATATTTCTTTTTCACCTTCTGAAAAACATAAACTGCTATGTTTAACATTCCTAACATAGTACTTTAAGATAAAGTAATAAGTTATACAAAATCAAAGAAAATAAATTCTCTTTGTTATTTTTAACTGTTTGAGTATCCGCTAACAGTTAATGGTTCGTTGGCAATGACAACCTTCACATTTTATGTTACATAAATATTTTTAGTTTTTTACGCATTTTTGGGTTATTACATCGTGGGTTTGGGGTGTTTATGATTATGTCATGTTCGAGCGTTTGCAATGTCATAACTACTGTGGGTGATTTTTTCTATTTAAATAAAAACTCTTGTTTGGATTTTCATGGTGGAAAGAAGTTGTGAATCGTGCTTTAGTCTTTGTGTTTTTATGTGTTGGTGTTTGTATAAATATCTTCATTTAAAATCGTGGCTCTGTTTTTTGAAGAGCATGTTTGGCAATAAGTAATTTTGTTACTAAATTTTAATTCGGAAAACATTTCCAAGAGCGTTGTATTTATGATATTAAGGAGGGTTATGAGATATCAGTGTCATTGCTAGGAATGGAACTATGGTAATGTTGTTCATAAATATTACTTGGGTGTGGATGATTTTTGGGTCTATGCCCATGTTGTATATTTTATGAAATGCTAATGTGATTTGGTAGACTCCCGACAATTGGTTTATATTTGTTGTTTCAAAATGTTTATTTCACTTCTATATCTTAGCAAAGGGGCAAAGCCCTAGCTCTATTCTTTATATAACTTTCTTGTTGTGGTTTAAAAATAGTTATAATTCCATTATTGGCAGTACGACCCTATGGTTTCAACGGTGGTTTTATTATCATGGTAACCTAGCTTTCTTATCTTGGAATGGTTGATATAATTGTATTTATTTCCTTTATAAACATATGCATACTTACAACCAATGATTATGGGATTCGATGTTGCATTATCGTTATTTTAGTTATGATGTGATCGTATTCCAGCCAACGCTTAACAAATTTCGATAGTGGGTGGAAGGGTGTCATTATAACCTGGTTTTCTTTAATTAATGGTTTATGTTTAACAATATAAAACTCTTTATAGTTTTACATAGGATTGCAATCCAGGCCTATAGGTTTTTGATGGTTTAGTGTTTTATGGATTTTTTAATTTATTTACTGTGGCTTGGTAATTATTATATCAATGCTGAGAAAATTCTAAGATGCTAGTGTTAGAATATTGTCCTATCCTTTTTACAGGATGGATGGAAATTTGCTCTTTATGGAAATCTATAGTTGGTTAATATCGTGATACCTTTTTTTACTTAGCTGGATGGTTGTATATTTTATTTAATTCTTTTTAATGATTTACGCAGCGATTGCTACACATATTTTATGTGGTTTAAAATTCACGTTTTTTGGAAACCTATGGTATATGTGGACTTGGACTCCAAGGGATTCGATCCTTGGTTCACAACTTGGTTTATCGTTAGCCTGTCAAATGTTTATTTAATGGATAGTTTATTTAAATGATTGTTATATTTTAGTTACAATTGTAAGCCCTTGCAAGTGTTCTGTAATGTTATACTAAGTTTTTCATTTTCAAGGATAAGTTTAAACCATGCATGTTGATTTGTTTAAGTAGTGAGCTTAATAATCTAGTTTTAAAAACTCAGCTCCAACACTTGCTTTGCTTGGTTGGAGTGAATGCTTTCTTTAAAAAATAAAATCTGCCCTATCTTGATAAAATGATTTAATAGATAATTTATATTGCTGCTGGGATATACGGTTTCTATGTGTGGATTCAATAGTGTTTTCTATGTTTTGGGAAATTTTTAGTCATTATCTTTATCAGGACTAAATGTTAAATCTAGTCTAAACCCTAATACAATATATAAGTTTTTAAAACTAATTTAACCCAAACGTGATAAGAAATTCATTTTAGAATCTTTATAAGAATTTGAACTAATATTCTATTTTAACTAATAAAACATCCTAAAACATCTATTCATAATGATGACGGTGATTTACAGCTTCCCATACAAAACCTAATGGTTGTAATCTCATCCTGTAAATATAATAAAAAAAGATGTAAGCGTTGAATTATAGGAAATCTACTACCTGCAATTTCATAGCTTGAAATGGATTAAAAACCGTGCACACTTCAACACCCAACATTAATAAAACAATCTCTATTTTTGGCCTTCAAAATGATAACCAAAGGACCATGGAACTTCCATGTTCCTCCCAACCATAACCCAGAACCGATGTTGGTTCTAAATCATATTCCCCTGAGCTGGCTCCAACATGCAAGAGATCTAGAACTCGTAAGGGTGAGGTTGCTGGTATTTGGAAATAAGGCTATGTATTCATTAAGTGTTGGTTTGGAAAATGCTCTTGTAACACCCTGGTTTTGACCCCGTTTCATTAGATGTATATGATGTATATATTGTAAATGATCATGGTGCAGAGCTAAAGGCCAAGGCCCCACCATTGATTGGGTATGCTATGTTTCGGATTTAAATTGTCACCGATGGTATATCGAGGCATGCGGCATACATATTGAGTTTTGTCATCATGTAAATATGCATCTTTAATTAAAATGAACCCGACCAGCTACGATCGCAGCAACTAAATTGAGAAGGGGCATGATTTTCACAAGGATAAGGGTGGGGGAAATGTCAACCTTGGGCAATGAGGGAAAAAGCCATGTGTCATCTTTCCTTGTCTTACCCAACTACCACCATTAAAAACTGCTGCTATTAGCTGAGGCAGTTATGGCTGGGAGTGGAGTGTGGTAGGATTGTCAGTCCTTCCCCACACGCACACTCCACCAGCGGATTGAACCTCACGTTGGGCAGAGGAATGACTACTACGCATTCTCACCGTTGTTTTGTCATCCACGCACAGAGGTAGAGCTGTTCATCCTCAGGCAGGAAGAAGAATGTTCCGTGTCTCATGTAGGGGATATTTTGTCCCTGTTTGGGTCTCGCGCAACCAGGAGAGAGGAACCGTCTCCACTGTCATTCCCATTATTCCCCAGCCAGGAATCGGGTGTGTTCTCGACTCGCATTTGGAATTAGGTGTAAATATTCTCTCATGCTCTGTGTTCTGCATTGTTGTTACTCACACAGCAAGATGGGAGCCGTTTGGTCACTGTCACCCATGATTTCTCTTGTGGAAGGCCATTTACGCTTAGGGACTGTGTTGCGGTCTGTGTAATTCTTATCCACTTGCTTAGTTTCCCAGGATGGACTGCTGTTTTTCCTCATGTTGTGATTGTGTTTGCTGTTGCATTTGGGACTATCGTAATTCATTTGGGAGTCGTTTTGGCCACGATAGGGCCAAGAACGACTTAGGAGTCGTTTCCCCTATTAAGCTGTAATAGCTGATTGATTGCATGTGTGCAATGGTTGGTCTTCGGACTGTATTCGGAGCAGGGATGGGGGCTTGGTTTTCTTGATAAACCTAGTGTGTTTGGAAACCACACAGACAGAGCTAGAGGGCTGGATTTCTTCTCCACAACCCCTGAATAGCACTGGAAGGGAAGGCAGGGCCTGAGGGACTGTGTAGCAAAGAAGGGACTGATTCCTTGTGTTGGGTGTATGTGGGTGTCTTAGAATTTAGGCTAGTTTTGGGGTAGGTGTTCCTAGCTCTGTATTGGGCTCACAAGCTTAGAATTTATCCTTTCCTAGCTCCTTGATGGCCTGATAAACCTAACCATGTTGGCTTGGCTATTTTGTTGATGGCCTGATAAATCCAACTGTTTTGGCTCGGCTGTGTTTTGTGTATCCTTGGCTATGTGTAAGCTTGCTTGTTCCTTATTCCTTGGAGAATCATGCCCAGCTCGGGGGTGGCAGCGTTGCTGAGAGATTAAGGAGCACGCTGGCCTATGGTTGGGTGGAATGTTGCAGCGATGTAGCTGGTTGCGGAACGAGTTCTTCATAAGATAAGTCATCTTGCTTATTTTACTTCTGTAACCATATTTTCTGTTAATGAATGTGATGAACATGTTGAATGAATGCTTGTATGAATGTATGTTGCTTCCGCTGTGCATGATAAATGTTCATGTGTGCATGTTCTAGTTCAAAGCATTTGTTTCAGCATTTCAGCTTTTCAGCAATTTGATGAATTCCCATGTTCATGGGGCTGGTAGCTGGGATGGTTAACGCCATGGTAGCATCCTCTTCGCCAGTCAGAGGGACAGGGACGCTACAGTTTGGTATCAGAGCTCATGTTGCAGCATGGGCCTAAATGGACCACAAAAATGTAGTGACAGAAGCAGGATTTATTTCTTCCCAGTAGAGATCAGCAGTTGATGACAGAAAACTTCCACAAATTTGTCTAAGTGTTGAACTGTCGGTTCATCAGAACACTTAGCGGGAAGGACTTTCGATGTAGCGGGGAGCTAGGTAGAAGCACACCTGACGGAGGACTGTCAGAAGGAAATTTGTGGAAAATTTTATAAGAGTTCGATGTCTGTCGGCGGAACTTAGTGGATGTGGGAGCCGCAGTTTCGGTGAAGATCAGGCGAAGGCCGCCAAAACGCCGGCTCGATGTAATTGAAGAAACACCCGATATTGACTTTTGGTGTCAACAAAATTTAGCTGTTCAGACTGCCGATGCCATCGACGAAAAATAGTTGTTGGGTTCACCGACGCATAGTAGTTAGTGGTTTCGACCACCGTTATGCTTCGCAGAAAGAAGGAGAGAAAGATTTTTGAAATTTTTTTGTAAGTGTTGAAGACCATCGGCGATCGGCGAAAGATAGTGGTTTGGATCGCCGATACTTAGCCGATTGAGTGTCACTATTGCGGATGGCTAGACCACTATGTTCCCGACGAGTAGGGCCTCCGGCCACCGACACAGTAAAGAAATTTCAAAATTTTTCTTAGTGAAAACATCGGCCATCAGAAGTAGAAAGTTGCTCGTGCGCCGTTTTGGAAGCCTAGAGCACTAGTCTTCTGACGAGAAGAGACTGTTGATACCGATCAGGTTGTGCCACAGGAGAATGGGATGCTGATCGGGAGAAGATCGAAGATGATGGGTCGCCGTTGCGGCTGCTGATGGAACTATTTCTCCGATGAAAAGAAGATCAAGCGGCGAAGAGGAAGGCTAAAAAGGGGGGAAATTTCAAAATTTTTTATAAGTCCTATAGTCGTCAGCCATCGGCGATGGTTAGTGGATAGAGCTTCTGACAGGCGATAAGTTTATGATATGCAAAAATCGCAGTGGGATCGCTACCCGCCGTTGCGGCTGTTTAGTGAACTATCCTTCCGAAGGTTAGAAGATCCGATCGTCGACGCAATAGTGCTTAATGGATCCGATCACCGATGAACAATGGAAAAACTAGTTGTTTTGATCGCTGAAACATTGGATTGATAGTTGGAATGAGACCCGATCCTGTACAGGGAAAATTTTGAGTTTTTCGTGGGATTTCCCAGCAGATTTTGACTGTTTTTCAATGGGAATTTCAGCTGTTTTTCAGTGGATTTTCGAGGCTGAATAGGAGAAAAGTGGCAGCGATATGATGCGCTAGATTGCACAAAAATTCATAGATTTACGAGAAAAGAAAAAAAAACTGAGGGCGTTGCCCTCGACCCGCCTTGGAGTGGGGCAAGCCCCCTTGACCCCCGTCGTCCCCCTTGGACAGACGGTCTTTGATGAAGAAAATCTAGTATTTGGGCAATTGTTATTTTATGATTATTCTAGGAGAAGGCAAGTAATGTTGGTTTATATCAATGTTATGCATCTAACACTTGTGTTACTAACACGTCTGCAGAATAATAGTCACCTTCAAGGGCAGTATTCTAGGTAGTGCAGTTTGATAAGTAAGTGGTGGTTCAGTTATGAGAACCTATGACGGATATGATGCTTGGGATTCTTACGAGCATGCCCGAGATGCCGTAGGAGAAAATGTCCGTAATAGAAATGATGACATAGAGTCTAATGGAACGAGATTCCAAGAGACACCGTCAGATGTTGCAGCCACCATGAGAAGCTTGATTAAAGCCTAGGAAGAGCAAAATCAATTGAATGCTGCAATGTTGCAGAGTTTCACAGACTTGCAAAGAAAAATAGACTCTGGACGAGGTACAGCAAGACCAGAAGGAAGTAAGAGTAGTACTAGGAGAAGGAGAAGGACTTCTAGTGGATCATCTGACTCTGAAAAATCCAGCGGGGATTCAAGTTCTTCTTCTCATGAAAGGAAAAGAAAGAGACACCATAGGGATTGCTCTCAAGATGAATTTAAGAAGGCTAAACCTCCTACATTTGATGGTGAGGTGAAGACTGGACAAGAGGCTGAATCTTGGCTTCTTGGAATAAAGAAGTACTTTCAAGTGCATGATTATTCGGGAAACATGAAGGCAAGAGTTGCCATATTCAATCTGAATGGAAGAGCATCCATTTGGGGGGAACACTTCAATCAAGTAAAGAGGATCAGTGAAAGGAGACTTAAGTGGAAATAGTTCAAGAAGTATTTCAAGCAGAAGTACCTCTCTGACAGGTGTTATGATGACCAGATTAAGGAATTCCATGAGCTGAGATTGGGACAGCAGACCATGGAAGAGTATGCAAATAAGTTTTTGGAGTTGTTGAGGTATGTCCAGTACATCAGAGATGAAAAAGTGAAGGTCCAGCATTTTCTGCGTGGATTACCTCAGTCTTACAAAGATAGAATTGAGTTTTATGAACCTAGAACTCTTGAAGAAGCAATAAGGAAGGCTAAGTATTGCTATGAGCAAAGCAAAGGTAAGCTGGATTACCATAAGGCATGGAAGGACAAGAATAATAAGAATTTTGACTAAAGAAAGAAAGGTTTCAAACCTCCTAACTTCAGGAATCAGCAGAAGCAACCATCTCAAGCTGCGAGTAAGCCAGTTGGAATTACAGGAGAAAATCCTAAAGATCCACAATAGAATAGAGGACCACTTCAATGTTGGAAATGTGGAGGACCCCACATGCGTAGAAATTGTCCACTCGAGAATGAGAGTGCAAGACCAGCCTATAACATTCAAGAAGCAGAAATAGTGGGTCAAGTAGTGAGGGCAATCTCTAGGATTTATGCAGCACTGGAGGACTGCCAGGTAGATCACCAGTCAACTGTGGTTGAAGTAGTAGGTAAGATTGTTGAGCAATCTGTTTCTATTCTGATTGACCCTGGTTCTACACACAGTTACATTACCCCTAGAGTAGTGGAGAATTGTTCTTTTAAGAAGTAAAGCATAGGAAGTCTTGGTTAGTTCAGCTAGCCACTGGAACTAAGAGAAAGGTCAGTGAAGTGGTAGAGAAATGTCCATTGGTCATGGATGGATGGGTCACTTGTGTAGATCTAAATGTTCTACCACTTGGTTCCTATGATGTTCTCATTGGAATGGATTGGTTAGAAGCTCACAGGGTGAAGCTTGACTGTTACCATAAGACTTTCGAATGCATAGATGAAGAAAAGAGCCTAGTAGTTGTGAAAGGCATTCCAAAGGTGATTTCAGTACGGCGGGTTTTAGCAATGCAGTTAAAGAAGTTCTATAGGAAGGGTTGCCAGTTGTATGTAGCTCATATTTTGGAGACATCAGGAGATGAAACTCCGAGGTTGGAGGACTATCAGGTGTTACAGGAATTTAGGGATGTGTTTCCTGATGAGATTCCAGGGCTTCCTCCAAAGAGAGACACTGATTTCACAATTGAACTTGTGCCAGGAGTAGCACCAATGTCCAAGGAACCCTATAGGATGAGTACACCGGAGATGCTAGAGTTGAAGATGCAACTGCAAGAGTTGTTGGAAAAGAAGTATATCCAACCGAGTGTGTCCCCTTGGGGAGCACCAGTTCTATTTGTAAAGAAGAAAGATGGTACACTCAGGTTATGTATCGATTACAGACAGTTGAACAAGGTTACTGTGAAGAATAAATATCCTTTG